>ONZH01009933.1:0-81374 GCA_900303285.1 Rhinella marina | reverse complement strand
GATGTCTATACAAGAGAGTGACTCGTTATGGGTTAAAACGGTCACCCTCTTGACGTTGTTCTGACGAGACACTGCCTAGACGGCAAAGCCTCGCCAGCTGGGCTCGTCCTTTGTCACCTCATAGTTAGACCAGAAGAGCTCAAGCCCCTCTGGTCAAACCAAAGCTGACATCGAACTCGGGGGCCCCATAGGGATGTATCAAGGCGTAGATGTCAGTCGCCTTGAAGCCCATCTTTAGCAGGAGCTCAACTACATCTGATCTTGAAGGACATGTATCACTGCCTGTCCACCTCAGACGGACCACATTCCTACGGAGACCACCCTGCCCAGATGTCGGGAGAGACCACGTGGGCTCCCTGCTTCTTTCCTCTCGGAAGGCTAGAGGCCATGCCTCTCTATCCAGAAGGATAGATCAACCTCCCTACCCTCTACATTGATTGTTCTCTCCCCTCTCTTTAGGGCCTCCAGAAGACGCCGCTGCAAAACGCCGTCCCCAGAGCCAGAGGACAAGGAGGGCCCCCTATTTCCCCCCGCTGTAACATTAGCATAGCTGCGCACAGGGGCTGCCACAGCAGGGGGGGCAACCGGACCAGGCCCCCCACCCTCCCCACTTACCAAAGACCCTCCACCACCCACTTCCATATCCTCCATCACCAGACCACCCTCACTAATGACAGATGACGCGCCCACCCCTCCTTCCCTCCTACCACCACTCACTCCTCCATCCAAACCCCCAGACATATTTTTATTAACATTTCCCCCCCGACTTCCTCCCACATTCTCGCCTCCACTCATACTGGCTGAACCGGTGCGTTTTGGTGCAGTATTTGGTACCTCAGCATCATTGGGCCCTGGGGCCAGAGCTGCCTCCAAGGGAGCATGCTTGCCCTGTTTAGAAGCAGCCCCAACCCCACTTTTATCATTGCCCTCCGCTTCATCAGTACCATTCTTCCCAAATTTTGGGCGCCGCTGATCGATTACCAGGCGCCGCTGATCCAAACCCAGACGCTGGTCTGTTTTTTCATGGCGCCGCTCATCTGGACCAGCAGCGCCAATGCAGAACAATAGTTTTTGTCTTAGTCCTTGTCCTTTTGTGGGAGGCGAAACCGTCTTAGCTCCGGCAGCTCCTTCATGCCTCTTCTGCCCTGAGGGAACAGCGTCATCAGCGATCGGAGCCACCGGAGCTCTCGCAGCCAACTCTGGCACGGAGCTTCCCCCCCCTCCCGACAGGGAGCAAACACCAGCACCAGAGCCTATCATTTTAACGCCCATCGCAACCTTCCTGTCCGGCTTTTCAGCCAGTACCGCACCAGCTCCATCCCTGTTACTGCAAACAGAGACAGAGCTCCCCGCCATATTGGATACCTTGCTCTCCCCTCTCTCCTGCACTGAGTCCACTGCAGGACATGGGCTGGGCTGAGAAGAGGGGCTGATACAGTGAGCCGGCCCTGAGGACGACCCGGGGGTCCCAGGGAGGGGGGTGTATACAAATCGTACCTGCTCCTGGGGCTTGGTCTTCTTAGCCTTTTTAGTTTTTCTCTCCCCAGGCGTCTCCTGTGGCAGTTCATCTCCAAAGCACAAGTCCTGGAAACGCACTGGGGACTCCAGGAGCTGGATCTCCTCCATGAGGGCCCCTCCCGGGCTACAGTTCTCGTACTCATCCCCCGAGCCGCAGCTGGGTGACATTGCTGCTTGGCATGCAGGGGGCCCACTGTATGGAACCTGTTCCTGCAGGCTGCCAGGTGGATCTTGCTGGTCACCATCACCGTCCTCCTCCACTGCTTGGACTTCCTCCACCTGGCTGTCAGGCTGCAGCCCCATCAGCCTTCTCTGCTTCTCCTCTGCCATCTTCTGAAAGCGGTCCTCATTTAGGAGCTTCTCCTTAAACGGACCGCTTTTTTCTCTGAGAACTGTTCTCCTTTCCTCCAACTCCCCCATCTCAGCTTGGAGCTGTTTTATTTGGCTCTGCAGCCCCTGCTTCCTCCGCTTGGGGGCCGATTCGGCACAAGCCTTCAGTCCACGCAGCTCCTCCCGGAGCCTCCTCAAGGTCTTGCTCGCGGGAGCCATAGGTGGAAATGGACTCCCGGGCCCTCATTACGCCCCAGCCTTCCTCCTCAAGATCTGCCTCACCTCCGTGAACACTCGGCTTTTGCTGGGCCCCGGAAGGGCCACTCTCAGCTGAGCTGGTACTTGGGTCTTTTTTTGCTGGATTCAGCCTTTCGGTTCTTCCTGCTGTCCACAGACTCAGGGGAGACAGAAGCCACATTGCTGCGACTCCTGCCAGATCTTCTTACCCCTGAGTCCTCCATACAGGCCAAACGCTGGCTCCTCCTGTCCCCCGATGGCCTGCCGCTGGGAACAGGAGCCTGGGGCTTGCTTCCCTCGCTCATGCCTGAGAACCCACTCTCTCCCTGGGGAGGAAAGAGTAGGCCTCAGGTGGATAGATCTTCCTCCAAACAGCTCAGGAGCAGCAACACGCACAGCCACAGACGACCACACCCACAGATGATTGCAGCTCACAGACACCTGGTCCAGAGCTTCACTCACTATTCTGCTGGTGTAGTCACTGTGTACATACATTACATTACTTATCCTGTACTGATCCTGAGTTACATCCTGTATTATACTCAAGAGCTGCACTCACTATTCTGTTGGTGCAGTCACTGTGTACATACATTACTTATCCTGTACTGATCCTGAGTTACATCCTGTATTATACTCCAGAGCTGCACTCACTAGTCTCCTGGTGGAGTCACTGTGTACATACATTACATTACTTATCCTGTACTGATCCTGAATTACATCCTGTATTATACTCCAGAGCTGCACTCACTATTCTGCTGGTGCAGTCACTGTGTACATACATTACATTACTTATCCTGTACTGATCCTGAGTTACATCCTGTATTATACTCAAGAGCTGCACTCACTATTCTGTTGGTGCAGTCACTGTGTACATACATTACATTACTTATCCTGTACTGATCCTGAGTTACATCCTGTATTATACTCAAGAGCTGCACTCACTATTCTGTTGGTGCAGTCACTGTATACATACATTACTTATCCTGTACTGATCCTGAGTTACATCCTGTATTATACTCCAGAGCTGCACTCACTATTCTGCTGGTGAAGTCACTGTGCACATACATTACTTATCCGGTACTGATTCTGCTGGTTGTTATTGGAAACAGTCAGCAAGCTTATAGATACACTCCGTTAACTGATGGGGGCTGTTTATTTGACATCAGATGTCTGTACAGTTCCTGTTGTAAAGTCATTTCAACAAATGCAAATACTTGAGCACTGTAATGCCCCATCAACCACAGATGACGGCAGGGTTGTACTTTTTGGATGTCAGAACTGAGGACATATAATTCCTGAGCTGTTTTATGTTTTTAACAGGTATCTTCCAGTAGTGGAGGATATGGATCCCATCATATTCATCCTGACCTGCTGGCTCTGTATGTGTGGAGGTATGTATATTATACTATGTGCTATCCTCCCTATTAGATATCTGGCTGTTCTGTTTTTGTGTTTTTTGTACAGGTTCTGGTGTCTCCTCCTGATTTATTGACTAGTCTTTGTCATGTATGTTGGCCTAGTGTCCGTCTGCTAGCGTCTTGTCGTTTATAGTCCAGTCACTGATGTCTAGAGGTTTAGGCCTAGTCTACATTTCCGTGTCAGCGACACGTCCATGAGAAAAAGCGTATGTGTTTGAACAGTGAAGATGTCCGTGAAGGATCCGTGGTTGGTCCGTGTGTCTGTTCTTACCATCCTTTGTCATCCATAATCCACAGATGTTGCTCAGCTGAAGATTAATTTCCAAAGAATCTTCTATCAGTCTTCAGTTAAAAAATGGACGCACCACTGATGCCATCCGTGTTCTGTCAGTGATTTTCATGGACCCATAGACTTCTATGGGCGTGCTTGGTCCGCATTACAGATCAAAGTAGTGCATGTCCCCGTGATTTTTTTACTGACTCATGCTTAAAATCATTGCTTGCCGGCAGCAGATTGTGCTGTCTGGTCACAGTCTGCTGCTGACAAATAATGATTCTGTATGGGGACTAGTGCTGGCATTAGTGATCACTCCTCCCCATACTAAGGAGGAGATAGCTGCATGTATTAGCAGCGGTCTCCTCCACTTCCCTCTCGACAATCTTCAGCCGCATCTTATTACAGCCCTTAGTCCCTCTTGTCTAGTAGTTTAATGACTCACTTTCTCATTTCCATCTGATCCTTGGTGTCAAAAGGTTTATTGCCCAACAGTTTAGTGCCCCAGTCCCTGGTGTCCACTGGTTTAATGCCCTAGTGTCCTGTGGTTTGGTGCTCTAGTTCCTGATGCCCAGTAGTTTAGTGTCCCGGTCCCTGGTGTCCAGTGGTCTTTCATCGCAGTTTTTGGTGTCCATTGGCTTATTGTCCCTGTGACTCATGATTTATATTCCAGGTGTCCAGTGGTTTGATGTCCTTTGTGTCTAGTGGTTTGGTGTCACTGTTATTCAGTGTTTTAGTGTCCATGTTGTTCAGTGGTTTATTGTCCCTGGTGGTCCAATGGTTTAGTGTCACTGGTGTCCAGTTGTTTGGTGTACCTGGTGTCCAGTGTACCTGTGTCCGTGTACCTGGTGTCCAATAGTTTAGTGTACCTGGTGTCCAGTGGTTTAGTGTACCTGGTGTCCAATAGTTTAGTGTACCTGGTGTCCAGTGGTTTAGTGTACCTGGTGTCCAATAGTTTAGTGTACCTGGTGTCCAGTGGTTTAGTGTACCTGGTGTCCAGTTAGTGTACCTGGTGTCCAGTTTAGTGTACCTGGTGTCCAATAGTTTAGTGTACCTGGTGTCCAGTGGTTTCCATGTGTCCAATTAGTTTAGCTGTACCTGGTGTCCAAGTGGCTTTAGTGTACCTGGTGTCCAGTGGTTAGTGTACCTGGTGTCCAGTGGTTAGTGTACTGGTGTCCGTGGTTTAGTGTACCATGTCCTAGTGTACCTAGTGTCCAGTAGTGTACTGTGTCCAGTGGTTGTGTACCTGGTGTCCAATAGTTTAGTGTAATGTTCCAGTGTTTACCTGGTGTCCAGTGGGTCCTGGTGTCCCATAGTTTAGTGTACCTGGTGTCCAGTGGTTTAGTGTACCTGGTGTCCAGTGGTTTAGTGTACCTGGTGTCCAGTGGTTTAGTGTACCTGGTGTCCAGTGGTTTAGTGTACCTGGTGTCCAATAGTGTAGTGTACCGGTGGTCCAGTGGTTTAGTGTACCTGCGTTTCCAGTTTGGTTTAGTGTACCTGGTGTCCAATAGTTTAGTGTACCTGGTGTCCAGTGGTTTAGTGTACCTGGTGTCCAATAGTTTAGTGTACCTGGTGTCCAGTGGTTTAGTGTACCTGGTGTCCAATAGTTTAGTGTACCTGGTGTCCAGTGGTTTAGTGTACCTGGTGTCCAGTGGTTTAGTGTACCTGGTGTCCAAAGTGTAGTGTACCTGGTGTCCAATAGTTTAGTGTACCTGCGTGTCCAGTGGTTTTGTTACCTGGTGTCCAATAGTTAGTGTACCTGTGCCAGTGTTTAGTCTGGTGTCCAGTGGTTTAGTGTACCTGGTGGTCAATAGTTTAGTGTACTGTGTCCTAGTGGTTTAGTGTACCTGGTGTCCAGTGTTTAGTGTACCTGGTGTCCAAGTGGTTTAGTGTACCTGGTGTCCAATAGTGTAGTGTACCTGGTGTCCAATAGTTTAGTGTACCTGGTGTCCAATAGTTTAGTGTACCTGGTGTCCAGTGGTTTAGTGTACCTGGTGTCCAGTGGTTTAGTGTACCTGGTGTCCAGTGGTTTAGTGTACCTGGTGTCCAGTGGTTTAGTGTACCTGGTGTCCAATAGGTGTAGTGTAGTGTTCCAATAGTGTAGTGTACCTGGTGTCAATAGTGTAGTGTACCTAGTGTCCAGTGGTTTAGTGTACCTGGTGTCCAGTTGTTTGGTGTACCTGGTGTCCAATAGTTTAGTGTACCTGATGTCTAGTGATTTAGTATCATAAGTATTGGGTGATTTAATGCCCATGTTGTCCAGTGGTTTAATGTCCCTGGTGTCCAATAGTGTAGTGTACCTGGTGTCCAGTGGTTTAGTGTACCTGGTGTCCAGTGGTTTTAGTGTACCTGGTGTCCAATAGTTTAGTGTACCTAGTGTCCAGTGGTTTAGTGTACCTGGTGTCCAGTGGTTTAATGTCCCTGGTGTCCAGTGGTTTAGTGTACCTGGTGTCCAATAGTTTAGTGTACCTGGTGTCCAGTGGTTTAGTGTACCTGGTGTCCAGTGGTTTAGTGTACCTGGTGTCCAGTGGTTTAGTGTACCTGGTGTCCAGTGGTTTAGTGTACCTGGTGTCCAGTGGTTTAGTGTACCTGGTGTCCAGTGGTTTATTGTCCCTGGTGGTCCAATGGTTTAGTGTCACTGGTGTCCAGTTGTTTGGTGTACCTGGTGTCCAGTTGTTTGGTGTACCTGGTGTCCAATAGTTTAGTGTACCTGGTGTCCAGTGGTTTAGTGTACCTGGTGTCCAGTGGTTTGATGTCCTTTGTGTCTAGTGGTTTGGTGTCACTGGTATCCAGTGTTTTAGTGTTCGTGTTGTCCAGTAATTTATTGTCTCTGGTGGTCCAATGGTTTAGTGTCACTGGTGTCCAGTTGTTTGGTGTACCTGATGTCTAGTGGTTTAGTATCATAAGTATTGGGTGATTTAATGCCCATGTTGTCCAGTGGTTTAATGTCCCTGGTGTCCAATAGTGTAGTGTACCTGGTGCCCAGTGGTTTAGTGTCCCTGGTGTTTGGTGGTTTAGTTTCCCTGGTGTTCACTGGCTTTTTTCCCCCTTGTGTACAGTGGTTTAGTATCTCTGTCTAGTGGTTTATTGTCCCTGGTGTCCAGTGGTTTATTTTGCCTAGTGTACAGTGGTTTAGTGCCCCTAGTGTCAGGTTGAACTATGCTGTTTGTATTCCAAATCATATTTTCCTTTCTGCTCCAGCCTGCTACATAAAGCACATGTAGACATTAGATATTAAGATGACGCCTGTATCCGGGACTACACTTAAGACTGTACCATGTGATTCACGTGAAATTGAGTTTCGATTCAGTGAAAACGAGACCTAGGGGGCTGCTAGTATCTGCCTTGATCACGCAGCCTGCACGAGCCCAGAACAAAGGGAATCACACAGAAGAAGAACCTATCAGAAGATAATAACTCTACCGGATACAAGACATATATGCTTTTGTAATACAGCTTTGCAGTGTGTCTAGAATGTAGTTTATGTCCTGGTACATCCTGATACGGATTCGAATCCCCCGCCCACCTGTCCAGGGTGCTGCGGTGGGGTGTATTAACCAAGATATGCGACTAGAAGAACAAAGAATATGTGTTCATTGCTTGTTAGCTTGCGGGGAAAACTCTGTGAATGAGGCCCCACCTTTTCTACTGTGTGTATATGCTTAAAGCCTGCCTATTATTAATCACGCCTTTTTTGTATAACAAGTATATACACTGGAAATAAATCAGAGAGAGCTCATAAGCTTCTAGCCGTATCACCATTGAGTGCCTTATGCATGAGCTGAGATTGAAACTGAACCATGTGTCAGACTCTTTCTTAGTATGCTAGCACATGCTTGAATGATTTGGAGCGAGTGACCGACGAGTTTCTAATCTAACTGAATTTTCACCTCAACACTAGTGTCCAACGATTTAGTATTCTCTTTATCTAGGGGCTTAGTGTCCCTGGTGTCTAGAGGTTTAGTGACCCTGTGTGCGATGGTTTAGTTTCCCTGATGTTCACTAGCTTATTTTCCCTGGTATCCAGTGGTTTAGTGTATTTGGAGTCCAGTGCTTTAGTGTACTTGGTGTCTAGTGGTTTGGTGTCCCTGGTGTCCATTGGTTTAGTTTCCCTGGTGTTTACTGGCTTATCTTCTCTGGTGTTTAGTGGTTTAGTGTTCCTGTGTGTGGTGGTTTATTGTCCCTGGTGTACAGAGGTATAGTATCCATGTGTCTTGTGGTTTATTTTCCTTGGTATTCAGTGGTTTAGTGTACCTGGAGTCCAGTGGTTTGGTGTCCCCAGTCCACTGGTTTAGTTTCTCTTTTGTTTAGTGGTTTAGTATTTCATTTTTGACCTGTGGTTTATTGTCCCTGGTGTACAGTAGTATAGTATTCCTGTGTCTTTTGGTTTATTTTCAGTATTTTAGTGTACCTGGTGTCAATTGGTTTAGTTTCTCTGGTGTTCATTGGCTTATTTTCCCTGGTGTTCAGTGGTTTAGTTTTCCTATGTCCAGTGGTCAACTGTACCTGGTGTACAGGGGTTTAGTATTCTCTTTGTCTAGTGGCTGAGTGTCCCTGATGTCGAGTGGTTTATTGTCCCTGATCTCCAGTAGTTTATTGTCCCTGTGTCCAGTGGTTTATTGTCCCTGTGTCCAGTAGTTTATTGTCCCTGGTGGCCAGTAGTTTAGTATTACTTGTATTCCCTGGTCCATACGTAGACAGGAAGCTTCATGTAGCAGATGTTTCTAAGCTCTTCCCGTGGTCTCACAGTTCATGGTGATGTAGACTCACTTGGATTGTATTCATATACAGATTAATCTCATAACTACAATACAATGTGCTGAATATCTGGCTTCTCCCTCTAGGCGCGGCTGGAATCCAGCAGGTGTTCCGCGTCCAGCCGGATAATGTCACCGCGGTGCAAGGGGCGGTACAAGTGCTGGTCTGTGAGGTCGAGCATGCGTCAGGCACAGTGCAATGGGTCAAGGATGGGCTCCTGCTGGGGCCTGATAGGGGAATACCAGGATTCCCTCGTTACAGCATGACTGGAGACCCCCAGAAAGGTAAGACTGCCAGTAAGATGAGAGTACACTCCTGCAAGAAAGTATCCAAAAATACAAGATAGTATTCTGAGAGAGGTGATGTCATACCTGTAAATATTAACACAGAAACATAGTGGTGATGTCATACCTGTAAATAATAACACATAAGCATAGTGCTGATGTCATACCTGTAAATAATAACACAGAAGCATAGTGGTGATGTCATACCTGTAAACCTGTAAATAATAACACAGAGGCATAGTGGTGATGATGTCATATACCTGTAAATAATAACACAGAAGCATAGTGGTGATGTCATACCTGTAAATAATAACACAGAAGCATAGTGGTGATGTCATACCTGTAAATAATAACACAGAAGGATAGTGGTGATGTCATACCTGTAAAAATAACACAGAAGCATAGTGGTGATGTCATACCTGTAAATAACACAGAAGGATAGTGGTGTGTGTCATACCTGTAAATAATAACACAGAAGGATAGTAGTGGTGATGTCATACCTGTAAATAATAACACAGAAGGATATGGTGATGTCATACCTGTAAATAATAACACAGAAGCATAGGTGGTGATTGTCATACCTGTAAATAATAACACAGAAGCATAGTGGTGATGTCATACCTGTAAATAATAGCAACAGAAGGATAGTGGTGATGTCATACCTGTAAATAATAGCACAGAAGGATAGTGGTGATGTCATACCTGTAAATAATAACCACAGAAGGATAGTGGTGATGTCATACCTGTAAATAATAACACAGAAGGCATAGTGGTGATGTCATACCTGTAAATAATAACACAGAAGCATTAGTGGTGATGTTCATACCTGTAAATAATACACAGAAGCATAGTGGTTGATGTCATACCTGTAAATAATAAGCACAGAAGGATAGTGGTGATGTCATACCTGTAAATAATAACACAGAAGGCATCAGTGGTGATGTCATACCTGTAATATACACCAGAAGGATAGTGGTGATGTCATACCTGTAATATAACACAGAAGGATAGTGGTGATGTCATACCTGTAAATAACACAGAAGCATAGTAGTGATGTTCTGTAATACCTGCTAAATTACAATAACACAGAAGCATAGTGGTGATGTCATACCTGTAAATAATAACACAGAAGCATAGTGGTGATGTCATACCTGTAAATAATAACACAGAAGGATAGTGGTGATGTCATACCTGTAAATAATAACACAGAAGGATAGTGGTGATGTCATACCTGTAAATAATAACACAGAAGCATAGTGGAGATGTCATACCTGTAAATAATAACACAGAAGCATAGTGGAGATGTCATACCTGTAAATAACACAGAAGCATAGTAGTGATGTCATACCTGTAAATAATAACACAGAAGCATAGTGGTGATGTCATACCTGTAAATAACACAGAAGCATAGTAGTGTGGTCAACTGGGAAACAGACAATGCCAACATGGAGGCCGCTGTTATGAAATCCATAAGCTCCAGGGAACACTGTTGGCAATGGCCTTGTCCACCAAAAGCCTCCACTAAGGGGAAGAAAACTGACTTACCATCTTTATCATGGAGAAAACAGACAAAAGCAGAGGTGACTTCACACTTTGTGCCTATTCTTCATCCACGTCTATGGAGTTTATAACCATGACATGGAGGATGCAATAAAGATGCAATATCCCTTTAAATTTAAAAGGGTCTCATATACAAGAAGCACCTCGGTGCCTGTGTAGTAAGATAATGTGCAGTTTAGTATTCATTATCAGTCCTATAATTAGTACCCAGCCATAGGAAACAGGTCATATGACAAGTGCTGTTATGACATGCTAATAATTAATACCGCCATCCTGTGTGTGTATCCAGGAGACTCGCTCAGCTGTGCCGCACATAATTATTATTTTTCTTTAATTGGATCCTGTGTTCATTAACCTCCCAGGGGAGTACAATCTACGCATCGAGCAATGTGAGCTGTCAGATGACGCACAGTACCACTGCCAAGTGGGGAGGTCAGAGGTCAGCATGGCGATCATGTCATATGCAGCAATACTGACCGTACTAAGTAGGTGTATATATTCCATATCCTATATGTATCTCTACCTGTTACATTGTATGTTCTGTATCATATCTGCCTGGTTACATTGTGTGTTCCATGTCATATCTGTCTCCCCTGGTTACAGTGTATGTTCTACATGATATATCTCTCCCCCCGGTTACATTGTATGTATTATGTTATACATTGCATTCCGAACGTCTTCAAACCCTTTCACTTTTTTCACATTTTGTTAAGTTGCTCCTTAAACTTAAAAAAACTTTGAATTTTTTAAAAAATTTATTAAAAAGGAAAAAAAACTAAAATTTTGCATGGACATAAGTCTTCAGATTCTTTGCAGTGACACTTGACATTTATCTCTGGGGCCTCCCCTTTCTCTTGATCAGCTTTGAGTTGTTTCTACAGCTTGACTGGAGTCACCTGTGGTAAATTCAGTGGATTGGACATGATTTGGAAAGACACAGTCCTGCCTATATAACATCTCACAGCTGACAAGACAGAATCAGGGCAAAAACCAATCCATGAGGAGGAAAGAACTGCCTGTAGAGCTCAGAGACAGGATTGTGTGGAGGCCCAGATCTGGAGAAGGGGACAAAAAAATTCTGCTGCACTGTAAGTTACCAAGATCACAGTGGCCTCCATAATATCTTAAATGGAAAATGTTTGGAACAACAAGGACTCTTCCTAGAACTGTCCGCCACACCAAACTAAGTAATTGGGGAAGAAGGGACTTGGTAAGAGAGGTGGCAAAGAACCCAATTCAAAGATCCTGTGTGCAGATGGGAGAAACTTCCAGAAGGTCAACTATCACTGCAGCCTCCACCAGTCTGGACTTTATGGCAGAGTAGGCAGAAAGAAGCCTCTCCTCAGTAAAAGACACATGAAAGCTGCCTGGAGTTTACAGAAAAGCACATAAAGGACTCTCAGACTAAGGGAAACAAGATTCTCTGGTCTAATGAAACCAAGATTAAACTTTTTGGCCTCAATTCTAAACATCATGTCTGGAGGAAACCAGGCCCTGCTCATCACCTGCCCAATACCATCCCTACAGTGCAGCATGGTGGTGGCAGCATCATGCTGGGGGGACATGAAGACTGGTCAGAGCTGAGGGAAAGCTGAATGGAGCAAAGTACAGAGATATTCCTAATGAAAGTGCTCTGGACCACAGACTGGGCCAAAGGTTCACCTTCCAACAAGACAATGACCCTGTCAAGACAACACAGGAGCGGCTTAGGGACAACTCTGTGAATGTCCTTGAGTGGCCCAGACAGAGCCCTGACTTGAAACCAATGGAACATCTCTGGAGAGACCTGGAAATGGTTGTCCACCGACGGTCCACTGACAGAGATGGAGAGGATCTGCAGAGAAGAACGGCAGAAAATCTCCCAAATCCAGGTGTCCAAACCTTGTGGCATCATCTCCAAGAAGACTGAAGGCTGGAATCACTGCCAAAGGGGCTTCAACTAAGTCCTGAGTAAAGGGTGTGAAGACTTATGTCAATGCAAGATTTTTTTCCTTTTCAATAAATTACCAAAGATTTCTAACCTTCTGTTCTCACTTTCTCATTATGGGGTATTGAGTGCAGAATTATGGGGGCAAACTGAATTTCTTTGTAAGAAAAGGTGAAATGTAAAAAAAGGTAAAGGATCTGAAGACTTTCTTAATCCATGGTATTCGTTGTATTTTTCAAGTAATGTATCTACCTCTCCTGGTTACCTTTTATGTTCTATACCTGTATCCACTCTTTTCTGGTTACAATGGAACATATGTTCCACATCATATACTGTATCTACTGTATCTACCCCTCCAGGTTGCATTGTATGTTTCATATCATATATCCACCTCTCCTTTCTACACTGTATATTCCACGTTATAGATCTGCCCTTCAGCTATTAAATGCAACGTGTCTATATTTCATTTAGATCTGTTTTCATGACCTCTTGACGTATCTCCCACAGTTCCCCCAGAACCTCCTGCGTTTAAGGAATATGTCGCTGGAAGTTCAGTAACATGGGTCAATGGAGTAGAGTATCCAGTCACCTGTAGTGTCGTCAACGCCAAACCAGCAGCGACACTGACCATCACTAAAAGTACGTAAAAGATCATGGAGATGGGTGGACGTGGACAATACAGACTAATAGAAGATGTGATGTTCTGGTTACATGTAGGTGGGGTGGAAGTTTCAAGCTCATCCAGTAGTCAACCTGGATCCATCAACAAGTTGGAGAATACCGAGACAACGGCGATGTGAGTGTGAACCAAAGGGGAATTAGAACTAAAATGATTCTGTGTTGAATAAAAATAGGTGAGGTTCCATGAGTTGAATAAAGGGGTTACGGTTCTTTGTGAGACAGTTAACCTCTTTGTCCTAAAGTCACGATGTGTCTCCTTCTTCAGCTGGTCACGGGCACCACAGCTTGTTCACTCTCCTTCCTTTCCAATGCAAACAAGAGGGGAAGTTTGATACTTCGGCCTTGGTTGTTATTGTGTTGTTGTGGTGCCTGTTCAGGTTCACCTCACCTATATGAATAGGAGAAAGGGCCCCAATAACAGCTGCAAGGGCTGCCTGTAGCCTATATGGACAGAAAAAGGGGACTGCAATGGGCACGTTAGTCACCCCACTGATATCTACCAACATTTCTGTATCACATGTTGTAAGACAAATTTAGGTACATTTTCCTTGTGATGAAGCCATGCAGATAGTTCCGTTTGGTATACCTGATATAGAAGAACAAATATTAGGCCAAGAACTGACCATTGTGTTGCATAACCAAGTCCATGTCTAAAAAACATCTATGATTTTCTCCAATCACAGGGTCATCCCTCAAAGTACAGATAATGGAAACCTACTTGTGTGCTCCGCTCTGAACCCGGCTCTTCAGACACCACTGACCGTGAGCTTCACCATGAATGTGCTGTGTGAGACAATGCTATACCGTACCCACCATACACATCTCATTTACCACAATGCCATATCCATAAGATCACATTTACAGCTAGCTAGCCATTAAGCTTGCCATTGGAGACAAACAAGATGGCAAGCCAACTGTGCCTGCTAAGACTGCAGAGGTTGAGAGTGATGAGCGTTACCCATGAACCTCTGTCACCACTTGTCTTGGAGGATACATTTACATTGGACTGGTAAAATCCAAGCTGTCCCATCCAAGTAAGTCCAAATGCACACCTCAAGGTAGAGCACTAAGGTGCTCGTATGCTCGGGTGCTCTGGACGAGCACTCAGGGGTGCTCGAGTGCTCGGCAGAGCACTAAGGGGTGCTCGAGTGCTTGGCCGAGCACCCAAGCATAATTGAAGTCTATGGGAGTAAACCAGGCACCCCACGCTCGGAAGAGCCCCAAATAAAAAAAAACCAAAAACAAAGACACAGAGACATACTTACCTTCCCTGGCAGCTCCTGACCTGCTCCAGCAGGAAGACGGCGCGCAGAGTGGTAATTTTTACCACTGCGTCACCTGCTGGACTGGAGGAGGGAGCTGCAGGGAAAGGTAAGGCCGGATCCGTCATGACCCCAATGCAAGTCAATGGGGACGGATCCGTTTACTAGTGTGTCACACCAAACGGATCCGTCCCCATTGACTTGCTTTGGGGTCATGACGGATCCGTCTAGGGGACTCGAGCTTTGCGCTCGAGTACACTCGGTGTTCGGCACGAGTGCACCCGAGCGTAGGCATGCTCGCTCAACACTGTCTGCCAGTTCACATATGTGTTAGATGTTCAACGAGATCCACCTACAAAACTCTAATGTCTATAGGCAGCTCAGGTCATCACGAGGGGGGTAGTCTTTATATTCGTAATGCAATACACTTCAGCTGTATATTTGGCTGGACTCAACCAATAAAAACTGGGTTAGAATAATCAATTCATACAAGAATACAAATTTAGTTGGAGGTATTGACAAGATGGTTGCTTCCATGGTGAGGCCTTAACCTATCTCTTTATTTTTCTCATTCCCTTCTATAGTCCCCCCTAACGTTCCAATCATTCATGGTTACGAAGGACCATCTGTCAAATCACAGGAAACTCTGAAGCTGACCTGTACGTCCCATAGTGGGAATCCTTTGGCAACCTTGCAGTGGTTAAAGGTGGGTTACAGTGTCCATAATAGTCATTAAAGTCCTCTGCATTGGACAACCCCAACACATTACAATAAGCTGAGGTCCTGTTGCTGTGTCCTCCACTGATCAGCTACCAGGGGCGGATTGGCCATAGACCTTACAGGGATTTTCCCGGTGGGCCGATGCCCAGGGGGCCACCTGTGCCCCCTCATGGCCGGCCAGTGGAAGTTTTTGGGGATGTATCTTGTGCTGGCGGCAGTATTTTGTGATGGACTGTGGTATTTGGCTCTGTTGGGGTGGTATAATCTGCCACAATATGGTATTGCTGGCCCTTACTTCCATCAATTTGGACCCATCTACAAAACGGGGCCACTTTTAGTTTTTTTTTTCCAGGGCCACTTTAATTTCCCAGTCCGTCCCTGTCAGCTACAATCTGTGGGTGAACCTGGCAGCAAGTGTTCAATTCTTCTGCAATGCCTCCAGAGGAGAAATGCTGTATTACATGGTGTCCACTGAATTAAATAGGTTGTCTATTTAATACATGGTTTGCTGGGTTCTCCAGAGATATTCTGCATAGGCTGGTAGATAAGGATTCTGAATTGAATACTCCTCCCCTCAATTTTAAAGAGGTTCTCCAAGACCACAAACCCCTTTTGATATGTAAGCTGGATGCAAAGCACAAAAAAGACTTATCTGTCCAGTTCCAGCACTGAGCTCCCTTCTCCTCCACTTCTGTCCCGCTGGCCCCATGCCATCACCCCATGCTCAGATCAGGCCCCCCCCCCACGCCCCATGCTCAGATCAGGCCCCCACCCCATGCTCAGATCAGCCCCCCACCCCATGCTCAGATCAGGCCCCCCCACCCCATGCTCAGATCAGGCCCCCCACCCCATGCTCAGATCAGGCCCCACACCATCTTAGATCAGGACCCCCTCCCCCCAATTCTCCGATCAGACCCCAATGCTCAGTTCTATAATAAAAAAAATTGCCTACATCTCCTGATCGGGAACTGGGCTCCTCATCAGGCGCCTGATACTCTGCAGGTCTGAGACGCTCTCCACTGTGACCCGATATGCACGTACCACGTTCTGACACTGTGTGCATCAGGACATAGTGGAGAGCAAGCTGGAGCTGCAGAGTAGCAATGGTGCCCGATCAAGAAAGGAGATCTGAGCATGGGGTGGAGAGTGAGCCAGCCTGACTGCTTCCTGGCTTCACAGCTAGAGCCACACTTGAAGAGGCAAAGAGCCGCATGAGGCTCAAGAGCCACAGGTTGGCCACCCCTGTTCTAGAGAATCAGTGGCCTCTGCAGTGATGCGTACAGGGATGGTACACGACCTTTGCCACTGGTGAGGCCACTGATTGCTGGCAATCAGGGGCATAACTACCATAGCGGCAGACCATGTGACTGCTATGGGGCCCAGGGCTAGAGGGGCCCAGTCTTAGTTGGGATCATCTCCTCTTCTACTGGAGGTGAAAACTTGGTCAGAACTCTACCCTCTAAAGGAACAATTGTAAGCAAATGAGGCAGAGGAAAAATGGTCATTGAAAAGGGTTTAGGCAGAAACCCTTCTGTCCTGTGTAGGGGGCCTGGTCTGATCCTTGCTATGGGGCCCTTACTTCTCTATGTACACCACTGCCAGAAGTGGTGATGTGTGTGTAGAGATCACATCACTCTTCCAGTCCAGCAACGACCAAAAGACAATGAGAAGACGGGGAGGCGAGGAGAAGACTTAGTGCTGGAACCTGAGTGATGGTAACTGGTATGTCTTTTTTTTTTTTAACCCTTGCACCAACCTCTTTAATTCAGTATTCCCTAATGTGCAGAGACATAAGTAAAGGCTCACAGGCTCTGATGTCATAGTTCAGCTAGTGGTGGACCTGTCTCCACCACCTTATGACAAATACATATGGTAAATCATATGATGTGATCCCTCCTGGCTTCGGGTCCCAGTCATGATATATATAGATATATATAGATGATGGGTTTCCTAGACAACCCCTTCAAGTTAATTAACCCCCCTTTGTTTACCGGAGAGGCTATGAAGACGTTCCACCCACGTATGGACCTGGCACCAGGTTTATGAGGTAATTTATGAAATAATTGAGATCCTTTCTCCCTTCTCCTCTTGTGTTTTTCTCCGTCCAGAACGAGGAGGTGGTGTACAACCGCTGGGAGACGGACAATAACAAAAGACTGTCTAGAAGTTTTCTGACTATAAATGTCAAACCGGAACATAACCAGGCCGTTATAAGCTGCGAGGCCGTCAATCACGTCACACCGATGGTCCTCCGAGCCAGCATCACTCTCAATGTGCTCTGTGAGTGTCTTCTGTGCTGCGATGTTCTTATATATGTTGTACGTAATATAGAATAAAATTTACTAAATGATTCATTGTATTATATATGACCTTCTGCCCTGCTTACATAATCCAATATATAATGTAATATAATGTAATGTAATGTAATGTGATGTCATCTACTATGATATAACATAAAGTAACTTAATATGATCTACTATGATATAATATAATATAAAGTAATATAATATAATTTACTATGTTGTGTCCTTCTAGGATATAAAATGTAATATATTATATAATAATAAAATGGCGTATAATATAACGTAATATACCGGTAATAGAATACTATTATATAATATCACATAAAGCGATATAATCTACATTGATGTAATATATGATATAATATATAGTAAAAAAATACAGTGTGATATAAAATAATATGACCCACTTTCATATGATGTAATATAAAATAATCCACTATTATATGATCTAATATATAAAGCTGAGTGTATGTGTGTGTGTGTGTATGTCCGCTAAAAGAATCTGCACCGTCGCAGCAACAATCACGAAATTTGGCACACATGTACATCAGGTGTCCGGGAAGGTTTCAGAACAGGTCTCAGCTCTCCAGGACGTACCGTTCCTGAGATATTTCCCAAAAATGCATTAGCCAATAGAAGCCTGGTCACATGACCCTTATCAGCCAATAGAAGCTCACAGGCAGTTAGTCTCCACACACCAGGTTTCCATAACAACCTAGCCAGTTCACTGCTGTAGATCTGCTTTAAAGGGGCAGAGCGCTGTGGATGACACTGTTAAAGGGATATTCCGGTTACCATAAATATAACTTATGTTTTAGACTCATTCATCATCAATCATTACCTCATATAATGTAAATTTCAAATATTTACCGTTCAGTAGTAATAAAAGATGTTTTCTTCCCCTTCTACCCAGTTTACTCCTAAATTACTATGGCATCGACCTGTAATTCAGGCGACCTTCAAAAGAAGGACTTAAAAGCCCCACCCCCAGGTCCCACTAAGTCATGCCCCTGACTCAGTCAGGCCACGCCCCTTCCATGCCACATTTGACCGGGATTGAAAAAATGAAGGTAAAAATCAACTTCTGTCAGCTGCAGGGGAGGGAGGAGGGTGACTTTCTCGCTGCAGCTCATGCTCAGACATGCTGCTGAGAGTGAGCTGTTCTAAAGGACATCCCTGTGTCCATCCAGGCCCTGCGCATGACAGAGGACAGGGAGTCTGAAAGCCAGACTGTCCAGCCTCCCCCAAACATGAAGCCGTGCCACTGGTCCCCATGATGCCACACCCCTAAACACGAGGCAACGCCCCTGGTTCTGTGAAGACACAGAGAAGAAGCTGTCTGAGCGTGAGCTACTGAAAGGGTGGACATCCCTGTGTCTGTCCAGGCCCTGCGCCGGACGGTGGACAGGAAGTCTGAAAGCCAGACTGTCCAGCCTAAAACCGGACCTTTGGCCACCCTAGGGGCAGGCTGATGTTAGGGTGGCCAGATGTCCGGGTTTAGGCTGGACAGTACAGTTTTCTGCCTCCCTGTTCTCCGTCCGGCGCAGTGCCTGGACGGATGCAAGGATGTCCACCCTTTCAGTAGCTCATGCTCAGACAGCTTTTCCTCCGTGTCTTCACAGAGCCAGGGGGCGTGGCCTCATGTTTAGCGGTGTGGCTTCATGGAGGCCGGGGGAGCTGCTTCACGTTTGGGTGCATGGCCGGTGAGATCCGGCTTTCTGGTGTGAAGACAGTGGCCACCCTAGCTGCTGTGAAGGTCACAGTTAAAGGGGCAGGCTGCTGTGGAGAGCACTGTTAAAGGGACTGTAGAGGTCACTCTCGATATCTTTTAATGACACACACACAATCATTAAATGAAATAAATAAAATATAGCTGGGCGAAGCCGGGTCCTTCAGCTAGTGAAATATAAAGTAATATAATATGATCCACTATTATATAATATAATATAAAGTAATATAATATGACTTACTATGATGTAACATAATATAATATAAAGTTGTATGATATGGTATAATATAATATGGAATAATCAGTAAGTAGTAGTAGTCAGTAAACCCATTTAATAGAATATAAAGTCATATAATATGATCTACAGGGATACAATATACTAAGAAAATAAGACACTGCCGATCCCAGATGTTTTTTTTTTTTTTTTTTTCATAGTAACTAAAACAACAGTGATCTTATTCAGTCCTGTAAAAAGTGGGAGCACGAGCTCCAGCAGGATCCAGCCCCAGACTATGACATGTGAAACACAATAAATCAGTGGATTATTCTGCACTTTTTTATCTGTTTGTTTAGTTCTTCCCATCAAAGTCACAATTCTCGGCTCATCCAGTGGTCCTGAGAACACGTCTCTGTCCTTCTCCTGCTTTACTGCATCAAGTAATCCCCCCGTACACATCCGCTGGTGGCTGGGGGCCGTGGAGCTGGAGAACGCTATAGTCACTGTAACTGACGTGAGTAATAATGTAATAGGATCTATCTATCTATCTATCTATCTATCTATCTATCTATCTATCTATCCATTATCTATCTATCTAATATGTATCTATCTATCTATCTATCTATCTATCTATCTATCTATCTATCTATCTATCTATCTATCTATCATCTATCTATCTATTATCTATCTATCTATCTGTCTGTCTGTCTGTCTGTCTATCTATCTATCTATCCTATTATCTATCTATCTATCTATCTAATCTATCTATCTATCTATCTATCTATCTATCTATCTATCTATCTATCTATCTATCTATCTATCTATCTATCTATCTATCTATCTATCTATTATCTATCTATCTATTATCTATCTCATTATCTATCTATCTATCTATCTATCTATCTATCTATCCTTTATATATCTATCTAATATCTATCTACTATCTATCTATCTATTATCTATCTATCTATCTATCTATCTATCTATCTATTTATCTATCTATTATCTATCATCTATCTATTTATTATGTATCCATCTATTTCATATCTATCTATCTATCTATCTATCTATCTATCTATCTATCTATCTATCTATCATCTAGAAGAAAAAAGAAGGCAGCACTCCAAAAATCCATGAAAAAAGGTGGTTTATTCACCCATCAAAACTGCAATGTTTCAACTGCTCCATGCAGTCTTTGTCAAGTCTATCATCTCTCTGTTTATTATGTATCCATCTATTGCATATCTATCTATTGGTCCCTTTATATGGGATGACTATCTAGCAGATTGTTGGGAAGAAATCATCTATCTATCTATCTATCTATCTATCTATCTAAATATCTATCTATCTATCTATCTATCTATCTATCTATCTATCTATCTATCTACTTTTGTCAAAACTATCTCCCTATCTGCTATTTTCTCTGCAGTCAGATCATGGAGGGAAGATCACAATGTCAAATATCACCACAGTGGTTCAGAGGGAACATAACGGCATGCCGCTGACTTGTGAGGCTTTTAATGAGGCTCTTCTGTACACCAAGGCGAACAGCGTCCAGCTCAGTGTAAACTGTAAGTCATATACTCTCTGTATGAGTGTCATGAAATCAGAAGCATGGTGAAGTCTGTCACTTCTAGCCATATTCGATGTAAAGGAGGTTTTCCATCTTAAAACATAATTACAAAAATCTTAATAAAATGGCCGGAAACAAATGAAATGTTATACTATAAGGTCAGCCATGTCTCATCACTCCCTCTCTGCCCTTAGTTAAGTGGCAAACCTTATATGATCAGGCAGCATAGACCTTCAGCTGAGAACAGAAATGGCTGAGTTGGTGGTGGTGGTGGGGTTGGGGTCACACAAAGCTATTTCTCAGCACAGTTTAGATTAGAGCTTTAGTAATCAGATTTTAGATATCTGCATGGCCTCTTGGAAATTATGAATAGGATTTTTTTATGTTATCCCAGAAAAATGCAGGTTTAACTAGATGATGTCAGGTCATTGCTGCAGGTCACATTGGACCCCAGTGATGAGGTCATTAAATGATGAGGTCATTAAATGATGAGGTCAGTGATGAGGTCATTAAATGATAAGGTCAGTGATGAGTTCATTAAATGATGAGGTCAGTGATGAGTTCATTAAAACAGTTTTTGTTTTTTGTTATGAAGAGGTAATGGCCCAGTTCATCCCAACTTGATTTTTCAGATCCTCCCCAAAAGATCTGGATTGAGGCTCCTCCCTCAGATGCTCGTTTTCGGGCCGGAACGCTTGTCAAGATAACCTGTCTCTCGAGTGGTGGTCACCCAGCACCTCGACTCATCTGGATTAAGGTAAATAAATTTAGAAAATATTCTGATAAAAACAAGTTAAAGCTAAAGAAATTCTGGGCCAGTGATGGAGAAGGGGTTGTTAAGAATGATCCATTCAGGCCATGTGAGACTCGTCCTTGAAACATCTCATTTAGTGAGAGGCAAAAGTAAGCTTTTTGATTTTATTTTTAGAAAACTCAGGATAAGACAACCATGCCCAGTGGGAAAACGATAACCGCAGGGAAGATAGTCTCCAGTGAGCTCATAATTGAAACTGTGCCGAGTGACAATCAGGCAACTTACCGCTGCAATGCCACCAATGATGGAGGGAAGAACAGATTGACGGCCACCACGAAGCTTCATGTCCAGTGTGAGTCTCCTACTTCTCTATATGGGGACAATCTAGCGGTCATTTCAGTGACTAAGAATGGGAACAACAGGTCATGGCAGGGAAACCATAAGGGATGGAAATCTATGATAGTAATTAAAACTATATAACATGGTAGAGCAGAATGCCATGAGACAGGAATGGCAACAACAATGGATTCTTGAATAGTTGGTGGGATTGGTCTTAGTGTCTTTCTTTTATTTTTTAGTTCCTCCTATTGATGTTAAAATTACCAACCCATCCAAAGACTATAAACGTGGAAGCACCGTCACTCTGAAGTGCGAGACGGGCAGCAGTAATCCAGAAGCAACAATATCCTGGATCAAGGATGGAGTCATGTGAGTAGTATTGCTTGGTATTACATATGTCGGAGTCGACTGACCAACCAACTACCCAACTAACCAATCACCCAACCTACCAACCACTCAAGTAATCTACTTAAGCAACCAATCGACCACACAAGCCACCAAACAACCAACAACCCAAGCAGCCAAGAATACAACCCGCCTGCCACCCAACCAACCAAACGCTTGACTGACCACCCAACAAACCAACCAACCACCCAACCAATATATACCTAAACAACTGACAACCCAAGCAACCAACCAAGCAAACACTTGACTGATCACCTAGCAAACCAACCA
This sequence comes from Rhinella marina, assembly GCA_900303285.1. Lineage (NCBI taxonomy): Eukaryota > Metazoa > Chordata > Amphibia > Anura > Bufonidae > Rhinella > Rhinella marina. The sequence continues at coordinate 58,815 of ONZH01009933.1, read as the reverse complement.
ACCAACCAACCAACCAACCAACCAACCAACTCTACCAACCAATGCCCCAAGGAAACCCAAACTTGACCAACCAAAGACTTGACTGACCACCCAAGCAACCACCCATTCACTCTACTAACCAACCAACTAACCAGCCACCCACCTGATCAACCAGACAACTAACCACCCAACTAATCTGTTCTTAAAATGACCTCTCTCTTCATCAGCTTGGAAGGAAGGGATCTGGGGACAAAAATGTAGAATATGGTGGAAAGTCGACCGCTGGCAGCGTCACATTAACAGTCTCCTCAGCAGACAATGGAAAACGTGTCTCCTGTGAGGCCTACAGCAGTGCCTTGAGTGAAACTGTCAACACCTTCTACAAACTCAGTGTTCTGTGTGAGTACCACTGGTCATGTGTACATTTCTCATTTCTCAATCATCTCAATTTTAATTGGAACCCATGGCATTGATCTACACTCTGACACTGGCCATACATGAAACAATTTGTATGGTCCTGTCTAACCGGCCCGAGAACAGAACCAAATATGGCGAGATCTGAGAAGAAGGAGAAATGTTACAAACTGTAGATAATGGTGCAATATCTTCTTGAGTATGGCTTATAAAGTTAAGGCTAAATATTCATTGTATATGACAATGAAGGTCAAGAAACAAGTAATTCCCATGATTATGGTGCTAATTGTGGACATATTGTTGGGAAAACAACTCTGGCCAACTATAATCATGAGTTTTATCAATGGCCATGACCAGACATGACCGGAAATACACAGCAAGAACAGTCTGAACATTGACTTGTCTTTCAGTTCCACCAGAATTCACAGATGAGCAACCAAAGATTGTCCAGGCTGTGGAGCATGGTGCAGCCCTCATCCCATTATACATTCGGGCCAATCCTGCTGAGGTCAACTACACATGGAGTCTACACGGGCAAGTACTGAACAGAGGTGAGCGGCTATGAAGGGTGGAGGTCGTGTCCTACTTGGACCTTTAGCAAACAACTGTAAAACTGTAATTTATGAGGGAATTCAGCAACAAGTGTTAGCCTACAGCACCCCCACAGGGGAAACGAAGCATTACACACCTCTAATTGAAATCAACGGGCTGTCTTTGTGATGTGTTGGGTCCTCCAGTGAGATGTCACTCCAAACCCTTGCCTGAGAAGCAAGGGTCTTCTCTATTAACACAGAATTCCCTTTTTTAAACAATTTTGAAGCCAAACAATTGGCTATTGTGAAGAACTTATTAACTCCTTCATGACCACATAGGTTCTCATATAGCCTGGGAGTCCTTTGATGCCATTTTTTCAGGACTGTTTGAAAGGGGTGCAAGGGAGGCACAATCTGTGTGTCCCCTGCATTTGTGTCTATAAATTCAGATCATTCATTCAAGTGGTCACTTAAAGAACTCCCGCAAAATTTTTTTATTCTCTGACCTGTTAGTAAGGTGCATGATGTAATCTATAGTGAATCCAATCTTCTTATCAGACACTGCATTCTAATTGTAGCTGTGTCATGTGACCAACTCCCTGACCTCCAACTGACCCAGAACAGGAAGCCAGTCACTGCTCTATTCATTCCTATGAGACTCAGAGTGAGGCTCCCATAGGATTGTATAGAGAATTAGACTTCCTGTCCACACATAAGATGATGTGTGAGTTGGTGAGTCTGATTGTTGGTCACATGACACAGATGAGAAACTTCAGAGAGATACAACTCACAAATACAGCTACTGGTAAGAAAATGACATTCACTACAGATTACATCATGTACATTTCTAGCAGGACATGGAATAAAAATTTTTTGCGGGAGTTCTTCTTTAAAAAAAAAAAATGCAAAAATGGAAGAGGCTGTGGATACAAAAATCCCATCTCATCCATATGTTCTGTCCAGGGAGTCCTTGGCTACTATTTATAAGGGATAAATCAATTACGGTCAAATCCTCATGAATTTATAAGGACCCTGGGACATCTCAGAGGCACGAGGTGCTTAGATCCTCACCTTTCATCAGTGAATGAGGCTGCAGCGCTATGAAACCCCATCTATAAAGTTACTTAAAACAATGAAAGTCGGGACACAATACACAATCATGTTTAGCGGCGTTGTAAAGGCTACATCAGCGTTCCATGAATGTCCATATGCTGCGGCATTAGGTTACTACAGCTGTGTGATGCATTATTCAAAAAATTCCTCAAACCCTTTCAATAAAATATACTCTCGCACTTCATAGCCTGGAGGTGTTAGTGCACCGCCTGCACCTTACAGAGAAAGCCAATTATATCCATACAGAGGCTGCGCTTTGCAATGGAAGGTACAACAGTGGCATCTAGTGGCCACATTGTGGTATTACACCTGACGGCACAAAAACACATAATTACACTGTAATACATCTCTCTAATATGTAATAAACAGATAAATGACTCTGAGCTGGTTTTGTATTCTTTTTTTGCAGAAGGAGCTCACCGGCACCACCTTAAAGGGGCTGGATCTCTGGAGATTTGGAACGTTAGTCGAGCTGACTCCGGGGTATACAGTGTTACCTGTGTGAACAAGGAGGGGAAGAACAGCACCGTGGTGCAACTGGATGTCCACTGTAAGACCCCAGATGCAAATATTGTAAAGTTTCGCATTGCAATAATCCTGGTGGTGTCAATCACAATTGCTCTCTGTTATCAGCCAGCATCTGTCAGTGTCTTGTAGAGACTTCTTTTTTTTTTCTTTTTGGCCTCCTTGTGCCCCACCTTATGGGACCCTGTGTAAATGGTTGGGCTGTGACATTGTATGACGGCTCAGAAGGTAGCCAAGGTCTTCTTCCTCTCGATTTGCCCAAACCCTTAATGACTCTTATCTATTTAAAGTCCTTTGGGGAACTTTAAAGTCACACTCCGCCTTTAATCAACCTAATCAATTTAAGTTCATCATCGGCAAATGCAATATATAGCTGTTACTGTTTATGCTGTTTTCATGCATTTTATATGTTAGTTTCTTAGTCTTTGCTGTGTAAAAAGAAAAAACCCTCAGCAAGCTGTTCAGAAACCATCAGCAAGCTGCTGTTGACAGATCTGGTATTCTTATTTTATTGTACAGTGTACAGCGTCTTCATGCTATGGGTCTGAATCTCTCCGTAATACCTTAGTAGTCGATGAAGCCCATCTCCTTACCTCAGGTAGTAGGTTCTTCAAAGTTAATTAGAATAAAGATCTGTCAACAGCAGCCTGTTAATGGTTTCTATGCACTTTTTATGCTATGCTCAGGGGCGGATTGGCCATAGACCTTACAGGGAAGTTTCCCAATGCTCAGGGGGCCACCTGAGCCCTCCTCACGGCCGGCCAGTGGAAGTTTTTGGGGATGTACCTTGTGCTGCTGGCAGTATTTTGTGATGGACTGTAGTATTTGGCTCTGTTGGGGTGGTAAAATGTACCACAGTATGGTCTTGCTGGCCCTGCCTACTTGTGTTGGCCCTGCCTTACATCAGTTTGGACTCGACTACAAAACGGGCCACTTTTAGTATTTTTGCCAGGGCCACATTACGTTCCCTGACTATGCTGCATGAAATGAACACCATCTTAAAATAAGAGGCATCATCCACACTTTTGTTTCCACCCACACAGATTCTCCGTCCATTCGCAGCCTCGTTGACCCCACAGAAGTGGATTTGGGAGGGAGAGCGGAGCTAGTGTGCATTGCAGATGCAAATCCTGTCACCGCTGAGATGTTTCAGTGGCGCTGGCTGGTAAGGAGCTCCTCTATGGCCTGTTCCTTGTTTCTAAGGAATGTATCTCATGTATGAGGCAACTTCTTCACGAGTAGTAGAGGATTCCTGAACAGTTTGGTGTTGTCATGGAGACACGTGGATCCAAACCACCAACCTCATCAACATCTAAAGCTCCGTGCCTTTAGTGTGAACATTGATGCAGATGATGATCTGGCACCACACAAGGTCTCCATGATCACAGAACCTCTCAGTAGTGCAGACTCAGGTTTAGGGCCTTGTAACTACAAGTGATCAAATCTGAGGATGTCCTTCCTACCAACAGGGAGATGAGGAGAGAGACTTGTCCGGCTTGGAGCGACAAGTTGATGGTCTCACCGGACGACTCATCATCCAAGACGCCAAGAGGACGGACGCCGGACGTTACGAGTGCACAGTGGATAATGGAATCCCCCCACCTGTCAAGGCTGACGCCCGTCTGGTTGTGCGTTGTAAGTAGGATTCCTGGTCAAAAGGAGTGCTATAGGCCTACCATGACCAACCATGAAAGCTGAGGTCCCCAAGGTGGGGCCTGCAGTACCCTCTTGAACCCACTATGTTAATTTTTTCCTTCAGTTAAGCCGGAAATAGAGAAAGGAGTTCACCTAAGCAAAGTGGCTGTTTCTGGAGATGGCAAGTCTTCTACGGGTCTCGAATGTAAAGCTGAGGGGATCCCAAACGTGGCCTTTAGCTGGGCGAAGAATGGCATCACCCTGGACTTCAAAAACCCCAGGTATTCAGATATCTAAGATTAAGTGTACACAATGAGGGCCGAAATCTCAGGACGACCCTCAAGCCCCATTCACACTTACATTGGAATCCTGACGTTTTCTGGAGTTTACCCGAAGGGGCTTTATGTGGGAACATACACATCCGCCACGCCATTTCTGCCACGGATTTGCATTGAACATCCAAGCATAAAAAACATTTTTGTATAATCTCTGAGTGACCGGCCTGTTTTGGGCCTTAGTGACCAAAAAATTTCTTTTAGTTTTATATTTTCACACTATAAGCTATACTTTTTTGTTTTTCTGTAGCCATACGACGGCTTGTTTTTTTTGCAAGAAAAGTTGTCATTTTTAACAGTCCCATTTGACAATACACATAACTCCTTGATTAACATTTATTAACTCTTTCTTGGGGGGGATGAAAAAAACAGAAATTACGCCATTGTCAGAAAAAACAGAAATAACGCCATTGTCTGTTTACTTGAGAAAAATGTTGCAAAATTCACTAGGGGCACAGATATCACAAAAACTTTACTCTCTGGGTCAGTACGATTATAGCGATATCAAATATATAATTTTTAAAAAAGTTTTACTATTTTTACACATTAAAAAAACTTTTTAAAAAAAGGTTTTTGCATTGCCGCATCCCAAGACCCATAACATTTTTCTTTTTCTTTCTACGGAGCCATGTGAGGGATTGATTTTTGCAAAACTTTTAGTTTTTATTAGTTATTTTATAGTTTTAGGGTACACACTACATTTTGATCACTTTATATTCATTTTTTTGGTGGTGAATAAGTAAAAAACAGCAATTCTGACTTTTTTTTTTCCCAGCATGCACCGTGCAGGACGAATTACAGTATAATTGTATAGTAACTGTGATTATTTAAATTTTTTTCCATTGAAAATTATTTTTTTCAGTGGAAAAAGGTGTGTGTTTTTCATTGGATTTTTAAAAATAACTTTATTTATTTCCTTTTATCTCACCACAATCATCTGATTACACTGTACTGCTTTTGTATTACAGTGTATTATCCTGTCAGTAAGACGCTGACAGGCAGTCTATTAGGCTCCTCTGGCTGTGTATGCTAGAAGAGGGCATACACAGAAGGCAGACCTGGGGGGGGGGGGGTCTTCACTATGACATCGGCACCCCGCAATCTCATTTGAGCCCACTCTCACTGAAACCTTTAAGATGCCGCAGGCTGTATTGACCATGGCATCTAAGGGGTTAAATGGCCAGGATCAGCTGAACTCAGGCTCTTCCCTGCATGGGAGGCCCATGCAGCGCTGATGGCCGTAAAATGTCGTATTAGTGGTCACTAAGGGGATACACTATGCTGTGGATTACCATTGAACTCAATGGAAGCTGTATATAAAACAGATTAAACCAATGCACAATAAAGGAAGACTGGGGGGGGGGGTAGGGCGTTATGCCACAGCTACATAACGGTTCGCCTCTGTCTACATGGTATTACTCCCTTAGGTATTCCGTGAAGACCTCTCATGAGTTGTGGATTCACAAAAGCACTCTAATCATCGCCAATGTGAGCGCGGTGCACGATTACGCCATCTTTACCTGCACGGCCACCAACGCTCTGGGAGTGGACAGCTTCTCTATCCAGCTTGTCAGCACCAGTAAGGAGATATACAGCTGCCATCACATATAACACCCAGTGTAAGACTAAGGTGACATGATGCCATAAAGTGGGCTGTTCCCATCTGGGGAGACCAAAAAAATTGCAGGCGACCACGTGATCGCAAAAACTCCAACCATGGCAGAAATTTTACAACAGCCAAATGGGTCGTTTGCAACTTTACTATGACTTACGTGTCGCCAAAGCCAAACAGATAGACGGGCACTTTTACACTAGTTCCATTGTTGTCATTCCCATTGTGACCAGTAGGTGGCGCCTCATAAATCTTCTCTTTGTTACACCTAAGGTCGCCCTGATCCTCCAAGTGATCTGAAGATCCTGAGCGTCACTCACAATTCAGTGACCCTAGGATGGAAGGAAGGATTTGATGGAGGAGTGGAACAACAATTTCGAGTCAGGTGAATTTATTTTTTTTCAAAAAGTTTCATCAACGGCATTTTATAAAATAAAAAAAATGAAAATCCAAAAATTTCAGTAGAGTATGGCTTACAGATATTGGGTGACAACCACTAATGATCACAGAAGATACTACAGAAGATACTACTCAGGTTTCCTCAGACCCTGAATAGCTCATATAGCTGCATTTTATGTAGATTAACATTTCCTCCTGCCTTATCTAATCTCACCTACTGTTCTGCCTATAAGTGTCAGTCCTCACTGCAATACTAGCATTCTATTCATGAACTGGGAGGCTCAGAGTTAAAGGAGTTATTCCATGACTAATGTAAAACATGAAAATCAGACATCACATGACAATCTCTAACAAAGCTAGAACCAGCCCTGTACCTCACATGGATCCAGAGATCTCCTCATTCATTGCTTTGCTAGATTTATATCAAGCTGACAGCTCAAGGGGAGTGTCCTTTCTGCTGCAGCTCAGGGGGCGTGTCCATGCTCTCCCTATCACAGCTTAGGAGGAAGGATGAAACTGAGCATGTGCGGCCTTCTTAGTGAGCAGGTCAAATAAATAAGAAAAAATACAAAAACAGCAGGTGGCGCTATACAGATACATTTTATTGAAAAACTCAGTGGCTATGCTAAATTTTAATTACATGGAATTAAAAAAGAATTCAGATCCAGGCGCTGGTTTGAAAACTGTAGAATATTTTTCGTGGGACAACCCCTTTAACAAATGGGGGACGGCATCACTATGAGAAGACAATTACATTTGTGATAAACCTATGCAACACTGTAGTGGGGCTAATGTCATAACTGTCACTGCTAATACTCCGCCTAGTGGTCACATGATGAAACTACACCTCTGTTTTGCAGATACCGGATGAGCGGTGCTGAGAGTTACATGTATGTCGACGTCTTCCCACCGTGGGCAACTGTTTTCACCATTGTTGGACTGAAAGGCAGCATGGTGTATAACTTCTCGGTGAATGCCGTCAACAATCTGGGAGACAGCGACTACGCGGATGGCGGAGCTGTACTCACCGTCACCACACAAGGTAGTCCCCGTCCAATGGCCCAATCGAATCTTACTTTTTTCAGATGTTTATGCAATTTTTATGCATTTTTTTGGTAAATTAGGCCATGCCTTTCCTGCTAAGACACACCCTAAACCACACCCCTGCTAAGACCCACCCCTTTTCTAATTCGCATTTTGCTCCACAATTCCCACTCCCGAACTAAACAGTAAATCCAGGCTTCTCTACGATGCTCACTGCAAGACCTGAAGGGGCAGAGCATGACTCAAAGATCTCATCCCCGTCTCATGCCCCACCCCCTCAGGTCCTGCATTTCATTGTAAAGTCAAGTAACGTATGTACAAACTTGTATTTATTTTCCAGAGGACACTGATGTGAAGATCCCCGCACCCACACAACCGGGTCCTCCTGTTCCAAAGCCTGGTGAGTTGCTGAGCATAGCCGGAGGTATTTAAAGGGGTCTTCTGATTTGCATCAGAATCCTTTCAAATAATTATTTATGAAATTCGTTGTAATTTTATGAAGTTCCGATCTCCTGTTCTGGGCTGTTGTCACATGACCTTGTCAAAGCAGCTTTCTTATTTCCTGTGATGTTATGTCCATGGGTGGGGCAGTGATAGGGGAGTGTCCAGGGTCGGACTGGGGTGTCTAGGGCCCACCCGTAAAATTCCCTCTGGGGACCCACTGTAAAGCTCACTCTGGGGGCCCACATGCATATGCTACCTGCCCACACTATCCAGTATTTTATATGGACATAGGCAATGTACAGCATAGCATCTTAGGCAACCTATTTATAGGTCAGTCTACTTCGCCATGTGTCACTTGTGCAGGAGGTGGGGGACTAGTGGCCTACCTAGCTCAGGGGCCCACCGGGGGATTCATCTGTTCCCCTGTGGGCCAGTCCGAGCCTGGGAGTGTCTATGTAACTAGCTGGGTAGGAGGAGCTACAGACTAGCTGGACGTAGTTAGGGGCAGCGATAGGGGTGTGTCTATGTAACTGGGTGGGAGGAGCTATAAACTATCTGGTGTTAGGGGCAGTGATAAGGGAGTGTCTATGTAACTGGGTGGGAGGAGCTTATAAACTAGCTGGACGTTGTTAGAGGCAGTGATAGGGTAGTGTCTATGTAATTAGCTGGGTGGGAGGAGCTATAAACTAGTTGGGCGTTGTTAGAGGCAGTGATAGGGTAGTGTCTATATAACTAGTTGGGTGGAGGAGCTATAAACTAGCTGTGCATTGTTGTGTGCAGTGATAGGGGAGTGTCTATGTAACTAGCTGGGTGGGAGGGGCTATAAACTAGCTGGGTGTTAGAGAAAGTGATATGGTGCAGGTCTATGTAACTAGCTGGGTGGGAGGAGCTATAAACTAGCTAGGCGTTGTTAGAAATAGTGAAAGGGGAGTGTCTATGTAACTAGCTGGGTGGGAGGAGCTTTATAAACTAGCTGGGCCTTGTTAGAAGTAGTGATAGGGTAGTGCCTATGTAACTAGCTGGGTGGGAGGAGCTATAAACTAGCTGGGTGTTGTTAGGGGCAATGAAAGGGGAGTGTCTATGTACCTAGATCGGTGGGAGGAGCTATAAACTAGCTGGACATCGTTAGAAGTAGTGATAGGGGGAGTGCCTATGTAAGTATCTGGGTGGGAGGAGCTATAAACTAGCTGGGCGTCGTTAGAAGTAGTGATGGGGAGTGTCTATGTAAGTAGCTGGTTGGAGCTATAGACTAGCTGGAGTTTGTTAGGGGCGGTGCTGGATCTGTGACAGAGGAAGGAAAAGTGCATCATGGGTTTGGTTAAATCCAGCAACAGGACGTGCTACCTACAGGATGGAAACAAACCAGAAGAATTAGTTTATATGGTTAAAATAGGTCAGGGAAGTCCAAATAGAAAAAGAAAATGCAAGGGGAAGATGTACATGAGGTAAGCGACTACATGAGCATTCTGTAGGAATCCCAGAAAACCCCTTTAAAGGTCTGTATTAAAGAAACCCACCCGCCACCATTTGATGCCACATTTTGTAATTCTTCTTCATTCTGGGCGGAGATTAGTTTTAACAGGAAATGTGAATAACACAAAGTGGGTGGAGCCTGACAACTGTTTGGTGCATGGGAAGATATTTGTCGTCATAGAGCCACAAGCTGCTACAATGTAGAAACTGTACTGTAACAGCAAACACAGGGGGCACAAAGGGAGGAAAACATGTAAACTGTCTATATTTGGTTTGTCCCAATCAGATCTTTTTCCATGGACCCCGTATATGTTTGGTGCCATCGGTGCAGGAGGGGCACTACTCCTCTTATCTAATGCAGGACTGGTTTTCTGCCTGGTGAGGAGATACAGAAAGAAAGCAAAAGAAGGTAAAGAAGAAAAAAAAAATCAATGTGTTTTTGTTTCTTCACAGTAGCTGCTTGTAAACCATCAACAGGCAGGCTCATCAATGGTTGACTAATGTTAATAGGATTTACATATATTATGATTGTGTTTACAATAGACTAGTTTGTCTAAGGCTACTTTCACACTAGCGTTTTTAAATTCCGGTATTCAGTTCCGTCAAAGGGGCTCAATACCGGAAAAAAACGCTTCAGTTTTGTCCCCATTCATTGTCAATGGGGACAAAAACTGAACTGAAGACAACGAAATGCTCCTGAAAGCATTCCGTTCCCGTCTTCAGACCGGAGAACAAACCGCAGCATGCTGCGGTTGCTCTCCGGTCCAGGCATCCGCACCAAGACGGATCCGGAATGACCCCCAATGCAAGTCAATGGGGACGGATCCGTTTGGTGTGGACACACCAGTAATCCGGATCTGTCCTCCATTGATTTCCAATGGGGGGTCATTCCGGATCCGGCATACATACACACAGACTACATACAAACAAACATACAGACATACATACAAACATACAGACATACATACATACTCACATACTTCCCGGGACGCCGGCAGCAGGTCTTCACGCGCCTCCTGCACGCTGCGATGACGTTTCCCCACTGCGCCCAGCAGAGGGCGCTGTGGGGAATCGTCATCACTGCGCGCAGGAGGCGCGTGAAGACGTTCTGCCGGCCGTCCCGGGAGTATGTGAGTATGTATGTGTGTATGTGTGTATGTCTGTATGTTTGTTTGTATGTAGTCTGTGTGTTGTTTTTAATGTGTGTCATGTGTGGGGCCGGAGCGCTCTCCGGCTCCACACATGTATAGCGTTAGCACGATCCGTCGGCACCCTTTAGGTGCCGGATCCGTGCTAACGCTAGTGTGAAAGTAGCCTAACAGCTATCTCCTCGGACCTCTTCATTAAACAAGCACGGGTCCAGGACGTGATTATGTAAATTAATGCCCAAAACCTGCATCAGGTCTCAAGAGGTATTTAACTGTTTATGAGCCACAACCCTATAGCAACCTCCCCCTGCGCACTCAGATATCTTAATAAATATGCCTAATCAAAATAACAGATCTGTCAACAGCAGCTTGTTGACGGTTTCCACATAACTGAAAAAAAAGGGTTTCTCCTTTACTAAATTTTGTTTTTCTTCTGTTCCACAGGGGATGCAGTGAAAAAGGATGAGAGGTAAGAGAGAAAATGGAAGTGATCGGTGTTTTACCATGTTTTTTTTTTTTTTTTAAAGGGAAGGGGTGAATGAGATTTTAAAAATTAACACCTGCAATACCAGACATAGCCACACACAAAAGTGGTGCAATTTCTGGGGGAAACAAAAACATTTCTCTAAGCCAATAGAGCCCCTTTAAATCCTCTTCTCCTTATTTAACCCTTGCAGTGCGCCCAGTGGAGCCCTCAATGAGTACGGGGACGGAGAACTAATCAACACACAAGCGAAGAAAACGTTACTGATTGACAGCGGCTCAGAGACCGGCAGCAGCATCTACCAGGTGGGTGGGTGGTGGGATATGGTGGAGGATGGTGGATTATAGCAGCACATGTAAACTATGTACTGTATTATGTTTCATAGGACAGCGGATCAGAGTCAGGAATATATTACTACCCAACCCGAGATTATCAGCCGTCACTGTCCCCCCACTATGAGAGTGTGGAGAGGGGGGATCCAGAATTTCAGAGCTGGGAAGGTAAGTACAATTTAATTATTAAAAGGGTTTTCTGATATGTCCTATTAGAGCATATGGATATCAAACAGGGCGGTCATCCTCTAGGAGGTGACCCAAACTGGAGGGCTAATCTCATATGAAGGACAGCGATATATATACGAACAGCCACCATAGCGACTTCTCCAAAATTAGACGTTTGCCAGGGATCCAGGTAGCTAACCTGGCTATATACTTAAAGGATTTGTCTCTGATGAGAAAACTTTTTAATGTATTCAGGAGAGTCTATTACTCTTCTTATACATAGGATCAGTATTATAGTAGTTATATTCTTGTACATAGGAGGCAGTGTTATAGTAGTTATATTCTTGTACATAGGAGCAGTATTATAGTAGTTATATTCTTATACATAGGAGCAGTATTATAGTAGTTATATTCTTATACATAGGAGCAGTATTATAGTAGTTATATTCTTGTACATAGGAGGCAGTATTATAGTAGTTATATTCTTATACATAGGAGCAGTATTATAGTAGTTATATTCTTGTACATAGGAACAGTATTATAGTAGTTATATTCTTGCACATAGGAGCAGTATTATAGTAGTTATATTCCTGTACATAGGAGGCAGTATTATAGTAGTTATATTCTTGTACATAGGAGCAGTATTATAGTAGTTATATTCTTGTACATAGGAACAGTATTATAGAGTTATATTCTTGTACATAGGAGCAGTATTATAGTAGTTATATCTTGCACATAGGAGCAGTATTATAGTAGTTATATTCCTGTACATAGGAGGCAGTATTATAGTAGTTATATTCTTGTACATAGGAGGCAGTATTATAGTAGTTATATTCTTGTACATAGGAGCAGTATTATAGTAGTTACATTCTTGTACATAGGAGCAGTATTATAGTAGTTATATTCTTGTACATAGGAGCAGTATTATAGTAGTTACATTCTTGTACATAGGAGCAGTATTATAGTAGTTTTATTCCTGTACATAGGAGCAGTATTATAGTAGTTATATTCTTGTACATAGGAGCAGTATTATAGTAGTTATATTTGTACATAGGAAGCAGTATTATAGTAGTTATTCTTGTACATAGGAGGCAGTATTATAGTAGTTATATTCTTGTACATAGGAGGCAGTATTATAGTAGTTATATTCTTGTACATAGGAGGCAGTATTATAGTAGTTATATTCTTGTACATAGGAGCAGTATTATAGTAGTTATATTCTTGTACATAGGAGCAGTATTATAGTAGTTTATATTCTTGTACATAGGAGCAGTATTATAGTAGTTATATTCTTGTACATAGGAGCAGTAATTATAGTAGTTATATTCTTGTACATAGGAGCAGTATTATAGTAGTTATATTCTTGTACATAGGAGCAGTATTATAGTAGTTATATTCTTGTACATCAGTATTTAGTATTCTTGAGGAGATATTATATAGTTATATTCTTGTACATAGGATCAGTATTATAGTAGTTATTTTCTTGTACATAGGAACAGTATTATAGCAGTTATAGTCTTGTACATAGGAGCAGTATTATAGTAGGTATATTGTTGTACTTAGAGGTATTATTATAGTAGTTATATTCTTGTACATAGGAGCAGTATATAGTAGTTATATTATTGTACATAGGAGCAGTATTATAGTAGTTATATTCTTGTACATAGGAGCAGTATTATAGTAGTTATATTCTTGTACATAGGAGCAGTATTATAGTAGTTATATTCTTGTACATAGGAGCAGTATTATAGTAGTTATATTCTTATACATAGGATCAGTATTATAGTAGTTATATTCTTGTACATAGGAGCAGTATTATAGTAGTTATATTCTTGTACATAGGAGGCAGTATTTATAGTAGTTTATTCTTGTACATAGGAGGCAGTATTATAGTAGTTATATTCTTGTACATAGGAGGCAGTATTATAGTAGTTTAATATTTCTTGTACATAGGAGCAGTATTATAGTAGTTATATTCTTTACATAGGAGGTAGTATTATAGCAGTTATATTCTTGTACATAGGAGCAGTATTATAGTAGTTTTATTCTTGTACATAGGAGGCAGTATTATAGTAGTTATATTCTTGTACATAGGACGCAGTATATTATAGTAGTTATATTCTTGTACATAGGAGCAGTATTATAGTAGTTATATTCTTGTACATAGGAGCAGTATTATAGTAGTTATATTTAGTTATATATAGGCAGTATTTATAGTAGTTATATTCTTGTACATAGGAGCAGTATTATAGTAGTTTATATTCTTGTACATAGGAGGCAGTATTATAGTAGTATATTCTTGTACATAGGAGCAGTATTATAGTAGTTATATTCTTGTACATAGGAGCAGTATTATAGTAGTTATATTCTTGTACATAGGAACAGTATTATAGTAGTTATATTCTTGTACATAGGAGGCAATATTATAGTAGTTATATTCTTGTACATAGGAGCAGTATTATAGTAGTTATATTCTTGTACATAGGAGCAGTATTATATTAGTTATATTCTTGTACATGGGAGGTAGTATGATAGTAGTTATATTCTTGTACATAGGAGCAGTATTATAGTAGTTTATTTTGTACATAGGAGGCAGTATTATAGTAGTTATATTCTTGTACATAGGAGGGAGTATTATAGTAGTTATATTCTTGTACATAGGAGCAGTTTTATAGTAGTTATATTCTTTTACATAGCTGGCAGTATTATAGTAGTTATATTCTTGTACATTGGAGCAGTATTATAGTAGTAATATTCTTGTACATAGAAGCAGTATTATAGTAATTATATTCTTGTACATAGGAGCAGTATTATAGTAGTTATATTCTTGTACATAGGAGCAGTATTAAAGTAGTTATATTCTTGTACATAGGAGCAGTATTATAGTAGTTATATTCTTGTACATAGGAGCAGTATTATAGTAGTTATATTCTTGTACATAGGAGCAGTATTATAGTAGTTATATTCTTGTATATAGGAGCGGTATTATAGTAGTTATATTCTTGTATATAGGAGCGGTATTATAGTAGTTATATTCTTGTACATAGGGCAGTATTATAGTATTTATATTCTTATTTATAGGAGGCAGTAATATAGCAATTACATTTTTGTACATAGGGGCAGTATTTTAGTGGTAATAGTCTTATAATGGCATTGTCTGAATGAGCTTTAAAAGTGATAATCGTTTTTATCAGAAGGAGGATATGAAGACTGGTATGGCACTTCTGATCACCATGAATATGAGGAAGTTCGAGGGGTATATCCAACCTCCCACAAAACAAAATGGCAGCACGGAGCCACGGTTAGTTATGATTTTTATATTTGCTTTTTTTTTTTTGTTTTCTTCTTGGTAATTCTTTGGAAATGATATTTTTGTTTCTTAGCAGGACAGAGGAGAGCAGCCGTGGGATGGATATCAGGCAGCAGTAGGCAGGGTATACGATGAACCAGACTTGCCATTGTCTGCCACTTACGAGACACCGTATGGGGGACAAGGACACTTGGTGTGATATATAAAGAATTTTTATTGACTCCCTAATAAATAATAAAAATAGTTGAAAATCTGTCCCCAATATCTATTTTTTACCAGTTCGCAAATGACTCGAGTCGGGTCCTCTAATTTATTTTTTTTTTGTAGTTCCTCAAAATTTTCTGGGTTCCTGTTTGTGTAAAATCATAATCAGACCTTTAGTACATTAAGAAATAGTAATAGAATATATCGACATAAAAAACCCTAAAATAACACATTGTAATTGTACAGTATCACATTTTCATGGGGTGTGTTTTTTTTTTTTGTTGGGGAGGGGGAGTTGGAAGATTTGGATAAACTTTGTTTACAAAAAAAAAATATTGTACGACATTGAAAATGAGATCATTTCTGTATTTCTGTGACATTTGTGGATCTGGATCAATAAAGAGCTCTGGTAATAGACATCTACTTGGTGTTCGATTACTATAGCCGTGCTCCGAGGCCTGTAAGAGTGAAAAAAGTGTTTGTGTGTGTCTCTGTGTGTGTAGGGGCTGAGTTTTAAAGTAAGTTCACAATTTAGGTTTTGTTTTTCAATTAAGTATAAATAAAATGAATGCAAAAATATTTGATATTCCTAAAAATTTGTATGACCTACGTGGTCTGATCCTGTGAAGGGAATCATAAACAGGACATTCATCAACACGTCCCCATTGTACAAAATGTTGCAACTTTTTTGGGGGTTTTGTGCCTCACTTTTTACTTTTTCAAAATGTGGGAGGAGCGAGGCACAAAAAGCCAGTCCTAATAAATGACCCCCTTAAAGGGGTTGTCTCACTTCAGTAAGTGGCATTTATCATGTAGAGAAAGTTACTACAAAGCACTTACTACTGTATTGTGATTCTCCATATTGTCTCCTTTGCTGGCTGGATTCATTTTTCTATCACATTATACTCTGCCCGTTTCCATGGTTATGACCACTCTGCAGTCCATCATTGGTGGTCGTGCTTGCGCACTATAAGAAAAAAGGGCCCCCTTTTTGGGTGGCAGGTACACCCAGGGAGCGAACATAGGCAAGCAAGCAGAGCAGCTCCCATCCCATCCACCTTGTATCTGCACTGCAGCGGTGGTCGTAACCATGGAAACCAGCAGTGTATAATGTGTTGGAAGAATGAATCCAGCCAGCAAAGGAAGCAATATGGACAATCACAATACATTACTAAGTGCCTTGTATTAACTTCCTCTACATGATAAATGCCACTTGCTGTAGTGAGACAACCCCTTTATCTGTCTAGTATTCATTTTCTCTGGCGAAATATGTTTTGTTTTTTCTTTTGTCTAATTTTATATACTAGATTACCTTGATAAGAAAAAGGTAATCAAAATTAAATAAACGTAAACATAAAACAAAAATAAATTAAATATAAATAATTAAAGAATAAATACAATAAATTACATTAGATTAAATCATATATAAAAAAATATAAAAAATAAACACTAACAATTAAAAATAATAAAAGTGATTTGATTTAAATTTATATTAGAGAATAATTGAATTAAATCTGAAGAAAAATGAAGAATTCATACACAGAACTTTTTTTTTCTATTAATTTTCTTTCTTTCGATAGCTTTATTTTGTGTTCAGTTTGCATGAACGGCATAACCCTAACATGAGATTGTCCTGTAAATGATAAATTAAAGACATTTGACAGAATAAATAGACTCTTAAAAAAAAACAAAATTTGTGAAAAATTAAATATCCTGTTAAATAATTCTAAAAAAAATAAAATCTTCACATCCGGACAGTAACGCTTCTCTATGCAACAAAGCATATACTGCATATAGACTCCACCGCACGAGGTGCATATACCCATTTTTCCCACTATGGGCTACTATTTGGCATTGGTTGATGGCGGACAGAGCACAGTCGCAGTTTTCAGATTACATACGTGTGCCTGCGGCTGAGCTTGTAAGGTGGTACATGGCATCTGAAGGGGTTCAGCAGGTACCCCATGGGTCGCTGTATGGTGCCTCTATGAGGAACTGTATTATGCAGGTAAGGCTACTTTCACACCAGCGGTTTTTTCTTTCAGCAAAAACGCTTCCGTCACGATAATACAACCGTCTGCATCCGTTATGAACGGATCCGGTTGTATTATCTTTAAAATAGCCAAGACGGATCCGTCATGAACTCCACTAAAAGTTAATAGGGGACAGATCCGTTTTCTATCGTGTCAGAGAAAACGGATCCGTCCCCATTGACTTACATTGTGAGTCATGACGGATCCGTCTTGCTCCACATCACATCGCGGACAGAAAAACGCTGCTTGCAGCATTATTCTGTCCGTGATGGAGACGCAACCAAATGGAATTGAATGTACTCTGGTGACTCAGTTTTCGTTTAGTTCAGTTTTGTCCCCATTGACAATGAATGGGGACAAAACGGAAGCGTTTTGTCTCCGGTATTGAGATTCTATGATGGATCTCAATAGGGGAAAGAGAAAGCGCACATGTGAAAGTAGCCGAATGCCGCATACAGTGTCATACTGCAAATTTTCTACTTTCTTGGGTTTCCCATGAATCTATGAAAAAATCTGCTGCATGACTCTATATGAAATTAGTGCTATACTAGGGTACCATATGGGTCTATACAATTCTAAGAACCATGTATTAAAGGGGTTCTCCGGGAATTAAGAAAATGAAAATACTTAAATATTACTTTATAATAAATATATTCCCAAATACCTTTCATTATTTATAATGTCTCGTTCTCTCTGGGGAACAATCAAAATATATGGCCGTCATCCTATTAGTTTACACAAAACCTGTCCTAATGACAAATGAGGACAAGTTACTTCAGAGCACTGAGGTAAAGAGCTGCCTCATCCTCCTCTCTGCTCTGCTTGTCAGGGATTATGATCCTGAATACAGATGATAAGATCTTCAGCTGAATCTCTGTGGCAATGGAGTTCATGAGGAGACATGAAGTACAGAGAGGAGGTGGGGGTGTGGTACTAAGCAGCAGGTCTTGTATGCAGTCTCCATTACCACAGTCTGTCCTGTCCATCCTCTCTGTATGTCTCCTCATAAACCCCATTCATACAGATATTCAGATCTTATCTGTATTCAGGATCATAATCCCTGACAGAGAGGAGGATGAGGCAACTCTTTACCTCAGTGTTGTGAAGTAACTTGTCCTCCTGTGTGATTAGGACAGGTTTTGTGTGAACTAATAGGACGGCGGCCATTTTATTTCTCCTAATGATTGCTCCCTAGACAAAACAAGCCATTATAACTAATGAAAGGTATTTGAGAATGTATTTATAATAAAGTAATATTTAAGTATTTTCATTTTCTTAATTCCCCGAGAACCCCTTTAAGGATCCATGAAACTGAAAGCTGTAATACGTGCGTGAAACCGACTTGTGCTTTCTGATTGACACAATCTATAAGTTGTATATGCGCCTTTAAGTAACTTTTGTATTACAAAAACAACCTGAAGTAGAGTTTATATTAATTACACAGCAATACAGTCAAATCTATATCAAGCCATCTGCAAGAGCATCCTCCATTTAAAGGGGTTGTCCCATGAAAAATATTCAACATTTTCCAAACCAGCACCTGAACTCGAATACTTTTGTAATTCCATGTAATTAAAAATTTAGAATAGTCACTGAGTTATTCAATAAAATCGATCTGTATAGCGCCACCTGCTGTTTGTTCCTTTTCTCATTTCTCTGTCTATCTCAGTAACATAACTGAGGTGGTCGCACATGGTCAGTTCCATCCCTCTGCTGCCACTAGCCGTATTGACTGTTAGAAGCTGTGACAGTTACAGGGAGAGAGCTGTAGCAGAAAGGATACACTCCCTGAGCTGTGATAGGGAGAGAGCTGCAGCAGAAAGGATATGCCCCCTGAGCTGTGATAGGGAGAGAGCTGCAGCTCAAAGGACAGGCCCCCAGAGCTGCCATCTTGATATAAATCCAGCAGAGCAATGAATGAGGAGATCTCTGGATCCATGTGAGGTACATGGCTGGTTCTAACTTTGTTGTAAAGAGGTTGTCATGTCCAATGTGATGTCTGGTTAAATGTTTTACATTAATCTTGGGATAACCCCTTTAAGAAATAATTGAGAACAGCTGAGCGTCCTTACAATCTTATGGTACCATTAGATTTAAAAAAAAATCTACATTTCTTAAATGTCCTGCCACTGTTTTGAAGAGTTCAGACTTTTTGTCAGTTTTTGAAAGCGAGGAGTCAGGTAACTTTGTTGGTTTCCTCTTTGGTAGACCAATATGGTCCATAGTAAATAGTAAAGTCTTCATTTCACGGAAATGATATATATTGAAGACATTTTTTCTAGAACCATCACCAACAGGCAAGAAGAGAGAAAACCTCACATCCCAATCCAGATCTGCAGTATTTCACCTCACTGATTTATGCAATGGAAAACAAATACTAGTAGGCGATACTCTTTAGGGGTTAATTTTCTTTTACAAAGGGCAGTATTATAGTAGTTATATAATTGTACATAGGGGCAGTATTATAGTAGTTATATTCTTGTACATAGGAGCAGTATTATAGTAGTTACATTCTTGTACATAGGAGGCAGTATTATAGCAGTTATATTCTTGTACATAGGAGCAGTATTATAGTAGTTATATTCTTGTACATAGGAGCAGTATTATAGTAGTTATATTCTTGTACATAGGAGGCAGTATTATAGTAGTTATATTCTTGTACATAGGAGCAGTATTATAGTAGTTATATTCTTGTATATAGGAGCAGTATTATAGTAGTTATATTCTTGTACATAGGAGGCAGTATTATAGTAGTTATATTCTTGTACATAGGAGCAGTACTATAGTAGTTACATTCTTGTACATAGGAGGCAGTATTATAGTAGTTATATTCTTGTATATAGGAGCAGTATTATAGTAGTTATATTCTTGTACATAGAAGGCAGTATTATAGTATGTATATTCTTGTACATAGGAGGCAGTATTATAGTAGTTATATTCTTGTACATAGGAGGCAGTATTATAGTAGTTATATTCTTGTACATAGGAGGCAGTATTATAGTAGTTACATTCTTGTACATAGGAGGCAGTATTATAGTAGTTATATTCTTGTACATAGGAGGCAGTATTATAGTAGTTATATTCTTGTACATAGGAGCAGTATTATAGTAGTTATATTCTTGTACATAGGAGGCAGTATTATAGTAGTTATATTCTTGTACATAGGAGCAGTATTATAGTAGTTATATTCTTGTACATAGGAGCAGTATTATAGTAGTTATATTCTTGTACATAGGAGCAGTATTATAGTAGTTATAATCTTGTACATAGGAGGCAGTATTATAGTGGTTATATTCTTGTATATAGGAGCAGTATTATAGTAGTTATATTCTTGTACATAGGAGCAGTATTATAGAAGTTATATAATTGTACATAGGGGCAGTATTATAGTAGTTATATTCTTGTACATAGGAGCAGTATTATAGTAGCTATATTCTTGTATATAGGAGCAGTATTATAGTAGTTATATTCTTGTACATAGGAGCAGTATTATAGAAGTTATATAATTGTACATAGGGGCAGTATTATAGTAGTTATATTCTTGTACATAGGAGCAGTATTATAGTAGTTATATTCTTGTACATAGGAGCAGTATTATAGTAGTTATATTCTTGTACATAGGAGCAGTATTATAGTAGTTATATTCTTGTACATAAATTCTATGTACAAGAATAAAACTGCTATAATAGTGCAAAAGATAATCACGGCCAGCTCCAATGCAGAGGTCCAGGGCACGAAAAAGAGTTTCACTCTGACAAATGCAAAGTGCCCCTATGTATTATAGTAGTTATATTCTTGTACATAGGAGCAGTTTTATAGTAGTTATATTCTTGTACATAGGAGGCAGTATTATGGTAGATATAATATTGTACGTAGGGGCAGTATTATAGTTATATTTTTGTACATTGGAGGCAGTTTTATAGTAAAGTAGAAAAAGCCTCAGTTGCAGAATAAAAGTGGCAAGACTTTATTTAATCTTCTTAAAAACTCTCCAGTACAGGACACAGGCTAGATAAGCTTTGCATTGACGTGTTTCACGTTTGTATGGCACCCTAAGGCTAGGGCTACACGGCGACAGTTGTCGCACAACAGCCGTCGCAGCCCGATCCCTGAGTAGCGGGGATCCCAAAGAGATGAATGACTGCCGCGGCATCCTATTCATCTCTATGGGATCCCCGCTACTCGGGGATTGGGCTGCGACTGCTTTTGTTCGACAACTCTCGCCATGTAGCCCTAGCCTTAGTCATAATGGGTGCCACATGACACACACCTGAAATGTGTTGATTTGCTGCTTATTTGCCTGTGTCCTGTACTGGAGAGTTTTTAAGAAGCTTGAATAAAGCCTTGACACTTTTATCTTGAGGTTGGGGCTTTTTGTATTTTGCTGTTTCCTGGTTTCAAGCCTTCCCGTGCCAGGGTTTGGTTTGTGAAGAAGCAGTTTTATAGTAGTTCGTTCTTGTACCTAGGGGTCACTTTTATAATTAATATAATATTAGTTTCTAGTTTGTCTCTGAGTTATGATTCCTTTGGTTTACCACAAAATATTTTCTCTCTTCTTACCTGTTGTATATGGTTTTTATTACTTTTTAGTAATCACTATGGTTGAGTTTCACAGAAACTATAATATATGACAGCTGCAATCAGAGAGGGACAATGACTTGTAGTTATCCACTGTGGAGCTTCAAAGGATCCCCTATAAGTGCATTAGTAAATCTTTGTCCGTGGGAGGAAGGAGTCTTCATGGGGATATGATTCATGTTTTCCTTCAGCAGTGAAAGAATCTTAACTTTGGGACTAGAAAAATAGTCCTGATCTGTTGTTTCCTACAAGGAATTTGACGATTGGTTGCGGGTTGATGACATCACACGTCTTCTCTTTAACAGCATTTTAATCTAAGGGGAAACATATAGATAAAAACCTGAAGTCTATATTAACAGTCTATGAGCAAGTACATCAGGAATCTATATAGTTATATAATAAATCTGCATCTGTATAAGCAACAATGCAAAAACCCCTAACGGTCCAGTAAATAACAAGGTGGTCTTGCAAAATTAAAGCTGTATTCCCATCTCACACATGTAGTTTGTATAGTTAGATATAGCCATACTAATATTATTACTAATAGAATGTATTTATATAAAATGTACCGTTTAGAAGATTTTCCTATTTGTATATCCATTGTCCCACACACATCAGTCAGGCCGTTGCCCCTGGTTACGACCACCGCGGCCATGTAATAGTGTTGTCAGCTTGCTCCTTTTCAAACCCGCTCTGAGGTAACTGCTTTTTTGTGAACGCACATTGCAGGAGCATGAGGAGGCATATCTTAGGGTACTTTCACATCTGCATTTTGGACGCTACCAGTCCAAAACGCAATGGTCAGGAGCCGTCCAAAACGCAGACTTTATAAACAGATCCGGCTCCATAGAGATGAATTGATCTTGGAACAGGATCCGTTTCTATGCGTTTTGGAAGCACAGACAAAAATGCCACAACCCTAAGATGTGTCTCCGCATGCTCATGTAATGTGTGTTCACAATACAGCAGTTACCTCAGAGCGGGTCTGAACAGGAGCAAGCCGGCCTCCACTACTACATGGCCGCGGTGGTCGTAACCAGGGGCAACGGCCTGACTGATGTGTGTGGGACAATGACTATACAAATAGGAAAATCTTCTAAACGGTACATTTTATATAAATACATTCTATTAGTAAGAATACTGGTATGGCTATATCTAACTATACAAATTACATTTGTGAGATGGGAATACCCATTTAACCTAAAAGGGGCAGGGTGTATGTAAATCCTCCACAAAGTAGGCATTTCTGGGTTGACTGGTGAGGCGGCATCTTCCTCTTTGCGCAGAGCTCACATGTGCTCCCTCAGGAACAGTTCTGGTTTTATGTGCACTGACTGGAACAAGTCCATACACCCACTTCCTGTCCAGGCTGAATCTCTTTCCTTGGTTGTCCAGACCACGGATTTGGTGTCCTCTGCATGTCACTCTAAGCTAATCAGATGCCTCCTTCTTTTGCACTCTCTCTTCTTTCCTGAAAATCTGACTGTGAACCTGCAGCTTCATCCTCTCCTCTCCACCACCTTGTTTTCTATTTTCACACTCAAGGTGAAAAGCAGGAGCTGCAGGAGACACTCTAACCTTAAAACCTAAGGTTATCAAAATAGCATCTACAAAGTGCAAACGATAATCAATAGAAATGGGACAATACACGAGTACATACTTGCTCCGAAAATTCTCCAGGGGGCACCAAATGGGCCGGCTGTTCATTCTCCATGTTACGAGTGCTTGGGTCACCACCATAAAAGAGCAAGAGCTGGATCAGATACTCTGTAGAGCGAGTAGGTGGCAAGGCCGCTGCCATGTGCAAGGCGGTATTTCCATGGGCCTGTAAGAAAGAGAAGAACACAAACTCTCAGGTGAAATGTACACTTGAGGGTCAACAACAAAAGGAAATCAGCATCCTGGGGATGTAGTAGGATGTATCAGGTGTTTTGGAGACCAAAGCTAAGACTGACCTTAGACTATGGTCCATGACAAACATGATGGAGGCCTTAAGTCACGGCTGATAAACTACAAATTGTAATGATGTGGTGGCCAAAATAAGAGATAAAGATATAGTATTGGGTTTGTCTGCAATCAGGTGTTGGAAACAGAACTTAACCCTTTGGATACCGGAGTTTTTTTTGGTTTTGCATTTTAATTTTTCTACCCTATTTCCCGTGAGCCATAACTTTTTTGTTTTCGTTCACATAGCTATATGAGGGCCTATGTTTTGCAGAACAAGTTGTACTTTCGAATGCTACCATTAATTATGGTACAAAATATAGTGGGAAGCGGTAAAAAAAATCCAAATGGGGTGGAATTGGAAAAAAATGCAATTTCTCGACCGTTTTACGGTTTTGTTCCCACGGCGTTCTATTTGCGGCAAAACTGACCAATGCCCTTCATTCTCTGGGTCAGTATGATTACAACGATACCCAATTTATATAGGTTTGTTATGTTTAAATAATATAAAAATAAATTTAAACTTTGAAAAAAAATTTTTTTCTTACATCGTCATATTCTGATCCCCATAACTTTTTTAAAATTATATCCACTGAGCTGTGGCTGATTTTTTGCTGGACAATCCATAGTATTTATTGATACCATTTTGGAGTGTGCGTTACCTTTTGATCACATTTTATTAATTTTTTTTGGGTAAGAAAAGTAATGAAAAAATGGCAAATCACCCATTTTGACCCTTTTTTTCAGTTACACAATTCGCCGTATTAATTTTTTTTTAATATTATAAAAGTATGGGCGTTTTTGGTTGTGATGATACCCATGAAGTTTATATTTATTGTTATTTAGGTATTTATTTTTTAATTATAGGGAAGGGGGTAATTTCAACTTTTATATATTTTTTATATATTTTTTAACTTTTTTTATTTTTTGTGATTATTTTAAGCATCATATATGAACTTATACATTTTTTTTTTGTTTTTCATTTTGAACTATCAGGGATTTTTAACATGGAATTTAATGTCAGGTTTGCTCATTTCTTATCTAGTGGCCAAAATAAGAATTGTAGCATGAACGCTGTAAGCCTCATTAGCGAGGCTTACAGCATTCAGAATAATTGCAGATGCCCTGATTGGCGCGCGCTTCCGGGTTTCAGCGCTATTAGATGCTGTGATCTCACGTGATCACGGCATCTAATGCCTTTAGTTACCACGATCGGCATTATTTCCGATTGTGGTAAGTAGCCGCAGGTCTCTGCTGTTTGAAACAGCAGAGACTTGCCGACCATGACGCCCGCCGCACGTCATGTACGGCGCTGGTAGCGAATGGGTTAAAGGGGTTTTCTGAAGTTTTTTAACTGATGACCTAACATCTGGATAGGTCACCAATATATGATTGTTGGGGATTTGACACCCCGGACTCCACAGCCTTCTCATGCTTTGCCTAGGCCATGTGATGTCACATTCATCAGTGACATGGCCTAGGTCCAGCTCATCCCCATTGAGGCTGAGCTGTGATACCAAGAGAAGACCGTGGTGCTCACAGGAGCGCCCATACCTTCTAAAACAGCTGATCAGCGGGGGTCCCGGGTGTCAGACCTGCAATGATCAGATACTGATGACCTATCGAGAGGATAGGTCATCAGTTAAAAAATCTTGGTAAATCCCTTTGAGAGGATACAATTAGCACTGCTCACCTTCATGTTGATGAGTCCAGGGAGATTGGCGTGAGACATCTCAAGGAAAAATTTGACTAGAGGAACGTTCCCTGCTTGCACTGCCAGGTGGAGCACCGTCTTGTTACTCTTGATTTCCTGTTTGAGGAAGTTAATATCAGTTTCATGTCAATTTATGTTGACAGGTTCTGTCTGTCTTTCTAGTCTCACGGATCCTGTGAAGGAGATATAATCCATGTCTGTCTGTGTTCTACCTAACTTCCTAGTCTGACTGTCCATCTGTCCTGACCTTTGCCTTACCCTGGTCTTTTTGTCTGTCTTTGTCTGTTCGTCAGCTGTCAGCTACACCAAAACTATTCCAAGAGGTAGTGACCTGGCTGCTCCTCTCCAGTAAAGACCAGATCCTTGTATGCCAACCAACCCAAGATTGTCTATGACCTCCTGGTGAAAGCCAGGGGACGACCAGGACAATTTCCTCAGGGTGAGCCCAAAGTCAAATCGGTTAGTTGGCACAGTGGTTCCACAAACCATTGTCTATAACAGTCTAGAGATGAACCAAATACTAAAGTTGACAAGATATATTGAAATTTTTCATGAACATGTTACAAGGTGCAGAAAATAGGTGATGGTATATCAACCAGCACATCGCCCTGCATAGGGATGTCTAGGAAGACATTTCCTCTTTAGTGGAAACGTAAACCTATATGGCGGCCATTCATGTAATGCATGGGTGATCAGTTCCACCAGAGTGCTAATAGAGCAGCTCCCCATTCCCAATCATCTGTAATAGGCCCCTTTAAGGACAAACATGCTGTTGAAACCCATCCCGGCCCCTTCTCGTAATAGTATGTCATGACTACTGGATCATTTCCACTATGTTAAAATCTCCTCAGCTCTGATCCCAACCATTTAAAACCTTTGATGGCTACCTCTGTCATCCATTCGTTGTTCCTGTGATGTGATGGTAGGGCGCCAATTTGTTACCATGGCCAAGCACAGGACAAAAAGTTGCTGCATCTTGGAGGCCAAGCCCTCAAGAGGTTAATATACTGAAAAGCTGAGTTAAGTTCTCAATACCTGACTTGTGCAGCTGGCCCCCATTTGCAGCAGTAGCTGGATGCACGTAAGGGTCTCCCTCTCACGTTGCTGGACATTTGGGGTGTTCTGGCTCTTTTTGCTTTTGTACACATTGTTTTGTGAGATGACAGCACAGTGCAGAGGAGTCAAACCTAGAGATATAAAAAGGATATTTTACAAAATATACATAAAAACTACAAAATAAAAAAATAAATAAATGAACTAGACGTCTACAGTAAACGGACCCTGTCTAAAAAGAACTTCAAGAGGAGGAGACCTCTGCAAACTAGCACTTTGAGGGCTGTTAAAGGACCTTCATCAGCAGATTTGTACCTATGAAACAGGCTGACCTGTTACATGTGCACTTGGCAGCTGAAGGCAGAGCCTCTAAGTGTAAGGTCCCATTCACACGACCGTATGAATGGGGCCGCATCTATTCCGCAATATTGCGGAATAGAGGCGGCCCCATTCACCTCTATGGGAGCGGGCAGCCGCGGCACGGAGGCTCCGCACAAAAAGATAAAGCATGTCCTATACTTGTCCGCAAGAATGGACAAGTATAGGCATTTTCAATGGGGCGCCCAGCTGTGTGTTCCGCAGCATTGCGGAACACACACCGGACGGGACCCGTAGTATTGCAGGTCCGCATTTTTATGGTCGTGTGAAAGGGGCCTAATAGCAACGCCCCCTTTGCTCCTAGAAGCTCATTTGCATATATTAAAACTTCATTTTTCTCAGCAATGCGGACACATATGAACATGGGACCAACACAGATGTCTTCAGCTGCCAAGTGCACATGTAACAGGTCAGCCAGTGTCATAGGGACAAAACTGCTGACAGATGTCCTAATGGGCACAATTGCAATCATGGTTCAAAAAATGATAGGTCGTCCCATATGGACCTATCTTGAAAAACTCTTCCAGTGTACTGATTTAATTAACATTAGACTTTTAAGTAAAAATTTAGTTCCACATACTATGTAACCTGGCCTTTTTAATAATAATAATATTATTTATTTATATAGCGCCACGATATTCCGCAGCACTTTACAAAATCATAGCGTTCATGTACAATACAAAAATGACTGGCAAATTTACAACTGAAACACTAGGAGTGAGGGCCCTGCTCGCAAGAGCTTACAATCTATGAGGAATTGGGGGTGACACATAAGGTGGTTGATTGTGATAAGTAGGATTCAAGCCATTATTGTACTGAAAGTAGTGGTGCCGGCCCATCTCCTTCAGATTTGGGACTGTTAGAGGATAGAGTTCAGGCCAGAGGAGTTGCTGGGGAAGAGGTTTGGTCAGGGAAAGGTCATTTTAGGAAGCTTGATAAGCCTGCCTGAAAAGATGTGTTTTTAAGGCACGTTTGAATGTAGGAAAGTTCTTAATTGACCTAATATTTCGGGGCAGAGTATTCCAGAGAGTAGGTGCAGCTCGAGAAAAGTCTTGAAGACGGGAGTGAGAGGTATGAATTATGGAGGATATTAATCTTAGGTCGCTAACAGAACGGAGAACACGAGTAGGGTGGTCGATGGAGATGAGGGAAGAGATGTATGGAGGTGCAGCACTGTGGAGAGCACGAGTAGGGTGGTAGATGGAGATGACAAGGAGATGTATGGAGGTGCAGCACTGTGGAGAGCTTTGTGGGTGAGGGTGAGAAGTTTGAACTGTATTTTGTGGTGGATGGGCAACCAGTGAAGCGACTGGCACAGGCTAGTAGCATCAGTGTAGCGGGCGGATGTATAGATGAGCCTGGCTGCAGCATTTAGGACAGACCGAAGGGGAGAGAGTTTAGAGAGAGGGAGACCAATTAGTAATGCTTTGCAGTCGTCAAGACGAGAATGAATTAAGGCAACAACAAGAGTTTTTGCTGTTTTCACCGTAAGAAAAGGGCGGATTCTGGCGATATTCTTGAGGTGCAGACAATAAGAGTGTGTAAGTGATTGAATATGGGGAACAAAGGAAAGATCAGAGTCAAGTGTGGCCCCAAGACAGCGGGCATGTTGCATAGGAGTTATGATAGTACCACAGATCAAGATTGAAATATCAAGATTAGGTAGGTTAGTAGATGGGGGAAAGACAAGAAGTTCAGTTTTGGAGAGGTTTAGTTTTAGATACAAAGAGGACATGATGTTAGACACAGCTGCCAGACAATTACTGGTGTTTTGGAGTAAAGCAGGTGTGATTTTGGGGGATGAAGTGTATAGTTGGGTGTCATCAGCATAGAGATGGTACCGAAAGCCGAATCTACTGATAGTCTGTCCAATGGGGGCTGTATAGAGGGAGAAGAGTAGAGGACCTAGTACTGAGCCCTGAGGAATGCCAACATCAAGAGGGAGAGGAGAAGAAGAAGAGCCAGCGAAGGATACACTAAAGGAGTGGCCAGAGAGATAGGAAGAGAACCAAGAGAGAGAGCAGTGTCTTTAAGGCCAATTGAGTGGAGCATGGTGAGGAGGCGTTTATGGTCTACTGTATCATATGCTGCAGAGAGATCCAGAAGAATCAGTAGAGAATAATCACCATTTCTTTTTGCTGTTAGGAATTCGTTAGACACTTTAGTAAGGGCAGTTTCTGTAGAGTGAAGAGAGCGAAAGGCAGGTTGTAAGGGGTCAAGAACAGAGTTTGCAGAGAGATAGTTTATTAAGCGAGAGTAGACAAGACGTTCAAGGAGTTTAGAGATGAAGGGGAGGTAAGAAACAGGTCGGTAGTCAGTAGTTACTGAATAAACCTTCTCTAAACCAAATAAAACAGAAGTTGTCTCTCTAACCATCATAATTTCTAGCCTCCACGTCAATGTTCTTCTGATGCTGAAGAGCCAGGAACACCTGAAATGAAAGAATTTGAGGTTCAATAAATGAAAGACTCTGAGAATATTCCTTACAGCAGTGATTACCAACCAGTGGCTCGAGAGCCACATCTGGCTCATGACCTCTGCTGTGTGGCTTGCCATGATATTCCTGACCATATGTACTGGCAATTGACACTGTTGAGGACCTATCCCAGCTTTACCACCAATCAGTGCCAATTCAGATGGTGTAATACTAGTTTTCAATTTCAAATTGCAATATTCATCAGCTAATGTTTGCAATCTCATGTTTTTTGTTTCTCCACATTCAAAATGACTCACTATTTTTGAACTGGCTGTTGCTCCGGACCATCATTGTAAGTTGAATGTGGATCACAACATACAAAAGGTTGGGGACCTTTGCCTTACAGAGTATATACAGAAGTTTACCGATGACATTAAGACATATTCTTTTATGATCTTGGTGCTATCTGTTTATGAGAAAGCTTTAAGACTACCAATATGGCGGCCACTGCACTTCTTTTGGGAAGGTTTTTCTACAGTCCTGACCTTCAGTTATGCAAGGATACAGGAGGTATACAACTATACACTGGACTCTTTTGGGGAGTGAAATTTTTGAAGAACGTTTACCCTAAGGACATCAGACAGTCCGTAGGTCCCTGCGACGTGTAGAGCGGTCTGCCCTTTCCAGTCTGACGCATTGACATCTGCACCCAGTGTCAGGAGGTCGTAGACAATCTCCGGTTGGTTGGCAGCCACAGCCACCAGGAGAGGAGACTGTAGAGGAAAAGAGAAATTAACTGGGGGTCAATGGACGCCAATGACTAAACTGTCTCACTTCATACTACTAATCTCTTCATCTTCATGATACTACTAAAGATCTCCATAGTATATCTTTGGCTCTTTCTTTCCTTGAATATAAGTTCCTTGTCATTTACACTTGAACGATGAGCCACAAGAGGACAAAATCCATTGGGAATTTTTAAAAATACCTTCTGTTTCATAGATTTATTTGGTGTTTACGTTTACTAAACACTGACCCCATGAACCCATGATAAGAATATTTTTATAGGGTTATTAAACTATGAAATACTGACCTTCCCATTATGTTCCTTGGCATCCAGCTGACCATATTGTAAGAAGCGTTCTGCCACAGCATATGATTGACAACGCAGGCCTCTTGCGACATAGAGATGAAGGATTCTAGGAATAATGATGATGAATTTTAATAAAATTTGGGAACAAATCAAGAAACAAGTCCATAATTTGGTCATAAGGCTAAACATGCTGCCAAGAAGTTATTGACCCTTGACTTTTGGACTGTTACGGTTACAATGGGACAGGAAAACACCATATCAATGGTGGAATACATCTCCTTGGACTAATGCAGGAACCAGGGATAAGCCGGTAAAACGAAAAGGACCAATGGAAATCCTTTCGACTTCTAAATTTGATGAACCAGCTCACTTACGTATCTCCATCCTCATCACGATGAAGAAGTTGTTCGGGACTAACACTCTGGACTTGAGTTCTGGCTTCTTCCAACTCTAGAGGCATTAGGTCTGGAACCACAGATCCTGGCATTCTCAGAAAGGCTTCAGCTCCGGCGGTGGAACATGTCCCTGAACTGTGTCCCATCCAGGAAGGATTATGGGTATAAGCGGCCATGTAGGAGCCCGAGGATGCAACCTTATCAAGAAAAAAACTGAATATAATTCATGTTAAATAGACAATGTGTGTGGAAGGTCAAAGACGCAATGCATTAGTAAAGATGTTTTTTTTTAGATTCACCCAACACACTTTTTGGGAGCCTTTTTTGAGTTTTGACTATGACTCATTGACACACAAAGTCCCAAAATAAAGAACTTTAGAAGATATTCTACTCATTAATCTTAACAGAACACCATTGTTCCTCAATTTACAAGTAGTAGAAAGGACTCTATATCAGGACACTATAGATTCAGTAGTCCACAGTCCTCATATGATCTTTGCAATCATGTCTGTAAACTTTAGTTGATGTAACATATCAATGAAGTTGGCCCTGGAAGTCTGGGAGAACTGTTTGGTGACCTGTTTAGGTGTCCCTGAGTCCATGGCTATAAAGCCTCCGTATAATTGCAGTAGACCAGTGATGGCTAACCTTCAGCACTCCAGCTGGGGAGAAACTATGACTCCCAGCATGCTCCATTCATTTCTATGGAGTTCTGAGAACAGCTACGCAAGTGTACATCTTGGGAGTTGTAGTTTTACCAGAGCTGGAGTGCCGGAGGTTAGCCATCACATCAGTAGACCATCTCACCCCTATGTCTGTTTCTGGAGCTTGGGACTCAGTCCTCCCAGTCTCATATCTTCCTTCATGGCTGTACATCGGTCCAGTCCTGGAAGCATATAGGTCCTCCAGTGGAGAGTAGGTGTAGTGAGGGGCTGGTCTTTGGAATACAATGGTATCATCTTTCTGGTGATTGGAACTGTGATGGAGGAAAGGCTGAGCACTGACTGAGACTGTGAGAGGAGGAACATAAAAAACAACATTTGCTTCAGTGACAGAGTAAGGCTGCGTTCACACTTCAGTTATTTGATCAGTTATTTCCATCAGTTATTGTGAGCCAAACTCAGCAGTGAAGCATACACTGAGTTCCGGTGTAATGGAAAGATCTGCACCTGTTCTGTGGCTTTGACCCGCACCTGGTTTTGGCTCACAAAAACTGATAGAAATAATTGATCAAATAACTGATGTGTGAACAAGGCCTAAGAAATATACAATGTTGACTGTAAGAATCAGAAGATAAGAAACTAAGATTAAAAGAGAAAGAGGGGCAAAAAAATGAAAAAAGAAGTGATATAGAGAAAAAGATGTTACATGATATGTCCAACTTTGAGCACTATTTTAAATGAAGAATTGATCATCAAAAGAAGTCTTTATACTGTGTACATATGTTATTGAGTTACATCCTGTATTATACTCCAGAGCTGCACTCACTATTCTGCTGGTGGAGTCACTGTGTACATACATTACATTAGTTATCCTGTACTGATCCTGAGTTACATCCTGTATTATACTCCAGAGCTGCACTCACTATTCTTCTGGTGCAGTCACTGTGTACATACATACATTACTTATCCTGTACTGATCCTGAGTTACATCCTGTATTATACTCCATCATACCTCCCAACCGTCCCGGATACGGCGGGACAGTCCCAGATTGCAGTGGCTGTCCTGCTGTCCCGGCACGGGGGAGGTATGTCCCGGTCTCTGGCAGCTGTCTCTGCGTCCATAGGATGCAGAGACAGTTGTCTGTTACATGAAGAAGCAGACAGCCGGGAATCGACTGCCTGCTTCTTCCATCCTCCCTCCAGTCATCCCCTGCAGCTCTCCGTACCTCCTGCTGCATTCTGTACCTCTTGTCTAGGCGGGGGGCGGGGCCGTCCGTCAGTCAGCATTGGCCCTGCCCCCTCCAGACAAAAGAAGCTGATGTCCGGCTGGTGATGCTGCTGCCACTAAGAAGGTAAGTTTTTTTTTTAACTTTCTATGAGGGGCAGAAAGGGGTGTATTATCTCTGTACTGTGACATCCCTTTGTTTATTATCCCTGTACTATGACATCATTGTGATTATTATCCCTGTACTGTTACATAACTGTGTTTATTATCCTGTACTGTGACATCACTGTGTTTATTATCCCTGTACTGTGACATCACTGTGTTTATTATTCTGTACTGTGACATCACTGTGTTTATTATCCTGTACTGTGACATCACTGTGTTTATTATCCCTGTACTGTGACATCACTGTGTTTATTATCCCTGTACTGTGACATCGCTGTGTTTATTATCTCTGTACTGTGACATCACTGTGTTTATTATCCCTGTACAGTGACATCACTGTGTTTATTATCCTGTACTGTGACATCACTGTGTTTATTATCCATGTACTGTGACATCACTGTGTTTATTATTCTGTACTGTGACATCACTGTGTTTATTATCCCTGTACTGTGACATCACTGTGTTTATTATCCCTGTACTGTGACATCACTGTGCTTATTATCTCTGGACTGTGACATCACTGTGTTTATTATCTCTGGACTGTGACATCACTGTGTTTGTTATCTCTGGACTGTGACATCACTGTGTTTATTATCTCTGGACTGTGACATCACTGTGTTTATTATCCCTGTACTGTGACATCACTGTGTTTATTATCCCTGTACTGTGACATCATTGTGTTTATTATCCCTGTACAGTGACATCACTGTGTGTATTATCTCTGTACGGTGACATCACTTGTGTTTATTATCTCTGTATGGTGGCATCACTTGTGTTTATTATCCCTGTATGGTGACATCACTGTGTTTATTATCCCTGTACTGTGACATTACTGTGTTTATTATGCCTGTACTGTGACATCACTGTGTTTATTATTCTGTACTGTGACATCACTGTGTTTATTATCCCTGTACTGTGACATCACTGTGTTTATTATCCCTGTACTGTGACATCGCTGTGTTTATTATCTCTGTACTGTGACATCACTGTGTTTATTATCCCTGTACAGTGACATCACTGTGTTTATTATCCTGTACTGTGACATCACTGTGTTTATTATCCATGTACTGTGACATCACTGTGTTTATTATTCTGTACTGTGACATCACTGTGTTTATTATCCCTGTACTGTGACATCACTATGTTTATTATCCCTGTACTGTGACATCACTGTGCTTATTATCTCTGGACTGTGACATCACTGTGTTTATTATCTCTGGACTGTGACATCACTGGTGTTTGTTATCTCTGGACTGTGACATCACTGTGTTTATTATCTCTGGACTGTGACATCACTGTGTTTATTATCCCTGTACTGTGACATCACTGTGTTTATTATCCCTGTACTGTGACATCATTGTGTTTATTATCCCTGTACAGTGACATCACTGTGTGTATTATCTCTGTACGGTGACATCACTTGTGTTTATATCTCTGTATGGTGGCATCACTTGTGTTTATTATCCCTGTATGGTGACATCACTGTGTTTATTATCCCTGTAGGTGACATCACTTTTGTTTATTATCCCTGTACTGTGACATCACTGTGTTTATTATCCCTGTACTGTGACATCACTGTGTTTATTATCCCTGTACTGTGACATCATTGTGTTTATTATCCCTGTACTGTGACTTCATTGTGTTTATTATCCCTGTACGGTGACATCACTGTGTGTATTATCTCTGTACGGTGACATCACTGGTGTTTATTAACCCTGTACGGTGACATCACTGTGTTTATTATCCCTGTACGGTGATATTACTGTGTTTATTATCCCTGTACTGTGACATCACTGTGTTTATTATCCCTGTACGGTGACATCACTGTGTTTTATAATCTGTGACATCACTGTGTTTATTATCCCTGTACTGTGACATCACTGTGTTTATTATCCTGTCGGTGACATCACTGTGTTTATTTTCCCTGTACTGTGACATCACTGTGTTTATTATCCCTGTACGGTGACATCACTGTGTTTATTATCTCTGACATCACTGTGTTTATTATCCCTGTACTGTGACATCACTGTGTTTATTATCCCTGTACGGTGACATCACTGTGTTTATTATCCCTGTACTGTGACATCACTGTGTTTATTATCCCTGTACGGTGACATCACTGTGTTTATTATCCCTGTACGGTGACATTACTGTGTTTATTATCCCTGTACTGTGACATCACTGTGTTTATTATCCCTGTACGGTGAAATCACTGTGTTTATTATCTCTGACATCACTGTGTTTATTATCCCCGTGCAGTAAGGGGACTGGGTGAGATTAGCTTATAGTGGGCAGAGTTAGGGGGCGTGGCCTAGTGCTGAAAAAATTTACCCCTCTTTGAGTCTTTGCAAAGTTGGGAGGTATGCTCCACAGCTGCACTCACTATTCTGCTGGTGCAGTCACTGTGTAATACATTACATTACTTATCCTCTACTGATCCTGAGTTACATCTTGTATTATACTCCACAGCTGCACTCACTATTCTGTTAGTTGTTTCTAGAAACAATGCAATATAACAAATACAAGATAGTTTGAAAGTGACTATCATGGAGAATAACTCTATGTAAACTTCACAATGGCTGCGAAAGAAATAAACAGAATACGCACCTGGATCTTGCTGATATTCCACCAGAGGCTGAGATATCTAGAATAGAAAAACATGACACAATGTTATAGCATTTGTCTGGATGAGAGGAACTAACTGGTTAACCTCAGCTCACTGACCATCTGCAAACTTCCTTCCTCAGTTAAAAAGCTATGATGAGCGTGACAAATCTATCTGATCTATCATCTATCTATCTATCTATCTATCTATCTATCTATCTATCTATCTATCTATCTATCTATCTATCTCTCTTCCTCTCTATCTCCTATCTCTCTATTATCTATCTATCTATCTATCTATCTATCTATCTATCTCATATCTATCTATCTATCTATCTCATATCTATCTATTTATCTAGAACAATTCTGCTGTGCATTAAAGGGGTATTCTCATCTTAGACAATGGGGGCATATCGCTAGGATATGCCCCCATTGTCTTATAGGTGCGGGTCCCACCGCTGGGACCCGCACCTATATCCAGAACGGAGCGGGGAGTGCTGCGCCTGGAGGACCCCAGGTTTCCGGGGGTCCGGCCACCACCAGGCGCAGCTGCCCGCGCCGCTCATAGAAATGAATGGGAGCCGAGCCATGCATGCGCGGTGCGCTCCCATTCATTTCTATGGAGCCGACGGAAGTAGCCGAGCCAGCGCTCGGCTATTTTCGGCGGCCCCATAGAAATGAATGGAGGGCGGCTGCGCATGCGCAGTGCGCCCTCATTCACTTCGGGGGCTCCGTTCTCGATATAGGTGCGGGTCCCAGCGGTGGGACCCGCACCTATAAGACAATGGGGGCATATCCTAGCGATATGCCCCCATTGTCTAAAATGAGAATAACCCTTTAATGTAGCCTAGTTAAACAGAAACTCCTCCCAACTGTATATGTATAGGGATTTAGCAAATCTACAAAAAAACAAAACACTCCATAATTGATCAGAAACATGATTTTTTTTTTTACACAATATATTAACTCTTTCCACTATTTACCTGGCTGGAGCCGTGTTGTCGTTTCTGCTCAAGAAGCTGTTTCACGGTTTGTGGAGGGGAACAGTACGGCCTGCAATCTGTAAGACAACCAGCAGGGGGACATAGTGAGCAATGAACAAAGCAAAAAACACATGACAGCGTAGCTCTCAGCATTTCCATCCTTTTTGATAGAATACAGTTCTGTTAGTGGATAGATTGAAAATACACCAAAAGACATTGGTATCTACCATCTTGACATCAAGCAGTATACAGTGAACATAATAAAGAAAAAAAAATGCAAAAATAATAATACAAAAAAGTAATAAGACAAGTAGTAGTAATAGTAAGTAGTAATAAAAAATTATATATATGTTTATATATATTACAAAAAAGCGAATAATACAGCGAATAATAAAGAAAAAGTCAAATGTAAAATTATTGTTACAATTCTCTTTCCCTATCCCCGCACTTTTTGTCCCATAATGCTTCATTTTGGGACTTTATTTCCCATGTATTTTGGGAAATATTTTGTTACCCCTATTGATCACCAGAACGGGGAACCAGTCTTCCCCATTTAATGGAGTGGCTGTTGAGCATGTTCACTGTCCTTGTACTTGGCTATCTGTTGTCAGTCTGGGATTACTTTGGTAGGACAGTGAATTTAGAAAGTCTTTAGACACTTTCACTTTTTGTCACATTTTGGTATGTTGCGGTCTTGTGCCAAATTTTTTAAAAACAAACAAACAGTTTTCTCCCATCATTCTGCATTCACTACGCCAAAGTGAGAAAGTAAGAACAGATTTTTATTCAGGACTCAGTTGAAGCCCCTTTGGCAGTGATTCCAGCCTTCAGTGGAGTTGATGCCACAAGGTTTACACCTGGATTTGGGGATTTTCTGTCGTTCTTCTCTGCAGATCCTCTCCATCTCTGTCAGGTTGGAAGGAGACTGTTGGTGGACAGCCATTTCCAGGTCTCTCCTGAGATGTTCAATTGGGTTCAAGTCAGGGCTCTGTCTGGGCCACTCAACGACATTCACAGAGTTGTCCCTAAGCCGCTCCTGTGTTATCATTGTCTTGTTGGAAGGTGAACCTTTGGCCCAGTCTGAGGTCCAAGCTCTGGATCAGGATTTTATTAAGAATATCTCTGTACTTTGCTCCATTCAGCTTTCCCTCAACTCTGATCAGTCTTCTTGTCCCAGTCGCTGAAAAACACCCCCATAGCGTAACGCTGCCACCACCATGCTTCGCTTTAGGGATGGTATTGGGCAGGTGATGAGCAGGGCCTAATTTCCTAAAGATATGATGCTTAGAATTGAGGCCAAAAAGTTTAATCTTGATTTCTTCACCAACACCACAGATTCTTGCGTCTCAAAATCTGAGAGTCCTTTATGTGTTTTTTTTGTGCAAAATCCAGGCAGCTTTCATGTGTTTTTACTGAAGAGAGGCCCCCTTTTTAATGGGCACTCTGCCATGAAGCCCAGATTGGTGGAGGCTGCAGTAATGGTTGACCTTCTGGAAGATTCTCCGATCTGCACACAGGCTCTTTGGAGCTCAGTCAGAGTGACTATTGGGTTCTTTAACAAGGTCCCTCTCCCCAAATTACTTTATTTGGTGGGGCGGTCAGCTCTAGGAAAAGTTCTGGTTGTTCCAAACTTCATCCAGTTTACAGTTTTGGAGACGACTGTGCTCTTGGGGGACTTTCAGTGTAGCAGTGTCCCCTTCTCCAGATCTAGGCCTCCACACAATCCTGTCTCTGAGCTCTACAGGCAGTTCTTTCCTCCTCATGACTTGGTTTTTGCTCTGATGTATTGTCAGCTGTGAGACCTTATATAGACAGGGCTGTGTCTTTCCAAATCATGTCCAATCCACGGAATTTACCACAGGAGACTCCAGTCAAGGTGCAGAAACATCTCAAAGATTTATGTCCATGAAAAAGTTTAGTTTTTCCTTTGTAATAAATTAGCAAAAATATCTAAAAGGAATGTTTTCACTTTCTGATCATGGGGTAATGAGTGCAAACTGATGGGGATTTTTTATTTTTTTTTTATTTCTGCATAAGGCTTAAACATTTCCGAAAGCATTGTAGATTTCTTATTGCAAATGTAAATTAAAGATCAATTGATAATAATTAAAAATATAAAAAAATTCTGAAAATACAAACATAATAAAAAGTAAATGACAGAATCTTAGACTGGGTTTTCATGCAGTAGTTTTGATGCATTTTTTACATATTCTTTGAGCCACTGGTGAAGCCACAAAAAAAAGCATGAGATACTTGGTCAACTTTTTTTGCCAAAGTTTTTAATGGAATTTTATTTTTGGTTTTCCTCTTTACCTTTCATAACCCTGAGGCAGCAGGGAGATAAATTTGAACATCATCAGCCTAGAATAGGTACTACAAGTCTATGACCTGTCATAGTACAAAGGGATTGATGGAGAAGAGTAGGGGTCCCGGGGTAGAGTCTTGAAGGACACCAACAGAGGGTGAGTGCATATCTAAGGGCTCATTCACACCCTTATTTAAGATTATCTGTGTTGTATCACAACACATAGATAAGTTTCAATACAGTAGTGAGGTCCATATGTCTGCATATTTGTGGTTGTTTTTTGGAAGAATACGGGAGAATACCAAATATTAGGGTTTTTTTTAACCATAGTGCTGTGCCAATGTACAGTACACAGTTGAGTCACATTATTCTAGGCACCAGCTAATATCCAGAGTAACCGCAGCAGGGACAGCAGCTAGATGGGCTGGGAGTGACTCAATAAGATGCTCAATTGGGTTTGAGTCTGGGGAGGTATGGTCATGCTCTTCCAACTAATGTCGGACATTTCTAGCCGTGAAACATGTTGTATTGTCTTGCTGGAAGATCCCATCTGCCCTAGAAAGGACATTCAAAATGCATGGGTGTACGTGTTGTACAGGGAAGGATTCAGATCCAAATCAATTGAGAGTGCCTTCAACATGTATGAGTGGGCCCTGGGAATGGCACAAAACCTTCCCCAGACCATAACGCTGCCACCGCCAGCTTGTGTTATTCCAGCAATGGTTGCAGGGTGTTAGTTCTCTGATGTTTCTGGCCAGATATGTCAACATCTATCTGTTCTATGAAGCAGAAAACATGACTCATCAGAGTTGGCAACCCTTTACCAATCAGCAGAGGTCCAATTTTGAGGTCGTTTTAGACAAACATCTGGTAGCCCTCTGGTACATTTTAGTGGTGAGCTGCTCCACTTTAGTCTGTCACGTGGCCCTCCACAGTTTCCACGTCGCTTATTCACAATGGTGCCACTTGTCCACTCACCATACACTTTCACCATAGCAGCACGGGAACAGTTCACACTGTGCAGATTCAGAAATACCGCCACCCGGGGCCTGAAAACCATCATCCTTTTTTGCAACACTGAAAAATTGTCCCTTTTCCCAAGACAGCAACGAGGGATCTGTGTGCAGACAGCTTATCACACACCTTATATACCCACCAAGCCAGCTCAGCACACCTTATATATCCACTGAGCCAGCTCAGCAGACCTTATATATCTACTGAGCCAGCTCAGCACACCTTATATACCCACTGAGCCATCTCAGCACACCTTATATACCCACCGAGCCAGCTCAGCCACACCTTATATATCCACCAAGCCAGCTCAGCACACCTTATATATCCACCAAGCCAGCTCAGCACACCTTATATCCACCAAGCCAGCTCAGCACACCTTATATATCCACCAAGCCAGGTCAGCACAACCTTATATATCCACCAAGCCAGCTCAGCACACCTTATATACCCACCGAGCCAGCTCAGCACACCTTATATATCCACCAAGCCAGCTCAGCACACCTTATATATCCACTGAGCCAGCTCAGCAGACCTTATATATCTACTGAGCCAGCTCAGCACACCTTATATACCCACTGAGCCATCTCAGCACACCTTATATATCCACCAAGCCAGCTCAGCACAGTTTATATAACCAGTGAGCCAGCTCACCACACATGACTTCTTTCATGAGCTACGAGCTGCCGACGTCGAAAGTAGGAAGTGGTCATAATTATGTGACTCAACGGTGTATGTAATTTATTTTAGAAGTATTCATGTCCTCATAAGTTAAAAAAAAAAAAAAAAGCAGGTAAAAAAATACATGGAATTTTTTTATTTTAACCCTTTCAGGACCCTGACATATTTCACCTTAAGGACCAGGCCATTTTTTGGAAATATGACGTGTGTCACTTTATGTGGTAATATCTTTGGAACGCTTTTACTTATCGAAGCCATTATGAGATTGTTTTCTCGTGACACATTGTACTTCATGATAGTGGTAAATTTCAGTCAATATATTTCATTTTAATTTATAAAAAATCCCAAACTTACCAAAAAATTTAAAAGATTTCCTAATTTCAATTTCTCAGCTTTTAAATCAGATAGTGATACCTCATATAATAGTTATTACTATACATTCCTCATATGTCTACTCTGTCGGCATAATTTTGTAAATGTCATTTTATTTTTTGGGGATGTTAGAATGCTTAGAAGTTTAGAAGCAAATCTTAAAGTTTTTAAGAAAATTTCTAAAACCCACTTTTTTAAGGACCAATTCAGTTATGAAGTCACTTTGTGAGGTTTACATAGCAGAAACCACCCAAAAATGACCCCATTTTATAAACTATATATTTATAAACCTCAAGGTATTCAAAACTGATTTTACATACTTTGTTAACCCTTTAGGTGTTCCACGAGAATTAAAGGAAAATGTACATGAAATTTCAGAATTTCACTTTGATGGCAGATTTTCCATTTTAATCCATCTTTCCCTGTAACACAGCAACGGTTAACAGCCAAACAAAAC
Organism: Rhinella marina; assembly: GCA_900303285.1. Taxonomy (NCBI): domain Eukaryota; kingdom Metazoa; phylum Chordata; class Amphibia; order Anura; family Bufonidae; genus Rhinella; species Rhinella marina. Next base: position 17,594 of record ONZH01009933.1, on the reverse strand, counting down.
TCAATATTACCCTGGTTCTGTAGTTTACAGAAACACCCCATACATGGTCCTAAACTGATTTATGGGCACGCGGCAGGGCGCAGAAGGGAAGGAGCAATATATGGTCGTTGGAGGGCAGATTTCACTGGGATAATTTTAAGTTGTCATGTCACATTTGAAGACTCCCCTGATGCACCCCTAGAGTAGAAACTCCAAAAAAGTGACCCCATTTTGGAAACTACAGGATAAAGTGTCAATTTTTTTGATACTATTTTGGGGTACATATGATTTTTAATTGCTCTATATTACGCTTTTTGTGATGTAAGGTAACAAAAATGGCTGTCCTGGCACTGTTTATTAATTTTTTTTTTACAATGTTCATCTGACAGGTTAGAGCATGTGCTATTTTTATAGAGCAGGTTGATAAGAATGCAAAAATACCAAATATGACTACTTAGTTTTTTTTGTTTACGTTTTACATAATAAAGCATTTAATAAATCATCTTTTTATGTCTCCATTTTCTGAAAGCCATATTTTTTTTTATTTTTCTGCCAATCGTCTTGTGCAGAAGCTCGTTTTTTTGCGGGAAGAGTTGACGTTTTTTATTGGTATCATTTTTGGGTACATATGATTTTTTTAATCATTCAATATTACACTTTTTGGAATAAGGTGACAAAAAAATGTTTGTTTTGGCACAGGTTTTATATTTTTTTTTTTACGCCATTCACCTTAGGGAGTAGATGATGTGATATTTTGATAGAGCAGGTCATTATGGATGCAGCGATACCTAATATGTCTAATATATCTAGTTTTACACAATAAAAGCATTTTTGAAAAAAAGAAAAATCATGTTTTAATGTCTCCGTACTCTGAAAGCTCGATTTTTGCAGGATGACTTGATTGGTACTATTTTAGGGTACATATGACTATTTGATCACTTGGTATTACACTTTTTGTGATGGTGGTTTTAGCACAGTTTTTATTTTATTTTTTTACAGTGTACAGGTGATGGGGTGGATCATGTAATATAGAGCAGGTTGTTACGGATGCAGCAATACCCAATATGTCTGTTTTTCTTTTTTTTCTATTTTTTTACAATTTTATATGTTTTATTATGGGAAAGGGGCTTTTTTACTTGAAACTTTATTTTTTTTATTATTAAATTATTTTTTTAATTTTTTATTTCTGGCCCACTCTGGGACTTCAACTTCTGGGGTCTAATCCCCTCTGCAATGCATTACAATACATCTGTATTGTAATACATTGCCTGTCAGCTTTTACACAGACAGAGTGCCTATGAGACCTAGCCTAAGGGGCTGCATCTCACAGGCTTCCATAGACGGTAGCCTCTATGCCTATGGATGGCATCGGGCTGCCTTATCAGTCATCCGGTCCCCGTCACTGCAGCGTGGGGACCCGATGGGGACGTGGAGGGAACCCATACGCTCTGCACCCCCCCTGCATGCTGCAGTCAGCTTTGACTGCAGCATACAAAGGCTTAATACGCTGGCATCGGTACAATACAATAAACACAATACAATAAAACATAATAATAATGATAATTTCTATAGTATAGTATACAATCATTCATAATCATTCTGAAAACTGAATTAATATTGAAATCATGATAAACCTGCTTATCCCCGGTGACCTCCTCGCTTGGCCTGATTCTCTACAGTCATAGGAAGACTCAAAAGTGAAAACCGACTAATGATGGTAGAAATCGTCGTTCACACCCACAACTGGGGATTCCCCAATACAACATAAATCCAAAATCCTTATACAAGAACTAAAAATACAAAAATGTCCTTCGTGTGTCACAAAATTTATCAAACCCCCTCCTCTGCTTAACGTAAATCACATGATCAGAAATGTAATTTACATGGGGGACCGACAGATTTCCCATTTTCATTAGACGTAAAGTCCGCCGCCCCATGGCTGCCGCACAGCCAGTTATTCTAATGATTGCTGCTGAGGCGATGAGTCAGTGACAAAGAGCAGACAGAACTGACCCCAGAAAACGCTGATGACACCGTGACCGGAACGTACTGACGAGCGAGGGCACCAGCAAAGGAAAGCACGTGAAGCTCATTGTAAAACTGAGAATTTGAGGCCTTTGGCAGTCAAGACGCATTGGGTCTACACCCAGGGGCGTAGCTAAAGGCTCATGGGCCCTGGTGCAAGAGTTCAGCTTGAGCCACCCCTACCCTCAGTGCTTTGTGGCCAGGGGCAGGGAAGAACATAGCCTTCGTGATGCCTGAGGTGAAAATTGAAACGGGAACCCCCCCCATGCCAAATTCTTGACCTAACCCCTTCCCTCCAGCCAGAGATGTAACTTGACCAGCGTGAACTTTCTATAATACCAGTGTCTTCTTATGCCGTACAAGGGTCTTTGGGCCCCCTCAGGCTCCTGGGCCCGGTAGTGACTGCTACCTCTGCACCCCCTATAACTACGCCCCTGTCTACACCTCCTCAGCTGCTTTGCAGTCTGTTACCCTGGGGTCACATAGGTCTGTATAAGGGATGCATACACAAAACAGCAGGAGATTTCTTATTGATACTGTGGAGCAATAATAAAAAATAATAAGAGATTCAGTGACAGATCCCCTCGTAGAGGAGGTAGAAAGTAGAGAGACAAGGGCTGCGGAATGATGTCTGAGTTTTGGTTTCTCCGTGTTACTGCTCGTTGTGTGACTCCCTGGTGACGGAGGACATATATGTGGGCGGTGGCAGCTGTCTCTGAAGCGGAGAGAGGAATCCCCAGCAGTGACTCAGTGTTTGGGAAATCCACATTAGACCATGTGCAGTGACTGAGTGACTACCCCCCGTACACATGTGGTCATGTATTAATTATTCACTAATATCTATCTTATCTATCAGTTAGGCCTCTTTCACATCTATATTACCGGTCTCCGGCAGAGAACAGCCTGTCAGAGCTCTCTGGATCCGATGTTACCGCAGTGCCTTCCGCCACAATCAATGGGATCCGGCGGAGATCCAGCTGCTACACGGCTAATATGCCAGGATTCAGCTGGATAAAAACTCTTGTGTACGGCGGAAAATCCTGCCAAAGATCGGTGATGCTAGTGTAAAACTAGCCATATCTGTCTATCTAATATCTATTCCATATCTTTCTTTCTTCCTTTCTTACTTCTTACTATGATATAAATATATATATATATATATATATATATATATATATTTCTATATATGTACATCAGTTATTGTCAGCCAAAACCAGGAGTGGACACTACACAGAGATCAGGTATAATGAAAAGATCTGCACCTGTTCAGTGGTTTTGACCTGCACCTGGTTTTGGGTCACAATAACTGATGGAAATAATTGATATGTGAACAAGACCTAAGATATATATATATATATCTCACAACTATCTATTAACCTATTATCTATCTATCTATCTATCTATCTCATATCTATCTATCTATTTAATATATCTATCACTACGTAGGTTAAAAAATTTAACTTTTTATTCACTCATGTACAATACTTACTTTTGTTATTTTATCACATTCTCTCCATTTATCTACTTTTTAAACTAGGAAAAACCCCTTCATTTAATCACACATTTATCATGTAATTACGTTGCATTATGACTATAAAGTGCTGAGCACATGATACGATTCATAATCACGATCGTTATGTGAAACTACAAATATCGGTATAAAAACAAAAGTCCTACTATAAAAGGCCCCAGGGAGATTGAGTGAAACATACAGGGGGTCAATTATCAAACTGGGGTAAAGTAGAACAGGCCTAGTTGCCCATAGCAACCAATCAGATTCCTCCTTGCATTTTGGTCAGCTCTTTTGGAAAATGAAAGGAGGAATCTGATTGGTTGCTATGGGCAACTAAGCCAGTTCTACTTTACACTGGTGTGATAAATGACCCCATAGTCTATAGGGGACAGTGGGGTAGTCTAAAGAGTCCACTTGTTTTTACCTACATAGTTTGGAGTGTTGCTATTACTACACAGTGATTCTATTTTTGGTGCAATTATCTATCTATCTATCTATCTATCTATCTATATTTATATCTATCTATCTATCTATCTATCTATCTATCTATCTATATTTATATCTATCTATCTATCTCATATCTATCTCTTATCATTTCTTCCATCTATATATCAATATGACAGTTCAAAATAAGTGATTACTGAACACATATAGAATGTCAATCAAACACTAAGTGCAAACACAATAATTCTGAAGTACAATATCCCTATAATAATAATTATGTCTCCCCTACTGTATGTAATCATAGCTCTGTACATCCATTACTGTCACAGACTAAATCTATATTATTTATTCTTAGACATTGCCTTATGTATTATATATGTATGTACATATTATTTTGCATGTTAACTTTTATAATGTTATATTACATTGTATTGCATGAAATATTGTATTAAACAGTTTAAATATTTTAGTATTTTTCATGCAATATTATATTGAGCGTGTGGAATGAATTTAATCCTATGGTATCTGTTATATAATATTGTATGCTACAGCCATGTAATAATATGTACCACTCGTGCTTGTTCTTTTGCTGTACAGACTCTATGCTCTTTGTAGTTGGTTTTAGCAGATGTCCAGTACAGGACCAGGATTACATATTTACAATGTAAAAAATAAATAATGATAATAAGATTTTTATACAGTTATTACTATATTTGTTATATTGATATATCTAATATTTACTGTTTTTGTTGCTTTTTTCTACTAATGTTCTACTTCTCAGTGAATAAAGTGATTATACTTCTAAATACGAGACCTGCACATTTATTACACACTGTATATGATTCACCTCTGTCTGTCGTGTCCCTTATGACGCTTACCTCTAGGGGCGGAGGCAGGAGGTGAGCTCATGGCCTCCCCTCCCCGGGCGTCTTGTCTGTGCGGATCCAGCTCAGCTTCCTTCCTTCTCTTTCTGTGCGAATGTTACAGAAAGTTGACAGCACTGTCTTTAATAAAGAGGAACTTACTAGTCACCGCCCCCAGGAGGAAGACTCGGAAATAAAAAACAGAGAGTGAGAGAACGCAATCAAGATGAAGTGATAACCGAGTTGTAGATACAGAGGAACAGACAAGGGAAAGTAACCAAGTGGAAGAAGAAGAAAAAATAAACCTGAGGTGGTTAAAATGTGCCATGAGCAACATCATGGTGCAATCTAGCCACAAGATGAACGTGATAGATAATTGCATCATGTTTTACATCCTATAATACACAATAAACTGATATAATCCACTACTATTAAATATAGGAACATCCCAATAATCAGGAATGTGAACCTGTACCTGTTTACAGTAGAGATTTGCCTAGTATTTTGGATTTTTACACATTATTTAAAAAGCATCATATTACAATGTAATTATGAATGCATTATAATACTGTGATATGTGTAAAGAAAATAAATATTATTCTACTGCCCTCTATGTAAAGAATATAACTACTATAATACTGCTCCTATGTACAAGAATATAACTACTATAATACTGCTCCTATGTACAAGAATATATCTACTATAATACTGCCTCCTATGTACAAGAATATAACTACTATAATACTGCCTCCTATGTACAAGAATATAACTACTATAATACTGCTCCTATGTACAAGAATATAACTACTATAATACTGCTCCTATGTACAAGATATAAACTATAACATATAATACTGCTCTATGTACAAGAATATAACTACTATAATACTGCCCTCCTATGTACAAGAATATAACTACTATAATACTGCTCCTATGTACAAGAATATAACTACTATAATACTGCTCCCTATGTACAAGAATATAACTACTATAATACTGCTCCTATGTACAAGAATATAACTACTATAATACTGCTCCTATGTACAAGAATATAACTACTATAATACTGCTCCTATGTACAAGAATATAACTACTATAATACTGCTCCTATGTACAAGAATATAACTACTATAATACTCCCTCTCCTATGTACAAGAATATAACTACTATAATACTGCTCCTACTGTATGTCAAGAATATAACTACTATAATACTGCTCCTATGTACAAGAATATAACTACTATAATACTGCTCCTATGTACAAGAATATAACTATTATAATACTGCTCCTATATACAAGAATATAACTACTATAATACTGCTCCTATGTACAAGAATATAACTATTATAATACTGCTCCTATGTACAAGAATATAACTATTATAATACTGCTCCTATATACAAGAATATAACTACTATATTACTGCGCCTATGTACAAGAATATAACTACTATAATACTGCTCCTATGTACAAGAATATAAACTACTATAATACTGCTCCCTATGTTGCAAGAATTAACTACTATAATACTGTACCTCCTATGTACAAGAATATAACTACTATAATACTGCTCCTATGTACAAGAATATAACTATTATAATACTGCTCCTATGTACAAGATATAACTACTATAATACTGCTCCTATGTACAAGAATATAACTACTATAATACTGCTCCTATGTACAAGAATATAACTACTATAATACTGCTCCTATGTACAAGAATATAACTACTATAATACTGCTCCTATGTACAAGAATATAACTACTATAATATTCTCCTATGTACAAGAATTAACTACATAATACTGCCCTATTACAAGAATAAACTACTATAATACTTCCTCCTATGTACAAGAATATAACTACTATAATACTGCTCCTATGTACAAGAATATAACTACTATAATACTGCTCCTATGTACAAGAATATAACTACTATAATACTGCTCCTATGTACAAGAATATAAATACTATAATACTGCCTTCTATGTATAAGAATATAATTATTATAATAAAGCCTTGTGAACAAGATTCGCTTAATTCTTTTTGTACAAGAAAATTTCTACAATAACAGTGTCCTCTTTGTAAAGAATATGACTACTATAATACTGCAGGTAATACCTAAGGCTAATTGTCTTAGCCGAAACTTGACAACAGTATATGTTTACTGTACTGGATTTGAAGAGATTTGTCAATAAAGACTTGGAAATGGTGATACTGGAGCCCTTCTGCATTTTCTTTATGTACTGTATAGTGTTTCTTGCACATCAGTGCTTCCTCCGGTAACTGGTGAGCTGACCTTTACTCAGTTGTCTACTATAATATTGCATTATTTGTACAAGTATATAACTAGTATAGTACTGCCCCTATTTATACGAATATAACTCTTATAATACAGCTCCCTAGCTACTAAATTTAACTAAATTTAATTGATACCTATAAGTAATTTAATTCTGTTTTATGTACAAAAATGTAACTACTATAATACTTCTCCTATGTGCAAGAATATAAGTATTATAATACTGCCCCTATTTAGCAGAATATAACTACAATTATACTGCTATGCTATATACAAGAATATATCTACTATAATACCCACACTACTTTCACTACCTACTGGAACCTAGCTACTATAATGCTGTTCTCTATGTATAAGATTATAACTGCTACAATACTGCCCATTTGAAGAACAAATAACTACTATAATAATGCCTTCTATGTAGAAGTATTAAACTGCAATAGTATTGCTCCCTATGTACAAGAATATAACTAATATAATACTGCTCCTATCTACAAGAATATAACTACTATATTAATGCTCCTATGTACAAGCATATAACTACTATAATACTGCTCCTATGTACAAGAATATAACTAGTATAATACCGCCGCCTATGTACAGGAATATAACTACTATAATACTGCTCCTATGTACAAGAAAATAACTACTATAATACTGCTCCTATGTATCAGAATACAACTACTATAATACTGCTCCTATGTATAAGAATATAACTACTATAATACTGCTCCTATATACAAGAATATAATTACTACAATACTGCTCCGATGTGCAAGAATATAACTATTATAGTACTTCCTCCTATGTACAAGAATATAAACTACTATAATACGCTCTATATACAGAATATAACTACTAAAATTGCTCCTAAGTTAAAAGAATGATAAAAAATGAGCATTAACTACTACTGCTTATGTACAAGAATATTAAATAATACTGCTCCTATGGTACAAGAACTATAACTACTATACTGCTACTATGTGCAAGACTATGTACAATATATCTGGCATATTACTGCTCCTATTTCAAGAATATAACCATTATAATACTGCCCCAATGTAAAATTTAACTGCTGCAATACTGCTCCTTTATATACAAATATAAGCATTTCATGCTGCCCTTGATGTGCAAGAATACAGCACTACATACTGCCTAAGGTACAGAATTATTTATAGTCCTACTAGTTATATCTGTAACTGAATAATAACTCTATAAATTTTTCCAGAATGTAAATACTGACATATAACTACTATAATACTGCTCCTAAATAAAATACTACTATACATACTGCTTCCTATGTACAGAAATAACTCTATAATACTGCTCCTATGTACAAGAATATAACTATTAATAGTACTTCCTCTATTTACAAGAATATACTTACTATAATACTGCTCCTAGTACAAGATATAACTACTTATAATACTGCTCCTATGTACAAGAATATAACTACTATAATACTGCTCCTATGTAAGAATAAAATACTATAATACTGCTCCTATGTACAGAATATAACTACTATTACTGCCCTATGACTGCTCTATGTACCAGAATAACTACTATAATACTGCTCCTATGTACAAGAATATAACTACTATAATATCCCGCTGTGTACAAGATACTACTATAATATACTGCTCCTATGTACAAGAATAAACTACTATACTGCTCCTATGTACAAGAATATAACTGCTATAATCTGCTCCTATGTACAAGAATATAACTACTATAATACTGCTCCTATGTACAAGAATATAACTATATATAATCTGCCTATGTACAAGATATAACTGCTATAATACTGCTCCTATGTACAAGAATATAACTACTATAATACTGCCTCCTGTGTACAAGAATATAACTGCTATAATACAACTGCTCCTATGTACAAGAAATAAAACTACTATAATACTGCTCCTATGTACAAGATATAATGACTACTATAATACTGCTAATACTGCTCCTATGTACAATATAACTACTAAATACTGCTCCTATGTATACTATAGAATAATAACTACTATATACTGCCTATGTACAAGAATATAATACTATAATATATGTACAAGAATAAAACTATACTGTACAAGAATATAACTACTATAATACTGCTCCTATGTACAAGCTATAATATATAATATACTAACTATAATACTGCTCCTACAAGAATATAACTACTATAATACTCTCCTAACTCCTAATACAAGAATAACTGCTATATACTGCTCCTATGTACAAGAATATACTATACTGCTCCTATGTAATATAACTACTATATACTGCTCCTATGTACAAGAATATAACTGCTATAATACTGCTCCTATGTACAAGAAAATAACTACTATAATACTGCTCCTATGTACAAGAATATAACTACTATAATACTGCTCCTATGTACAGAATATAATACTATAATACTGCTCCTATGTACAAGAATATAACTACTATAATACTGTCTCCTATGTACAAGAATATAACTACTATAATACTGCTCCTATGTACAAGAATATAACTACTATAATACTGCTCCTATGTACAAGAATATAACTACTATAATACTTCCTCCTACCTGTGAGGACGTGTGTTGGTGATTATTCTGATGTCTGGAGGAAGCACAGGGAGGGGCCACCCTGGGCATGGAAGTTCCACAAGCAAGGCCCAGGCTTCCATGCCTCCACTTGGAGGAAACTCCCAAGCTTTTTCCAGTATGGATACGAGTCTAAAAGTGAATTCTTTGACAAGGAATGACCAGAATGTCAGAAACACCAGTGGAAGTAAGAAAGATGAAGTAACGGTTGTGGTTTCAGCAGAAAAGAAAGATTCAGTAGCAGTGAGTACAGCAAAGAGATGTGAGGTAAAGCAGTCTTGCAGCCAAGGCATGCAACGTCCAGTACAGCAGAATGATTCCAGAAGGTATCTACTGTGAAAAACCTGCAGGGTGCACAGGAGGTGAGACAGGGTGCAGCACATGCATCAGGTGTGCAGCTCACCCCTCCAGCACAGAGGCAGCGGAGGACATTTCTGGAGAGTCTGACATTACAGCAGAACCTGCATCAGGGTGAGGTGGTGAGCACCATGGCACACTTAGGCTGCACCAGGTCTCAGTCTGGAAGTGTCAGCAGCAAAAGTACAGAGAAATCTGTGGCTGTGGCACAAGAGAAGTCTGCTGAGAAATATCATGGAGTCTCCAGGTCTGCTGAGTTCAAACAGCCTGAGAAGCTGCCCAACACTGGAGACCAAACGAGAGAGACCCGCGCACCTGAGCGGCAGCTAGCAGAGGAGATCCCTGCCCTGGTGAGGAAAATGGAGGAGCTGAAGGGACACAAAAAGATGCCAGCTGTGCAGCCGTGTATGACCGTAAGCTACACTCACTTACCTTGGAACTTGGTGACCTGGTGAAGCAGATGGACATTGTCCTAGACAGGATGGGTCCACTTGCGGAATACTACAGAAACCAGGAGCGTTTTGCCAGCCATGGATTGAGCTTTGAATCTGGATTTTCCAGTGTGATCCCTGAGGAGGCCCAGCAGGCGGCAAGACCTGTGCTACAAGCTGCAAAGTTTTCGTTTCAAAAAGGAGAGAGCCATAAATAGGACAGTGTGCAACAGCGGCCACAAGAATCTGCAGCAGTCCCTGAGGAGACGCATGGACCTCAGACACCAGCACTACAAGTCCCAGGAGGCACAACACAGTACAGCAGCAGGACAATGAACATGTATCCATACAACCAGGTGATGGGGTGGCAGAGCAGATCTCTACTGCTGGGGCAGAGACTGGGGGTGATGGTAGACATGTACCTGAGGGGTCAGTGTCTGGGGGGAATGTACAGTCTGTGTGGGAGATATCTGAGGATGGCATAGAGGTGGACGGGCTGGAGGAATCTCCACAGAAGCTATGAGTGGCCCCTCTAGTGCAGACACCCCTCCAGTAAGTCAGGGCCCTGAACCCCGCCAGGTTCCCCCCAGTAATGCCTGGAGCCTTGACGCTCCATCTTTTTCCTCCGGTGCTCACTATACCGGTCAGGCCTTCAAAAGGAGGAATGTAGTGAGATTTAAACATCGAGGTGTCAACAGGGGCATAGCTATAGGGGTTGCAGAGGTAGCAGTCGCTACCGGGCCCAGGAGTCTGAGGGGGCCCAAAGACCCTTGTGCCACATAAGAAGATACTGGTATTATAGAAAGTGCATGCTGGTCAAATTACACCTCTGGCTGGAGGGAGGTAAGGTCAAGAATTTGGCATAAGTGGGGGGCTGCTACAATTTTTAACCCAGGAAGCACGAAGGAAGCACGAAGGCTATGTGCTTCCCTGCCCCTGGCCACAAAGCTCTGAGGCAAGGGAGCCCACGCTAAATTCTTGCACCAGGGCCCATGAGCCTTTAGCTACGCCCCTGGGCGCCAAAGAAGACCTCCCAGATGGGAGGCTTGTGGTCCAGGAACTCCTGTGTCGTCAGATGGGGTTTGTGCCTTCTGACATCTTGGCAGTCATTAATCTACCAGATAGACAGGGCTATGACGTCAGCTTCAAGCTCATGTCTAATCTGGATAGATTCTGGGCTAATTTCCCTAGGTTCAGAGACACTACTGACTATTGTGGTGTGGCTCAGGAGGCACTGTGACATGGTCTCTGATCTCACCAAGAACAGAGATGATGATGGTATCTGGACTGGAGGGTGGAAGGTTTTGGTGAAGCTGCGCCAGCATAACAACATCACGTGGCATCTACCAAACTCCTTTTTCATTGGGAGAGAGAAAGGCGTCTGCTTCTACCCAGGTCAGCCCAGGAAGTGCTTCAAGTGTGGAAGATCCGGGCATATTGCTAGTGTGTGCACTGTAGTCAAGTGCAATCTATGCGGTGAGGTCGGCCAGATAAGTGCAAATTGTCAGAACATCAGGTGTAATCTATGTGGTCCGATGGGTCACCCTCACAAGGATTGTCCAGACGCATGGCACAATATCTGTAAGGAGCTTCCTGATGAGGAATTGTTGGAGGCAGAGGAGGAGGCCTTAATGTCCGGGTCCATTCTGACCAGACAAGAAGTCCAGGATGGATCAGGTACTACAGCTCCAGAACATGAGGTCCCAGATACAGCACAGGAGAGTATGGAGGTTGTCCCTGAGGGCCAGCAGCAGTCAGAGGTAGCTTCTTCTTCCTCATCGCCAGCGTTATTTGAGGAAAGTAAGAGCAACAAGAGGAGTAAAAAAGACAAGTCCTCCCGTATGCCTGAGGCTGAGTACAGCATGACCGAGAGTGTCAGGAAGAAAGTCCATAAAGGGTCAGAGGTCATGGTCATTTCCAACAGGTACGTGGTCCTATCAGAGTCTGAGGAAGATTACGAGCGAGAACTGAAGAAAATAGATGATGAATGTGAAGGGGACACTGAGGACCCCCCGACCAAAAAGAAACCCTGGAGAGTCCCAGGTAGAATCAGACATGGAGACAGGTGGTAAGCAGGACGACTCTGACCGATGATGATGGGTGTTATCTCGCTGCTCTTCCTCTTGTGTTGTGTGATGATGGCCGGGTTCTCTTTAAAAGTGCTTTCCAGCAATGTAAATAGTATTAAAGTAAGGACAAGGCATATAGTGTATGACCACCTGAGATCTCTTGATGCGGATGTCATCTTCTTACAGGAGACGTGTCTGACCACATCAGGACTTCCACGTGAGGCTGAGAGGGAATGGAGGTCTGGTCCTTCTTTCTGGTCGCTGGCTGTGGAGCCTTATGCCGGGGTTGCTATATTGTTCACCACCAATGATGTGACTGTACATAGACTGACAGAAGTTATTATGGGTCGGTGTCTCGTCCTGGAGGTCACAATCCATGGACGACGACTCCGGCTCATAAATATCTATGGCCCACAGTCAGTGACGGAAAGGATCCAGTTATTTAATGAGGTTAAGCAGTTACCCCTGTCCCGGTGGTATTTGCTGGAGATTTCAATGTCACTAGGACATCAGGTGACAGATCCTCCGGCCGAGTAGTGACCAGGGACTCCAAGGTCCTTAATAGCATGATCCAGCAGGCAGGCCTCAGCAAAGGGAGTCAGGAATCCAACATTTACATACTCCTGTGCAGACAGAAGTAGTCGCATTGATATGGCTTTTGTGAACCCTACAGAAGTGGTTAGTGGGATGAGTGAGAAAATCATCCCTTACTCTGATCACTTGGCCTTGTCTTTCTGCTTTGGAGCCACTAAGAGTCCTGATATTGGTAGGGAGCTTGGAGGCTTAACTCCAGTCTCCTAGAGGATCCTTATGTCCAGGATTGTGTCCACTCTCTTTTTCAGCAACAACTAGAGGCAATGGACTTTTATGACAACTTGGCTGACCGGTGGGAGGACATCAAGGAGGAGGTCAGATCCCTCTAAGAAGACTGTCATTTAGGAAAGGGAAGAGTAAGTACAGCCAGTATGTCAAACTGTGGAAAGAATTGGAGTCACTGTATTCGGCAGACGGGAGGGATCAACAAAGGATAAACCGGCTGAAATCTGAGATGAGTCAGTATCAGTACAGCAGGTACACCTCCCTGGTTCTAGAACGGGATTATGGGACCTTAGGGGCTCCTGATCCCTATGAGAACTGCCGGGAGCGTGTGGCCAACAAAGTGGTCTCAGGTCTCACTGACTCCCATGGTGTTTTGCAGGAATCTCGGGGGTCTAGAAAATCACCTGATGCCTCCGTCCATGAGGGTGTCCTAGTTAATTCTGCTGTCTAAAGGTAAGGAGCTTAGTGACATCAAGAACTGGAGGCCGATTGCCATCTTGAATGTCGACAGGAAGATTCTGGCAAAAATTCTGTTCTCTAGATTAGTTTGTTTGTCCCAGGCACTGTTGTCAGGCTGTCAGTTCTGCACAGTAAAAGGGCAGAACATCTCTGGAGCAGTCATCTCGATAAGGAAGATGTTTGAGAGATGTAAAGCTCTGAGGTGTGGGAGATATGTTGTAGGTCTGGACCAGGCTAAAGCCTTCGACAGAGTAGACCATGAGTATCTATGGGCCACTTTGTCAAAATATGGTATTCCGGGACAATTTATTGATTGGCCAAAAACCTTGTATAGAGAGGCGGAGAGCTTTCCTCTAATCAATGGTTGGCAGGGTGACACATTCCTGAGGTCACTGCAGAAGTGTGATTTTCAGGGGGTGCCGGTCCCCCACTGCTTGCCCCTGAATGTTGTCGCCTACGCGGATGATGTGACTGTGGTGATATCTGAGCCTCATGAGGTGGAGATGTTGTCTGCAGCCATCAGAAGCTACTCGGAGGCCTCAGAGTCTCTGGTCAACATTGAGAAGAGTCAAGCGTTCTGGACACTGAGTTCTGATCCAGACTTTGATCTGCCACAATTCGTGAAAGCCTCCACCCATATTAAGATCTTAGGGGTTAAATTCGGGAGGGACGATAACGCCAGGCTAAATTGGGAATAGAAATTGGAATCCGGAAATGCAAAGGTTCAGCGATGGAAGAACTGGAGGCTGACCTATAGGGAAAGGCGTTAAAATGCTGAAGACTTACCTGGTCCCTGTCTTCTTGTATGTGTCTGTCATTTTTCCTTTGCCCAGAATCTTTCTCGGCTCTTTAGCCTGTTCTTCCAGCTTCTTTGGGGGAACAGGTTGAACCCAGTAAAAAGAGGGATCACCTACCTACAAAGGAGAGAGGGGGGGCTGGACATGATAAATTCAAGGGTGTTCTTTGACTCCATGTTTCTAAAAGTTAATTTTGGTGACCTGAGAACAGCTCCCTGTGGGTGAACCGTGTCAGGGACTGGATATTGCCTTTTGCAGAATCTTGGGTGCGAGACGGCAGACTCAAGAGGGATCGATCGACTCGTGACTACCTCCCCCAGTACCTGGAGTATGGTCTTAGGTGCTTGAGAAACTGGAGGATTGATAAAGTGTGTATTGAGAGTAAGACCAGGAAAGAGCTGTACCTGACCATATGTAGGACTTTCTTTTACATACAACCAGCATTAAAAGACTGCACATCTGTGACCTTAAAAGAAAGTCTGAGGTTTCTTAATGGAGAGAGGCTTCCTGCAAAATCTTTTGATGTAGCCTGGTTGTCTCTGCATGGGAAGCTTTATGTGAAGGGGAATCTAAAACATCTGAGTGTGTCAGAACGTAAGTGTCCCTTAGGATGTCAACAAGAGGAGACCATGGCACACTTTATATCTGAGTGTGAGGAAGGGCAGAAAATATGGCAGGAAGTGTCCTCCAGGTTAAAAATACCAAGACTACAGTGTCTGACATACCCAGATGTTATCTATGGGGTACCAGCTAATATACCTGACATTGACTGGGGGACCATGTACCTGATCATCACCATCATTAAATACTATCACTGGCATACCAGAACAAAAGTGTCCATACATAGCGAGCCGTTCCATCACAAGCAAGCGGTGAACCTGATCCTGTCAGAGCTGAGGTGGATAAAGAGCGAAAAAGGAGAGAAACAGGGAGTTATGGAGGAATGTACATATAGTGGATGTGGACTTATCATCATAATGGAATCGTGTTTATTACTGATTTATTCACTTCCTTTCCCTTTAACAGCGATGGACTATTGTTAAGTTAAAGTTATTATTATTTTATTGTTGAATATGTATGATTTCTGGTAAATGACCATTGTTTCTGTTCATTCTGATCGATTGTATTGTTATTTTTTTTTATACTAATAAAAATTGCCTCCTATGTACAAGAATATAACTACTATAATACTGCTCCTATGTACAAGAATATAACTACTAATAATACTGCTCCTATGTACAAGAATATACTAGTATATACTGCTCCTGTATAAGAATATAACTACTATAATACTGCTTATGTACAGGAATATAACTACTATATACTGTCACCTATGTACAAGAAATAACTACTATAATACTGCTCCTATGTACAGATATAACTACTATAATACTGTCACCTATGTACAAGAATATAACTACTATAATACTGCTCCTATGTTCAAGATATAACTACTATAATACTGCTCTATGTACAGGAATATACTACTATAATACGTCACCTATTACAAGAAATATAACTACTATAAACTGCTCCTATGTTAAGAATATACAGAATATAACTACTAATACTGCTCCTGTACTCTACTATAATACGCTCCAAAGTACAAATATAATACTATAATATGCTCCTATGTCCTATGAGAATAAACTACTATAATATGCCCTATGTAAAGAATATAACTTGGTGGATAAGGAGATCCATGTGTTAAAATCAGCAGAAAACATGTCTAGTCGGTGATGATTGTTGAATGCAGAATCCGTGTGGGTGGAATACAGAGGGGAGACTAACAATGAAAGATATTTGGTGTAATTTATAGACCACCAAACATTCACTGAGGAGATAGAGGATCACTGCATAACAATAGCGGGCTGCCAGCGGGTACAGTAGTGATAATGGGAGATTTAACTTCCCTGGTATTGACTGGTCAGGATCGGCTTCAACTGCAAAGGAAGAGAAATTCTTAACTTATTGCGGATATTTTCTGGTCAGTTTGTAGAAGCCAACAAGAAGTGATGCACAGTTGGATTGGTTATATCTACTGCAGAGATAGTTGAGGGGTAATTGTTCGGGAAAACCTTTGGTTAGTGACCACAATATAGTTACTTTTATCCTAGTGAAAGCATAAACATGCGGGAGATCAAAAATTTAATTTTAAAGGCCATTTCCGGGTTAGGGCCGCACTCCAGGACATAGACTGGGAGCAGCTATTGTCAAGTAGTGACACAGATGATAAATGGGAGACCTTCAAATCTACACTGGGTAACTATACTGCAGAATTTATTCCTAGGGGGAACAAATACAAACGCTTAAATTTAAACCCTGCATGGCTTAATGCGGATGTTAAAAGGGCAATACATGAAAAACAAAGGGCATTTAAAATATACAAATCAGAGGGGTCTGCCATAGCCTTTAATAACTACAAAAGGGTTAATAAAGATTGTAAAAGGACTATAAAAGCAGCAAAAGTTCAAAATGAAAGGCTGGTGGCCAGGATAGCAAACCAATCCCAAAATTCTTCAATATATAAATAAAAAAAAACCTAGGTCAGCATGTAGGACCTGAATAATAGTGATGGGATGATTACTGGGGATCAGGAAAGGCGGAGCTACTGAATGAGTTCTTTAGTTCTGTATATACACATGAAGAGGTGGGAGCTGCTGCCGGTAGAGTAAGTGCTGGTGATACTTCATGTAATATACTTAACTGGTTCAATATAGATATGGTCAAAGCTAAGTTAAACAAAGTAAACATGAATAAGGCTCCAGGACCGGATGGGTTACACCCAAGAGTTCTTAAGGAACTTAGTTCAGTAATTTCTTTGCCCTTGTATATAATATTCAAAGATTCTCTGGTGACTGCATAGTGCCAAGGGACTGGCGTAAAGCAAATGTGGTGCCCATCTTCAAGAAGGGTCTAGTCATCCCCGGGGAATTACAGACCGG
>ONZH01009932.1:0-27741 GCA_900303285.1 Rhinella marina | reverse complement strand
CCTTTCAACATGCCAGAGTGGCTTACACAAGATGGGGTTTGATAAGACCCCCCCATGTGGCCTCACTCCTGTTCACACAGAGCCTGCATCTCACTGCTAGTAGTCAGACAGAGGGGGAGGGGAGAGTCTGCAGACAGTGTCCTGTGGACCCCCCAAGGCTGCTATAGCTGATTAC
Organism: Rhinella marina; assembly: GCA_900303285.1. Classification (NCBI taxonomy): domain Eukaryota; kingdom Metazoa; phylum Chordata; class Amphibia; order Anura; family Bufonidae; genus Rhinella; species Rhinella marina. The sequence continues at coordinate 27,566 of ONZH01009932.1, read as the reverse complement.
CAGAGATGTCCAGCCATCTGCAGGAATGGTAAGTGTAATGTGTGTGTTATGTGTATGTATGTGCATATATCTGTCGTGTCGTGTGTGTATGTGTAATATGTATGGCAGAGATTATAATCAGTGTTGAGCGAACATGCATTACAAGTTTGGCGTCCAAGGTTCGGGCTATCGGAACCCAAACCATAACAGAATTCTATGAAGCCATGCACCATGGAAGCGTAATAGAGGCATCCCGTACTGCATTCTGTCCTAATAGAAGTCTATGGCCATAGTGCATGCCGTCACAGAATTCCATTATGGTCCGTGGTAGTGGAATCCATAGCGGGATTCTCTGAACCTGAACCTTGGACGCCGAACTTAAAACACAATTCTCTCAACACTATTTATAATATATACTGTATATAATGTGTGTATATATTGTATATAATGTCAAGCTTACTTAAGAACATCTTGTGCGGCTCTGACAGTCTTGCGCCTGCGCAGCTGCACTGAGTAGCTGTGCAAATGCTGAGGCTCTACTTAAAGGGGTTTTCTGGGATTGTACTACTGATGACTAGAGATGAGCGAACGTGCTCGAAACGAGCACTGTACCGCTCGGCTCCCCTGCGCTCGCATGGGCGCCGGCAGCCGCTTCCGTCCTCCTCAGGCCTCCTCAGCCAGCTCGTTTCGAGCACGTTCGCTCATCTCTACTGATGACCTATCCTCAGGATAGGTCATCAGTATCTGATCGGTGGTGGTCTGACACCCGGGACCCCCGCCGATCAGGTGTTTGAGAAGGCATCGGAGCTCCCATGAGCGCCGTGGCCTTCTCGTAGTTTTTCCTAGGCCAGTGACATTCATTGGTCACATGGCCCAGGAGCCGCTCAGCCCCATTCAAGTGAATGGGACTGAGCACAATACCAAGCACAGCCGCAGTACAATGTACAGCACTGTGCTTGGTGAGCTGCCAGAAGGTACAGTGCTCACAGGAGAGCTGGTGCCTTTTCAAACAGCTGATCGGCGGGGGTCCTGGGTGTCAGACCCGCAGCTATCCTAAGGATAGGTCATCAGTAGTTAACTCCCGGAAAAACCTTTTAAGGAACAGCAACTGTTCATCTCTTGCGCTGGTATATATTTATGTGTGAGGTATATATAGTGGGCTACTTGGCTTTCATACTATTTTTTAATAGGGGGAACCCAATAAAATTTTGGGCAGCGGAAGGGCAATGGGCAATGAGCTCTTTCATTGTGGTAAAGAGGTTAGGTTAAGAAATTGGCATGGGGGAGGGGGCGCCATTTTAGTTTTCGCCTCAGGCAGCAGAAAGGCTAGGTGCACCCCTGCCACCAATGGTTACCGAACCCACCTAAAGGAACGTTCAAGTGTGGAAACTGTATAGCGTGTAGCTCTATTAAGAAGGAGAATACCTTTTGCAGCACCAGGACGGGCCGCACATATGAGAGCAGGACATTGATTACCTGTAAAACAACGAGCCTGGTGTACCTGGCTACATGTTCATGTGGCACTAAATACGTGGGTAAAACCACTAGACAATTTAGGAGACATATTGGGGAGCACTTGGGGGACATCCGGAAGGATGCTGACACCCCAATTGCTCGCCACATGGCTGAAGCACACACGACGGAGAGTGCTACTTTACGTTTCCAAGGCATTGAGGTCATTAGACCATCTCCAAGAGGGGGTGACTTGGACAGATGGCTCTTACAAAAAGAGGCACAGTGGACATTCCGGCTTAGGACTGTGCATCCAGATGGTCTAAATGACCATATTTTTTATGCGTGTTTTCTATAATCAGGTGCAGTATGTATTGTGATGGATGCTACCCTACATATCATGATATTTTGCATATGACCGTCTGGACCTGACAATAGTAGTCCATGTTCCCACCAGTAGGAATAGGATTACTCTATGACATCTTGGGACTATTTGTATGACTCTGTGGACTATCTGTATGTAAGATGATGTGTGGTCTCTTTATCACACGGTCATAGTTTTCATATGCCCAATCTTACCAGTTGTCTTAGCGCATCTTTCTGTCATCGGGAGCACGTCATTCTCTTTTGTGACAGCTGGTGTTAGAGCGAGATACCTTTATGTGACAACTGGAGGCATTTCCGCGCTCCACTTAGTATATATGCAACTGGATGTCTACAGATCTGCCTTCATCTGTCATATCTACACTGCTATTAAGAAAATAAAAATACTTTTTAAGTGTGAAGTATAGCCAGGGAGATTGAGGTATACTGGTAAAACATATGACAAAATGAAACTCTTTAGATATAGGTTTGGCCAATGAAGTCTGTAAGCACATCGATAACATAAACAGGGGTATGAAAGTGCTGCAGATCTGCCCCATGTGAATGGAGTGGTAGAACGCAAGTGCTTCCTATGAAGTCAATGAAGTGAAGGACACTCATGCGCATTGCCACTCAATTCTTATGGGGCAGTTCAGAAGTAATAGGAGAATCCTGTTTTTCATGACTGCTGAGGGCCCTAGTGGTCAGACTCCCAGAGATCAAACACATTCCCTGTCCTGTGGACCTGTGGATAGGGGATAAATGTTATTACTGGAACAACCACTGTAATATGTGGTGGACATTTGGCTATATACATACACAGACTCTAAAGTTCCCCAATAAGATCTCAGATCAGACCCCAATCAGACTTCAGCTCAGACCCCAATGTGAATGACCCCGAATCAGAGCTCCAATGTAAATAAGACACCCCCATCCAGACCTCAGATCCGACCCCCAATGTGAATCACTCCCCAGATCTCAGGTCAGAGCCCCAATATGAATAAAACTCCCCCATTCAAACATCAGATCAGACCCCCAATGTGAATGACCCTCAGACATCAGATCAGAACCCCAAACCTCAAAGGAAATTTAAAAAAAAAAAAAAATCAACTTACCTCTGTTGCTATGGATACTGCCATCACTCCTAGGATCCAGCTCTCTTTTACTTCTTCTTGCCGCGAGCTGCGCTGTGACCGGAGTGCACAGCGTGAGGTCACAGAGCGTGTGTTCATCCTTACAGCGCAGTCACAGCACAGCAAGCGGCTGAGGGCAAGGAATTGGTGAGTTGTCGATTTGCGACAAATTACTTTGTCACAAAGCACATTCCTAAATCAAAATCAAAATCAATTTATTTGGCTTTGATTCGCTCCACACTAATGGCTAGTATTTACATGAAAATGCTAGTATTATTTCAAAAGTTTCTGCTAGGAAACCATATACATCCATATACCCCAATACCTAATATAATTTACTGGATGCGTAGAATAACTCCCATACTGATTATTTCTCACACATTTTTTAGTTCATAAATGCTGTGGCCAGATGTTACTGTTACTAAATGTAACTATGTAAATGCCATTTTGATTTTTGAAGTTTTTGTTACATTTCTCAAAATTCAGCTGGATGTGGTGTTTCCCTTAGGCTTCTCTATAGGGTTATAAAAGCCAGAAAAAAATGCATGTTCAAAATGTTGCCAAATAAAAAACACAACCAAAAACGTTTATAAAGACACCATAGTTCACAGTTCCATCCTGGAACACAGCATACTTTAGATTGGAGCTCATTTTTTGCAAGTAACTGCAGAGAGGAGATGCAGCCATATTTGTATTTGCCTTTGAATTGTCTCCTTAGAAATGTACAATACATTTGTATTGATAGAACCTGCTGACAAAATAACAATGTGCATAATTTCAAAAAAGCTTATTCGTAAATGGAACTGATATAGCCGCCTTCTCTGTCATGAGTGTTGCAAAAATGCCAAATAGAAAATCTGTGTAAGGAAAAGAAAATAATGATTATCAGAGTAGTCAACCTTTTGATAATTTGTTGGCAATTTTGCTGTTTGTTTGAAAATTTTCTTTGAATCAATAATTACATTTATTTTTATTGTTTATTAGAAATGAAGACTTGACCTGTATAACCCTGTTAAAGGCATATTCGGAAACAACTTAGCTTGCTGTGCTATGCTGTTACCATAGTTAGCATTCATTTCCATAGGACTTACAGAAACATCTCACTCAGCTGTTTTCTGCCGCCCTGGCCGCCATACAAGACAAGTATTCCTCAGCTATTGGTGGCGTTTGATAATTTGAAAAAGAATTATCAGACTGCACGGGCGCAGGCCTCTGGATGTACTGCGCATGCGCGGGATTTCGTCCGAGCCGGAGCTTCACTGAGCGAGTCAGTGAAGTGAATATTAAGTAGGTGGGCGTGCCTGGGCTCCAAGGAATCGCCGAGCCCGGGCTCCTTCAACGGTTGGGAACTCCCCTTGGGCTCCTTATTTACAGTGAGTGACAGCTACTAAAAATCGTTTTTTTACCACAAAAACTGCCTCTGTGACCTATAACAATTACAATTTAGAACTGCTTATAACTGGCCGAATCCAATGGTATAAATAACTCAATATGTGAAATGCTGCTGACAGAATCCCTTTAAATGATGTAAAAACAAACAAAAAAACTTACTCCCCTCATCTGCTTGAGTGTGAAGAGGTAACCCCAGCCATCTTAATTGAAGATCCTGTACAAAATCTTATGCTGTGACGTATGACGTTACCGCACCAACCAGCATGATGACGTCATCACACATCGCGTGAGATTTTGTGTGGGATTTTCAAACCTCTTCAAAGATCAAATGGATGCATTTTTTTAACCCCTGAAAGGCCTCCATTTTGCCGTGATCAGCAATAAACACGGCATCTGAGAGATTCAATGACTGGGGTGGCGCAATCCCCATTCCCTGTCAATTCGACCGCTACTTGCAAAGAAATGTGCTTCATGACAAAGTAATTCATCATGAATTTGGCAAAGCAGCAGAATCAAAGTTTTCATAACATCACTCATCACTAGTGACAACAGCAAGTGCAACTATATTGGTTGAGACTTTGGAATTAGCTTCTCTGCAGCAGATTGTAAAACTGTCACTTTGTTATTGGTTGAATTCGTTGTCAAAATGACAGTCTGCTTGCACCTTCTGAGACGATCATTCAGAGTACTTTACATTCTCTTGTCGCTTTTGCAAAAATGTCTGCCACAAGTGAAAGGGAAAAAAAGTTCCTCTCTGTCATAATTATCATAATTACCAAAGTCTGGCTATCAGTATAATTATAAATCTACAAATATTTTATTTTGTTAGTTACCCAGCAGTATGAAAATGATGATTTAACCTTAGGGTATCAAGTGCCACGGCCCCCTTTAAAACAGCTGATTAGCGGACTTGCTGAGATCCATACTATGAAAGAAAAGAATTTTATTATATTGGTAATCTATATTAAAAGGGGTTGGACACTTTCTGGCTATTGTTGACCAATGTGTTTGTGAGATAACTATATGGCACTTACTAATATTGTCTTTGTTGATATTTTGCACTATTTCCTTTATTTCATAAGGTATTCTACCTTGGTGGCCAGGTTTTTGTGCTGTCCACACAGAGGTCCTGTCCATAAAATGGCTGCTGATGAAGGGTCATGTGACCAAGCAAATCAGTCAGTCTCCTCCATTAAAATACAGTATACCTGCACTAAACTCTCATCATTTCAAGTGCAGATGGCAGATGTAGTGAATTTGAGTGGAAAGGTTGAGTGATGCGACTGGAGTTATTTTTGCCTGGTCGCATGACCCTCCATCAGCGACCATTATATGGACAGGTCTTCTGCGTGGACACGACAGAATATTTGCACAACAAAGGCACATGACTTATTACTTAAATATAGAAAACATCACATACTAACAAATGCTGTGTTTGTAAGTGTCATATAGTCTTCTTACATAGACGTTGGTCAAAAGTAGTCCGAAAGTGGCCAACCCCTTTAATATCTTATGTTAATATCTATGGACTGAATGGAGAAATTACTGTATACTATGTAATAGATAGCTTTACTCTTTAGCCTCCTAGCTTGTGGAACAATCTGTGTCTATACACCAGCCACAATAACTCTATCCTCGGAATTACCAGGCTATATAATATATATATATATATATATATATATATATATATATATATATATATATATACCTTGAAATACAAGCATAATTACAATTGGTTCCAAATACAGTACCTAGTTAAAATTAATTACATAAACGTCCAAAATCATGGTCATATATTTACAAATACTCCATGTATCTGGCTTATAGTTTGATAATATAGACAAAGTATACTTAGCCTTAGAATGCAGGTTAGTCCTCTGAACCCAATTAGGACCTCAAATGAAGTGAACATGAATGCAAGGGGCACAAAAGAGAGAGTCCAGGTGCATTGAATTCCTCATGCCTGTGATACAAGCACAGGCAGGGGGATGGCTAATGAGTATGAAACCACATAGCTGAGAACAGTTACTTCAGATGATCTAATTTAAATACTGTATCAATCAGAGATGAATCTCAGACGGTAATATAGGCCCTAACCAATCTAATATTAATTGCTTATCCTAAAGATAGAACATAAATCTTACAAAGCTGGATAAATCCTTTCATTGGAATGGAAAGGAAAATAGAAACTTCTCAGTGCTCTCCTCTATAATCAGGAAGAAAGGAAGTTATTTAATTCGCATTGAAGTAAAAAAAAAATATGAGCATCTCCTGTAATACCACTGGAGACTACAACATTAGGACATCAGATATTTTGGTTATGCCAAGAAGAATGTATCTTAAAATCACAGTTCATAGAATTAAAGTTCACAATGTCATTTAGCAACACATGAATTGACAATGGATTTCTCTTTCCGCTTGGGGGCATAGCTATAAGGAGTACAAAGGTAGCAGTAGTTCAAAACATTTTCCAAAAATATGGCTAGGATTCCTCCACAATTATGTCCCTTGCATTTTTTGTAGCCAAAAAATGCCTGACTCACTCACAAATCTCTCTCCTCACTCTTAAATAATGTAATAGCTTGACAGTTTTGCCTTTCATAGTCCTGGGAAAGCTGGGTTACCACTATGTGAAATTAAAATAGACCGAAGAATACTAAATCTACCAATACAAATCCGCCTCTTCAGCTTCTGACCGCCAAGAAGTAAACCATTCCATCTCCTACATTGTCCACAGCTGATGCAGACATCGCCTACATTGTCCACAGTTGGTGCATACACCAACATTAGATTTATGGGATTCTTTGCAGAGTGCTGTAATTGTAACATATTATTTCGCTCACACATACAAACAGGCTACATATGAGCCATCCCAGGACACAGGATCCTTAAAGCTGCTGTGATTCCGCTGCTGCAGTAAGATCTCACACTGTGCACAGCCACCGATGTAGCTGAGCTAAAAACGACTCTGATAACACATGGCACAAAGATCTCATACATTTTGTGACAAACTATTGAAATACATTGAGTTAGTTAACCTCTTGTGCCATTACTTAACATGTTACCCATCAAGTTTAGCTCTGCTGCACCTGTATACTTCTACTCCATCTGAGATGGAGACACTGCTGCAGGCCTGAAGGTAATAACAGTACTTGTAATGGTCGAACCAGCGCTTCGTACAGGGAAACACCCTGAAACATACATTGATAGTTTGCAGGGAACACCCGCTGCATATGAGAAACTCACCAGGACACTCCAGGATAAATCTCAGCTCAGTATCCCATGGAACACCCGATGGGGAAAATAAACTCTGGAAACCACTTTCAGTTCAGTCATGTCATGCAGTTAGTTCTGGAGCGCACCTCCAGATCTATAACATGCGTATAACTCTGGAAACCACTCCTAGATCAGTCCTGTCATGCAGTTAGTTTTGGAGCAACCCTCCAGCTCTATAACATGCATATAACTCTAGAAACTACTTCCAGATCAGCCATGTCATGCAGTTAGCTCTGGAACACACCTCCAGCTCTATAACATACATATAACTCTGGATACTCTTCCAGCACCTCATATGATACATGATACTCTGGAGACCACTTCCAGCTATATAATATCAGGCTTAACAACCATACTGGCCTTCACAGCAGCAGGAGCCTCAGTATGTGTGAGCTTCACTGTCCTAGACAGGAGAATAAAATACATCTACCTAGTGGTTGTGCACTACTTTATAGGGGGGCTAATTAGTCTGATTTATTAATGATTTATCTTCTGTCCTAGACAGGAGGAGCAAGACCCTTTGTGTTGTGCTGCCTGTAGGATGATAAGGAAAGCTAGTTTACTTGCATAATAACATCTGGATATTGTGTACAGATCAACGCTTATTAATTCTGCTTTCTCACACTAATCAATGTCAGATTTGCCTAGGCAGATGAGAAATCCTTCTTCCTATATAGGCAAACTTGATATTTAGGCACCTGGGAAAGCTCAGTAGTACTTTATGTAATGTCAGTGCACTGGTACTGTCTAGTATCCCTACACACAGTAGGAGGTTTTGTAAAAAGAAAAAAAGCTCCTAAGTTCCCATTGCTTTCATATTGCTTTCATAGTGCTCTGAGTGTCTATTGAAGTGTATTTGAGCTAAGCCAAGCCCCTTCCTTGAACTTCCTATGTGCCTGTGGGAACATGATAGTGCACATAGATGGAGAGGCAGGGAAGAATTATGGACTTGTCTGACTGCAGGAAATCTCCTAAAACTGCTTTCTTTAGCAGTTTGAAGATATCCAAGCAGAAAGAAGTAAAGATAAATTTTCTCTAGCAGGTTATGTTTTTTCTTGTTTTTTTATGCTTTAGGGTCCCTTTAACAGGCAAATCAATTAGAAATCAACAGTCTTAAATCCCTCAGCTAGCTGTGAGATTAGACATAGAGACAGAAACCTGACTAGTCTGGTGGGCATATCAACCCTCCCAGCACAGCCCTGTATAGTGATTTGGCTGGGGAAACTACTGACACCAGCATCTAAGTGCTTAGAGAGAGGATGGGACTCTTTCTCACCCCTGGCCCCCAATGATATGATTGCAGGGTGCTGAAGTGTTGCTATGGCAATGTGAGGCTTAACATTGGCCTTTGTAATTGCCAGTTATGAATGCTTTAGTATGATTTAATAGGTATCATGTCATTTTTACTGCAACTGACAAACTGAAATACAGAATTATTGTAGTGAATGATTTGGGTGATCAGAAGATCGCATGTGCAAGCTGGCACTGGCACTTAGAAAAAAAATGAAGAAAAAAAAAGTAAAAAGAAATTTGGAAGAAAGTGGAAAATAAAAAATGCAAGTAAAATGGCTTACCACCTTTATTTACATAAAAATATATGAAATTATATATCTTTGATATTGCCTGACTGACAAAAAAACCCCTCATACAGCTTCATCTATTAAAACAAATAAACTATGGGTTTTTAAATGTGATGACATAAATTTTTGTTAAGAAAAAGGTTTTCATTTTGCTAAAGTAAAAAACATAAATATCTATAAATTTGGTATCAGTGTAATTGTACTACAGTATAAAGTTATCATGTCACTAATATTGCACATGGAATGCCATAAAAAACTAAAAAATACAATAATGAAATGTCTATGTTTCTCAGTCCATCACCACTCCAAAACATCTAAAAAGTATACAATACTTTAGATGTATTACAAAATGGCGCCATTAAAGACACACAACTCATTTTGCAAAATACAACCCCCTAAATGCCAATGTCAATGTAAAAAAAAACAAAGTTATTGCTTTTGAAATACAGCTGAAAGAAGAAAAAAAAAGCACTGTATAAGTCCAAACTAAGCTACTGTATGTCCTTAACAGGTTCCCAACCACTCATAAACTATAAACAACCGGGCGGCTGAACCTTATCTCTGATTGGCTGTTTTAAATGGCCGTTCAGAGATGGCTGCTGCATGCTAACTGTGCAGCTGCTGAACAGAGGGCCTCCCTCCAGTAACAGCAGGACCCCCATAGAATAGGATTTCTCTTCCCTACATGGGCCATATGACCATAAGGAGCTGTGAGTCTGCACAAGGTGCTGGGTCTTATCAAACTCAGATCAGCTCTGCAGTGAAGCTGTACAGTGTCGTCATACAGTGTAAAATTAAAACAATAAATAAAGTTTTGGAAAAATAAAAAATAAGTGTAAAAAACCCCATTCCCCTTATCGAGCTATTTATCATTAAAAAAAATGTAAAAATAGACATGGTTGGTGTAGCTGCATCTGTAATGACTGGTAATAAAAAATTACAGACGATCTACACCATCAGGTGAAGGACATAAAAAATATGCAATTTTTTTTATCACCTTGCCTCCCAAAAAAGTAATCAAAAAGCTGTGTGTACCCCAAAATGGCACCAATGAAAATAACAGCTCATCCTGCAGTCCCCACACAAGACTATAGCCAGTAAAATAAAAATATGGCTCTCAGAAAATTGTGATTTTCCAAAATTTGCTCACTTCTTTCATTTCTTATTTAGCCCCAGAGCCTCTACCGTTGTCAGCACAAGCTGCGTAATTCACAACATTAAGCCTCAAAGTGTGCATGTTGCTCTTTTATTCTTGCGCCCTCTCATATGCTCTTGCAAAAGAGTATGCCAGGTCAATGTGACTACCTTCACACACAAACAGGAATAGTGCAGCCCTAAAACTACCCATACTAACAGGCAAAGAGTAGAAGTATGAAAAAGAACCAAAAACCAGGTGCCGTACTAGAGGTTTGATTTCTCTTGCAACCGGATGCTGCTGCCGCACCAGGTCAGCACAGGCCAGGGAAACCATGACAGGTTATGGCTACATGTACGGTATTTCTTAAGCCAGGAAATACAGTGTAATAATAAGACGGCTTACTTCACACTGGCTTATGATGGGCACAATACTGTATATTGTGGAACAATTGAAATTTTCACTTTGCACCATCTGCTGTGGATACATTGGGGGGGGGTTTAGTTTCCAAAATGGGGTCACTTATTGGCAGTTTCATTTAACCCTTTCACTACCGGAGGTTTTTTCGTTTTTCCGTTTTCTTCCCCATTTTAAGTAAGCCATAACTTTTTTTTATTTTCGTTCACATAGCTGTATGAGGGCTTATTTTTTGTGGGACAAGTTGTACTTTTGAATGCCACCATTAATTATCTGGGTCAGTAAGATTACAATGATACCCCATATGTATGGGTTTTTTTATGTCTAAATAGTGTAAAAATAAATTTAAACTTTGAAATAAAGCATTTTTTTTACATCGTCATATTCTGGCCCTCATAACTTTTTTATAGTTATATCCACTGAGCTGTTTAGGGGCTCGTTTTTTGCGAGACAATCATTCGTTTTTATTGATACCATTTTTGAGTGTGCGTGACTTTTTGATCACATTTTTTACCCTTTTTTCCATTACGCAATTCGCCGTATTGGAATTTTAAAAAATATTTTAAAAGTATGGGTGGTTTTGGTCGTGGTGGAAACCATGATATTTATATATATATTGTTATTTAGGTATTTATTTTTTTATTATACGGAAAGAGGGGTGATTTAAACTTTTATATTTTATTATTTTTTATATATTTTTAACATTTTTTTAAAAAATTCTGATGATTTTGAATCTCAAATATGAGCCTTTAAATAATGTTTTTTAATTTTTTACTTTGTTCGATCAGGGATTTTTAAAATGACATTTTCATTTGAAATTGCTAATTTCTTACCCTGGCCTGCCATCTGGTAGCTAAAATAAGAATTGCAACATGAACTCTGGGTTTTTGCGCATTTAGATGCCATGATTTCAGTTGATCAAGGCATCTAGTGCCTTTAATTACCGCGATCGGCATTATTGCCGGTTGTGGTAATTACCCGCAGGTCTCTGTTGTTTGAAGCTTCATGTTCCCACATCGCTCCAGCGCCGTACATGTACAGCACTGGTAGCAAAAGGGTTAATAGTATACCTCAGAGCCTCTACAGTTCTCAGCACAAGCTGAGTAAATCACCACCATTGTGCCACAAATGCACATGGTGCTCTTTTATTGAGCCCTGTGACATATCCAGGCAAAAGATTAGAGCCACATGAAGGGTTTTTCTAAAACCAGGAAAAACAGCATTAGGCTACATTCACACGTCCGTTTAAAACATCCGCAATCTATCCGCATCCGTTACGCAATTGCAGACGTTTTTTGCGGATCCATTCATTTCAATGGGTCCTGATAATCTGCGGACATTGCACCGTATGTTGTCCGCATCGTTAATCTGTCCCGTTCCGTTTTGCGGATCCGCAAACAGAAATCCTCCTGTCCTACTTTTCTCCCGAATTGCGGTCCGTAGCACAATGAAAGTCTATGGATCCGCAAAAAATGCGGAAGACATGCGGAAAGGCATCCACATGTCATCCGTATTTGCGGATTCCGTTCCAGGAGGGGTGAAAAAAAAAGATGTTATTCATCCTTCCGTTTTTTGCGGATCCGCAAAACGGAACGGATGTCCTGGAAAAACGGAGCTTTTTGCAGAACAACGGATCTGCAAAAAACTGATCGTTTTCCAGGATGTGCACACGTACGGACGTGTGAATGTAGCCTTATAAGAGCCTCAAAGTCACTTTTGGACTGAATTGGTTTCAGAAAATTTGAAAATATTAGTTCTAAATTCTAAGCATTCTAACTAGAGATGAGCGAGCATACTCGTCTGAGCTTGGTTCTCGTTCGAGTATTACAGTACTCGTAATTGCTCGCTGCTCGGACGAGTATCTCGCCATGCTCGAGGAAATAGCAACTTCCGCATCGTGCATTTTTGGCGCCTAAAAACTCAGCCAATCACAAGCCAGGAGACTCTGCGGTACACCCAGCATCACGTGGGGCCCTTACATGTCGATAGCAGGGGTTGGCTGGCCTGATCAGGTGACCCTGGAATATACTAGTGACTGGCAGCGGTGCTCGGCTCAGATGCTGTCTGGATGTCGTTAGGGATAGAGCTGCTGCCTTTCAGGGAGAGTGTTAGGGCCTGCATTTAGTTCTCTGTTAGGCAGGAATCACCCACAAAGAACCCAACAGCCCTTCTAAGGGCTACAAGAAAAATTTTTTTGTCTCCTGGCTTGGCTGGCTGGCTGGCACTAGTAGTGCAGCTATCGCCATATATAACCCCTTTTTTTATTGTTATATCTCAGTGATACAAATCCATTTCACACAGCAGTGTGGAACCATTCTGTGTGTCATAGTTCAGTACACTCACTACAATCCTGTCCAGTACAATTGTTCAGTACAATACTGTCCAGGTGACACTTTCTGGTACGTCACTTAATACAACCAGGTCTTTTGCTCTCATATAGCTTGATCCCAAAAATCTCTGTGCGACATTTGTCTGGGTCGCAGTCAAAATAGCCACCGTCAGAAGGGTGTCAGTTAGCTCTACGATAGTTTCTGCACATCACGTTCCAAAAAAAACAAAACTAACAAAAAAATATATAAAAAATAGTTTTTTTTTGTTGTTTTAGCTCAGTGATACAAATCCATTTCACACAGCTGCGTGGAACCATTCTGTGTGTCACAGTTCAGTACACTCACTACAATCCGTATTTTCTGTCCAGGTGACACTTTCTGTACGTCACTTAATTCAACCAGACTGAACAAGTTTGTGGGTTTCAGTACAGCAGGCCAATTTATTTTTTATTTTTTATATAATACACTTATATACAGAAAATGTTGAACCCCAGGGCTAAGGGTTGAGGACGAGGGCGTGGGCGTGGGCATTCAATTACTGCAGGGGGCAGAGGCCGTGGTCCTTGGCAGGGTGAGAAAGTACCTGCTGATGAGGGAGCAGGGGAACGCCGCAGAGCTACACTCCCTAGCTTCATGTCTCAACTTACAGGGACACGTGGTAGAGGACTGTTAAAACCACAACAGTGCGAACAGCTGATGTCGTGGATTGCGGACAATGCTTCAAGTAATTTGTCCACCAGTCAGTCTTCCACGCAGTCCACCCACGTTACCCAAGGGAGCACTCCTCTGGCTCCTCCACCTCATCCTCCTTCCCCCCAGTCTGCCCCCTCCCAGGAAAATTTGGAATGCGATCCGGCATACTCTGAGGAACTGTTTTCTGGACCCTTTCCAGAGTCACAAACCACTTTTCAGGTTGCTGCTGACCTCGTTCCCGATGCCCAAGTTTTCCAACTGTCGCAGTCTGTGGGTGATGATGATGATGACAATGTTGAGTTAGTGGAAGAAGTTTGTAAAGAGGTGTCGGACGATGAGGAGACACGGTTGTCAGACAGTGGTGAAGTTGTTGTCAGGGCAGGAAGTCCGAGGGGGGAGCAGACTGAGGAATCGGAGGATGACGAGGTGACTGACCCAAGCTGGGTTGATAAGCCAAGTGAAGACAGTGCTTCTGAGGCGGAGGCGAGTGCTGCACCAGAACAGGTTGGAAGAGGCAGTGGTGTGGCCAGAAATAGAAGCAGGGCCAGAGCTGGTGCATCAGCAGCAACTGTTTCACGTAGTGAAGCTCCCGTGGTGAGGCCTAGATGTTCGCAAGTCTGGAGGTTCTTTAAAGAAAGTGAGGATGACCGACGGACTGTGGTGTGCAACCTGTGCCACACCAGGATCAGCAGGCGTGCCACCACTACTAGCCAACCACCAGCATGCGCAGGCATGTGAGTGCTAAACACCCCACTCAATGGAACCAAGGCCGTTCACCACCTCCTGCGGGTCACACCACTGCTCCTTCCCTTGTGTCACTCGCTGCCTCTGCTAGTCAACCCCCTGCGTCACTCTCTGCCTCTGCTAGTCAACCCCCTGCCCAGGACCCCGGCGCGAGCGTCTCCCGCCGGAAAACCACACCTTCTCCTCCACGATCCTCCACAGTGTCCACCAACGTGTCCCAGCGCAGCGTTCAGCTGTCTTTACAGCAGACGCTGGAGCGCAAGAGGAAATATAGTTCCACCCACCCACATGCCCAAGCCCTCAACGTCCGTGCTTAGCCTGGAGATCCTGCCCTATAGGCTGGTAGAAACCGAGGCCTTTCGCAATCTCATGGCAGTGGCTGCCCCTCGGTATTCGGTCCCCAGCCGCCACTATTTTTCCCGATGTGCCGTCCCAGCCCTACACCAGCACGTGTCACAGAACATCATCCGTGCCCTGACCAACGCTGTTTCTGAGAAGGTCCACCTAACCTCGGACACGTGGACAAGTGCTGCCGGGCAGGGACACTATATCTTACTGACGGCACATTGGGTTAACTTGGTGGAGGCTGGGACCGAGATTGACCCTGGGGCCGCTCATGTACTGCCCACACCGAGGATTGCGGGGCCTACCTTGGTCACGGTCTCTCAGACGTACTATGCCTCCTCCTCCGACCCCTCCTCCTCCTCCACCTCATCCTCGGAATTACCATCCGTGGGCAAGGCAACTTCAGTCGGTAGCTCTAGGCGCAGCAGCAGTGCCGTGGGTAAGCGCCAGCAGGTGGTGCTGAAACTGTTGAGCTTATGTGACAAAAGGCACACCGCCCAAGAGCTGTTACAGGGCATCACGGCGCAGACCGATGTGTGGCTGGCACTGCTGAACCTCAAGCCAGACATGGTTGTGTGTGACAACGGGCGTAACCTGGTGGTGGCTCTGCAACTCGGCAGACTGACACATGTGCCATGCCTGGCCCACGTGTTCAATCTAATAGTTCAGCGGTTCCTCAAGACATACCCCAATCTGTCTGATTTGCTCACAAAGATGCGCCGCATCTGTGCGCATTTCCGCAAGTCGACCACAGATGCTGCCACTCTCAGGGCAGCGCAGCGCTGCATACAACTGCCCGCTCACCGACTGTTGTGCGATGTGCCCACGAGATGGAATTCAACATTAAACATGTTATCCAGAGTTTACCAGCAGCGCAGAGCGATTGTAGACTGCCAGATGTCAACTTCCACAAGAACTGGTAGTCAGGTCAGTCAGATTCCTCAAGTCTACAATGAGGAGTGGACGTGGACGTCTGATATCTGCCAGGTGTTGAGCAACTTTGAGGAGTCAACACAGATGGTCAGCGGCGATGCCGCCATTATCAGCCTCACCATCCCGCTGCTTTGCCTGTATAAAAACTCACTGCTCAGCATCAAGTCGGATGCTTTGCGCTTGTCACAAGAGACGGTGGAGGAAGATACGTCGCTTGATAGCCAGAGCACCCTCCGGTCTGTTTCTCAGCGCGTATCGGAGGAGGGGGATGAGGAGGAGGAAGAGGAGGAGAATGTTGGCTAGACAGTAGAGGGTACCAGTGCTCAGTCCTTAACTCTTGAGCATGTATGGGCTAAAGAGGAGAACTTGGAGGAGGAGGAGGAGGAAATGGAGAGTCAGGCCAGTGAGGAGAGGGAATTCTTACGTGTTGGGACTCTGGCGCACATGGCAGACTTCATGTTAGGCTGCCTATCCCGTGACCCTCGAGTTAGAAGCATTTTTTCAAACACCGATTATTGGGTGTTCACTCTCCTGGACCCACAGTACAAGCAGAACCTTTCCACTATTATTCCTGCAGAGGAAAGGAGTATGAGAGTGAATAGATATCAACAGGCCCTGGTGCACAAGCTGAAACAATCCTTCCCATCTAACGCCGCTAACGGCAGATGGCATGGTTTTGTGGGCCAAGTAGCGGGGGAGAGGAGCCGAGCAGGCAGCTTGTCCAGAACTGGCAGGGGAACGCTCTCCAAGGCCTTTGCCAGTTTTATGTCACCCCAGCAAGACACTGTCACCTGTCCCCAGTCTAGGCAGAGTAAGGGGGAGCTGTACAGAAAGATGGTGAGGGAGTACCTAGCTGACCATACCAACGTCCGTAGCGATCACTCTGCGCCATACAACTACTGGGTTTCAAAGCTGGACACGTGGTCTGAACTGGTGCTGTACGCCTTGGAGGTGCTGTCCTGCCCTGCCGCTAGCGTGCTGTCAGAGTGGGTATTCAGTGCAGCTGGTGGCGTCATCACCGATAAGCGTACACGCCTGTCAACTGGCAGCGCTGACAGGCTGATGCTTATTAAAATGAACAAAGCCTGGATTTCACCGGAATTCAAATCTCCTCCGGGGGAAAGCAGCTAAAGATTAACATTACTTATGTATCCGATTCCTCTTCTCTACTCCTCCTACTCCTCCTCCATGTCATCTTTGCCTAACGCTGACCAAAAAAACGCCATTTTTTAGATGTCAAACTGGCACTCTTTTACCACAATTTTTCAGGAGGGCCCCCTACAGGCCCTCTCTTCAAACAATTTTTCCAGAGGTCCACCTACAGGCCCTCTCTCCAAACAATTTTTCCGGAGGTCCACCTACATTCCGAGGTCCACCTACAGGCCCTCTCTCCAAACAATTTTTCCGGAGGTCCACCTACAGGCCCTCTCTCCAAACAATTTTTCCGGAGGTCCACCTACAGGCCCTCTCTCCAAACAATTTTTCCGGAGGTCCACCTACAGGCCCTCTCTCCAAACAATTTTTCCAGAGGTCCACCTACAGGCCCTCTCTCCATACAATTTTTCCGGAGGTCCACCTACAGGCCCTCTCTCCAAACAATTTTTCCAGAGGTCCACCTACAGGCCCTCTCTCCAAACAATTTTTCCAGAGGTCCACCTACAGGCCCTCTCTCCAAACAATTTACGTCTTTTTCCTATCTTTCTCTCTCTCCAAACTATTTTTCCGGATAGCTTCCATATACGGTAATAAACTGAGAACAATACAGAGAACACATGCCACACTTGATCAAGCTCATAATTTACGAGTGTACCGGTTAATGCTAAATTTTTAAGTTGGGGTCCTGCGTCGTCATTCACTGAATTTCACTGATCTCCTCAACGTCTCCTCAAAGAACCGAAAGACCATTGTGGAGAGAGCGGCACAGCTCGCCATTAAAGTGACGAACCCCAACACCAGACTGCGCAGCAAAGAGAACGAATAAATATTTCTGTGGTTATTTGTGCTAAATAAAAGTTAAATAAACACAAAAAAAAAATTGATCTGTTCCTGTGCCTGATCCACCCAAGTTGAATTTGTCCCATCATGAGAAAGTCCCCCCAAGGAGTCCCCACTGTAACTTGCTTCCCATACAACTATCTCACCCCCTGACACCTGTGTCTCGCCATTGTCCACCACCTCCTCAGACAACACTGGTAAATAGCCACTGTCAGCACACGGAGACTGCAAAAGGTCTTGCAAATTGGGGCAGAGAATGTTCTGGGGTAGCACATCAGAGAAGGGGTGACTATGGGGTTCCAGGGAGTACGTGACCACATGCAATCTCCATCTAAAAAGTCATACTGAGGCTCACCACCATGCTTTACACTGCAATCTTATTACTGAGGCTCACCACCATGCTTTACACTGCAATCTTATTGAAAGACAGACAATCAGGGGTTCACCGCCAGGTTGTCAGGCAGCATTTTTAAGTGGGTCACCATTACCGTGTCCCTGAAAATTGGTGGTGATGGACCTTCGTTGCACCTAGTTGGGTGCTTCCCTAACATGTGATGGGCATGTGCCTCGCCTTTCTTGGTCTGGGTGAGCACAATTGCCATGAGGGTAACCACCAGGCTGTTGCCTGAGAATTTGGGGTAATGGTGGGATTAGGCAGCCTCAGAGGCATCCATGCATGCTGCCCCTGCTGTTTCCTGTCCATTTCCGTGGTGTTTCCATCATTTTCTGAGGTTTCCATGTTTTCACCCAGCCTTCCCTAGGCAGAGCCTTGGTCCCCTGCAAAAAATGCTCAAGTCTCCCATTGACTTCAATGGGGTTCGTTATACGAAACGAGCACCCGAGCATCGGGAAAAGTTCGACTCGAATAACGAGCACCCGAGCATTTTAGTGCTCGCTCATCTCTAATTCTAACATCTTAAAAAACAACGTTGATGACATTTACAAAATGTTGCCAATATAAATATAGTAAATATGGGTAATGTTAATTAATAACTATTTTGTGAGGCACCACTATCTGTCCTAAAAGCAGAGAATTTTAAATTTGAAACATTTCTAATTTTGTCAACATTTCTGTACATTTTAGATTTAAAACATATCAATCCAAATTCCCAGTAACTTGAAGTATGTTGCATTCCAAAGTTATTACCATACCATAAAGTGCAAATTGACACATGTCAGATTTGCAAACCTAGGTTTGGTCAGGAAGGTGGTAAATGACCTGGACTGGATGTATTTAATGGTTTAAAATTACACTTATATCTTTTATAGCCTATATCCCCTAATAGATTTTAAATGCTGGGTTCTGGTTCATTGGACTGATGTGGCACCTATGGACTAAAATACATCTTTAATATATTTTGCATACAGATTGCCCCTGGGGTAAAAAATTTAACTGACAAGTATTTCCCCTTTTTTCCCAAACTATCATCATTATACAGTTAACAACAATATTAAATGATGCAGTCTGAGTGGGCTTGGACTAATGAATTATATTGTGTAATTTTTCACCAAAGCCTGTTCATTATTTGGCCTTCTGTAAAGGGCAGTTTTATGGCACTATACAACCTGTGTAGAAGCTCTACATTTTCTCCATATGCCTCTGATTAAAAAGAAGAAAAAAAAGAAAGAGTTTTCTACTGTCAATTCCAGAGAAATAAGAGTACAACAAATCTACTGGATGCATTGTTATGCCAGGGAGATTAAGGAAGGAAAAAAATCCTGCAATGAGGTGCCATGCCCTATACAGTGAACAATGGGGGGAGATTTATCACGACTGGCATACTCACATCTGAGTCTGTATCTCCCTGCACCAGCGTGTAATGCACCTAATTTATTAAGAAGGAGATGCTCTGCCGTGTACCTGAAACTGAAGTGAACATCAGCCTGGGGCTGGCGAAGACTTCAGCTATATCTTACTCCAGTTTCTGGCATGTTATAGTAAATCTGATGGGCCACGCAAAGCCATGACCCTCAAACTAAGCACCACCCCTTTTCTTGCCACTTCAGAAAGTTGGCAAGAAGTCTAAAAAGTAGCAAATTATGGTGCAGTTATGGTGTGTTCCATAAGTTTTTGTATGTCACAATAGAGTTGCAAAGGGCTTATTAAATGTCCCTCAATGTGTCTATGACTGTCTATATGTCCTGGTTCACAGAAATATGCTTGATATTGATTAGATTGTTTGATATGTTCAATCAATACCTTAGTTATTGTTTATGACTGAAGTAAATATTGCAAATATTTTTTCTTCGTTTTTAGAGTTATAAAAGATGTGGGACTTTCCAAACACCATCTCACATATGCCTACTCTTTATCAGGAGGCATGAAACGAAGACTTTCTGTTGCGATTGCATTTCTTGGCAATGCAAAGACAGTTGTCCTTGATGAACCTACTAGTGGTGTGGACCCTTGTTCCCGACGTAGAATTTGGGATATTTTGCTTAAGCATAAAGAAGGTAATACACACATCTCTCTGATACTGTGCAAATAACTCTGATTTATTGACTGCAAAATATTCACAGTGGCTGATGCTGGATGAGAAGTTTGTTGCATGGCTGGTCACTTTTGTATAAGTTTGTTCCAACTTCTAGTTGGCTTACTAAGTGATAGAATTTTATATCAGATTTGTGGGGCAAAATGTCACATCTTAGGTCATTCTCCTTTCCGGTGACGCTATGTTCCTTTCTAGGAAGCCAAGCCCCATTTTCAGACTATTTGCAGACAATTACTCTAAACCTAGATGCGCCAAATTGCACTATAATTTGTCACAATTTATGCCAAAATCTAGGTGCACTCACATTAGTAATTGTGTGCCAATAATTGTGAAATGTACTGACTAAGCCATTTGCTATAAGGCAAACCAATGATTTAAGTCAACCTGCTATTCACAATATAAAGACTGAACACATAAAGTACTGGATTTGCAAATTAAATTATTATAAAAAGCCTTATGTGTCATACACACTAACATGGCAAATAATGTATTAATTTAAGCTATCCTTTTCCAGCCTTCAATTACACATTGCTACCCCTACGCTGTGATCTGCTAATAATAAGCATGTGGTGCCTTGTAGTCAGAGGCACATGATGGTTCATAAAACATTGAACATTTGGGTCCAAGTATTTTGTGGTACACAGTGGCATAGATCTACTTGGATGTTATTTAAAGATGCTGTTCCTGTCTAGTAGAACATTCAGCATAATATGAGGAACATCCTCTTTATGTTTAGTAACAAATATTCACCATCTGGTCTCTAAACATTGGTGGTTGTGCCTAGTTTGTTCTGGTAGTCTACTGGCTGTGTAATCCATACAATTATCAGAGGTGTGTAGATTGGCCCAACAGCAGCATATCAATATGATGATAGTTATGGGTTGGCCTTAAATGACAGATTCTGAAGAGATGTATATTGTAGCATTGTCAGCACACTGATAGCTTAAACAAAACCAAAATCTTGAGAGTACACTTCACTCCAAATAACAGGAATAGTTCTGGAACACAACCTTACAACCTCTTTCAAACCACCTTTGTTGTTCAGTTAAGCTGATCGTTGCTCAAAAAATATGTAGGCTTCTATAGGAAAAAGAATGCCAAACTGCATGCATTTTGTCTATTTCACATTCTTGATTTTTTTTTTTTTACTGCATGGGAAAGTGTAAATTTGCTTACTGAAATTTATTTCTTTGAATCCAAAGGCAGCACACACAGAGGGTTAATGTCTTGCTCCTCCTGTCTAGGACAGAAGATTGATCACTTGTCTGTCAAAGGCTTAATCGTAAGCAGCAGATACATCCAGCTTGTAATGTTTTGTAAAGGTGCATGGAGGAGACCATCTAACAGCACTGCATGTTCGATCCAATGACACTTTTTTCTTGCCCAAGTGACTGAGTGGATCGAGTTGAGTGAGCAGTAACTCTACATGATAACTGGAGTACTTGGGATGGAGAAACAGACCTAATAACATTCTTGATCTAGGCAGTGTAGGCTTTTATGCCTCTCTATAAACAGCTGGTCAGTCGACCTGAAGGACCCCAATCCTCTAATGACCAGTAAATGATGACTGTCTAGTTTAACTGCTTGACAATTCTAATAGAAGATTAATTTCCTAAATTACATTCATGTCACCTTGGTAGGAAATAGGGCATCAACCTTAAAATCAAAATGTCACGCTACGGTACATACACCGAAACATAACAGTGAGTAGAAGCAGGTAAGGAGCCAGTGGCAAAGAATACCACTGGACTAAGTGCACCAGTTTACTTGGGGCCAAACCCAGATGGCAGAAACCCAGTGAGCCATGTACTTCTCAGAGCCCCAGATGGAAGGGATGCACTTAGCCAAAGCTCACTGGCTGCACCTCCATGATGGTCCCGGTTAGAGATGAGCGAATTTTTCAAAAATTCGATTCGGCTGGTTCGCCGAATTTTCTGAAAAGATTCACTTCGATCCAAATAAATTTGTGGCGAATCACGTTAAAAAATGGCCGAGCACTCGAGCATAATGTTAGTCAATGGGACTAAACCAGGCACCCCCCGCTCGGAAGAGGGGAGGGTGTCTGGTTAATAGGGAAAGGTCAGAATCGCGACTTCTCCTCTTTAACTCCTTTCGCTCGTAAAAGTATGCTAATTAACTGAATTTGTACGCATTAGCGCACAATGCGTACACATTAGTGTCCAAATGCGTACGCATTAGCATACAAATTCATACGTATTAGCATACAATGCGTAGCATTAGCGTACAAATCAACATAACAGTGAATGCCAGCATCACGGTCGAGTACACTTGGTGTTCGGCCGAACACCGAGCGGGGCCGAGCGTAGGCATGCTCGGTTGAACAGGGAGTTCGGCCGAGCATGCTTGCTCAACACTAATAGGGAGTCTAGTGAAAGAATACTGTAAGCCAGTGTGACACGCACATAACAGGCTTCGCTCTTAGAATCACTGCACATTTTATGTATTTGGGCAGTTAAGGGGCCAAAACTCACCAAACAACTTAAGTCTGAACTTACAGGTCAATGTTAGAGCCAGCTATAAAGAATCGTGCAGAGGCCCAAGATCGTACTAGAGTGCCAAAAGCGCACGCCTTTTACACCAATTCACTGATTCCACATACATTTCAACAGAACCTGTTCTATTACACACTTATACAAGCAGAGCCACCCCCAGACAGGTTGAAGATAGCAGTGGCAGCAGCATCAGCAGACTATAGAATGGCACGACGACAGTGTGGCCAGGTGGCAGCAGCATGAGTAGGCCACAGAGTGGCAGAATGAAAGACCCTGGAAGTGGCAGCAGCAGTGGAAGTAGTAGTACAATTTGAAGGCCACAGAGTGGCACAATTACCTAATTTTGACGTAGCGGCAGCTAGGAGACAGCATGTGGAGTCGGCGGCAACAGCAGCATCAGGCCGGAGAGTGGCATGATGACATACCCTGAAGAGCATACCGTAATAAAAAACTTCTCGTCCTTTTGGTTAAGATCAACTGTCGCATATGTTCTTATCAGTATCAGGGCTGGTTATGCCAGCGGACGGGAACGTAAGACAGAGGAGGTGCAGTGAAGGCTCCAGCTTTGCCTTGACTGTTGCAAAATGGCAGTATTGACCCAAGAAGCCAAGAAAGTTCGGAGTTCCATCTTGAGATCGAGCTGGTGGTCTGCAGGGAGCTGAGCTACCACCTGTGGGAGCCCCTGCCTCTCGCCTCCCCCATGCTCATCGCTGAGTGTCCCGGGGGCCGGAATCGTTTACTTTTAAAAATTCGAGTGTTCAAAACAAACAGGGTTTTCTGTGCACTTGAGCTTTGAATAATGGTTTAGGACTACAGAACGTACCAAAAATTTATGACTGACATGCTGCTGCCGAGCAGAAGGTCCAAAAAATTCGAATCAATTTACTAGGCCAACGAGTGGCACCATAACAGCAGCTGTAAGAGGTAGCAGCAGTCGAACAAATTTCAAGGCCACAGAGTGGCACCGTAAAAACAGCTGCAAGAGGCAGCAGCAGTCGAACAAATTTCAAGGCCACAGAGTGGCACCGTAACAGCAGCTGCAAGAGGCAGCAGTCAAATACATTTGCTAGGCCACAGAGTGGCACCGTAACAGTAGCTACAAGAGGCAGCAGAAGTCAAATAAATTTCAAGGCCACAGAGTGGCACAGTAACAGCAGCTGCAAGAGGCAGCAGCAGTCGAATACATTTGCTAGGCCACCAAGTGGCACCGTAACAGCACTGCAAGAGGCAGCAGTCGAATACATTTCAAGGACACAGAGTGGGAGAGGCAGCAGAGTTCATACTAATTTTAATGAGACAGAATGGCACAGTGACATACCCTGGGAGAGGCAGCAGCAGTCATAAAAATGTAAATGCAGCATACCGAAGAGTGGCACAATTACATAATTAATAGGTAGCGGCAGCTAGGACACAGCGTACGGAGGCGGCGGCAGCAGCATGAGTAAGCCACAGAGTGGCACAATTACATAATTTGGATGTAGCGGCAGCTAGGACACAATGTGTGGAGGCGACGGTGGCAGCAGCATGAGTAGGCCACAGAGTGGCACAATTACATAATTTGGACGTAGCGGCAGCTAGGACACAATGTGCAGAGGCGGCGGCAGCAGCATGAGTAGGCAACAGAATGGCACAATTACATAATTTGGACATAGCGGCAGCTAGGACACAGCGTGTGGAGGCGGTGGCAGCAGCATGAGTATGCCACAGAGTGGCACAATTACATAATTTGGACGTAGCGGCAGCTAGGACACAGCGAGTGGAGGCGGCGGCAGCAGCATGAGTAGGCCACAGAGTGGCACAATTACATAATATGGACGTAGCGGCAGCTAGGACACAGCGAGTGGAGGCGGCGGCAGCAGCATGAGTAGGCCACAGAGTGGCACAATTACATAATTTGAAGATAGTGGCTGCTAGGACACAGCTTGTGGAGGTGGCGACAGCAGCATGAGTAGGCCACAGACTGGCACAATTACATAATTTGGATGTAGCGGAAGCTATGACACAGCGTGTGGAGGCGGCAGCAGCAGCATCAGTCCACAGAGTGACATAGCCTGGAGGTGACAGCAGTAGCAGCATGAGGAGACCTGATTGTTGAGGTGGCAGCAGCATCAGAATGTTACATATTGGGTCAGTGACAGAGTGGAGAGTTGGGTGGCAATACCAGTCACTGGTAAAGATGCTGGGTAGAAGAAGGAGCACCTGGTACATGTGTGGCATCAGGCGGGTGGCAGCATCATAAGAGTGGCTGAGGCAAGTAGCCTGAACAATACAGTTTTATTTGTCAAGGTTTGGGTGACACATCATGGCTGATCTAATCTGATGCATCAGGCATTGGTGGGTGGAAATCCTTGGTGATCCACGCCTGATTAATGTTGACAAAGGTGAGTCTTTCCACATTTTGGAAGAACAGGCGAGTTCTCCTTGGGGTAACTATGGCCCCCACCTCACTGAACACCCGCTCTGATGCCACACTACTAGCTGGGCAGGACAGCTTCTCCAGTGCAAACTCGGCCAGTTGCGGCCACAAATCCAGTTTGGCTGCCCAGTAGTCCAGAGGATCTTCAATGTGGGGTGGCTGGGTGCTGTACAAGTAGGCCACCAACTGCTGGTTCAGGGTCTGCTCCTGGTCTACCTGCTGCTGCTTGGCGGGTGAAGAAAGCTGCTCATCAGCGACTCCAGACTCAAGTTGCTGCTTATGGAACTGGTACTGCTCCTAACCCCCCACCCCCACACAACAGCCGTGGCAGTGGTACGTGAGCGCTGAGGGACCCCCCAGTCAGACCTGCGAGAGGATGGACGAAGACGCAGATAGGCAGCAGCCAACTGACTACATAGGATGTCTCTATAGTACTTCATTTTGTCCTCCCTCTCAGCGGGTGAAAAAAAGGCCCCCATTTTAGACCGGTAGTGCGGGTCCAAGAGGGTGGAGAGCCAGAAGTCATCCCTCTGCCGTATGGTGAATATTCGGCTGTCACTATGTAAGCAAGTGAGCATGCATCGTGCCATTTGCGCAAGTGACTCAGAGGGACTCCCTGCCTCCAACTCCACTGTATACTGCCATGGTGTCTCTGGGTCATCTGCCTCATCTTCCTCATTTCCCTCTACCTCCTCTGGCTGCTCCTGCTTCTCCTCTTCTGTCACCTGGGTAGAAAAACCACTAAATGCTTGTGCTCCAATGTCCTCCTCCTCCTCCAGTTCAGCCCCCACCGGACTCATGTGGCCATGAGATGCAGTCTCCACGTCTCCAGTCCCCTGACCAGAAAGATTTTGCAGCATCTGTTCCAGGACATGAAGCAGTGGAATGACATTGTTCATACCGTTGTCCTGACGACTGACAAATAACATGGCCTCCTCAAAGGGCCTGAGCAAGCAGCAGGTGTCACGGATGAGCTACCACTGACTGACATCAAAATTACACAGGGGAGTACTCCTGTCCGCTTGGATCATTAAGAAATCGTTTATGGCCTTTCTCTGTTCGTAGAATTCCAACGGGTGGAAACGTCACATATCAGCCTATGTTGGGGGACGCCATTCTGCCACTGCAGCTCAAGGAGGGTGTGCTTGGCGGTGTAGGAATGGCTGAAGTGCATGCAAAGTTTCCTGGCAATTTTTAGAATGTTTTGCAATTGGGTATAAGACTTGAAGAACCGATTGACAACCAGATTAAATACGTGCGCCATGCAGGGCGCATGGCTCAGCCCTCCTTGGCACAGCGCGGACATCATGTTCTTTCCGTTATCTGTCACCATGGTTCAGATTTTTAGTATTTTTAGCAATCGATTTCTTCTTTCATGACGCGGAGCAGTTCCTCCCCTGTGTGACTTTGTTTGTCCAGGCAAACCAGGCATAGAACTGTGTGACACCGCCGTGCCCTGCACATGTGGGTCGTTGGAGGAAAGCTATGACTTGGCCCTGCAGTGGAGGCTGAGGTGGTGGAGAAGGAGCCGGACATTAGCGCAGGATAAGCAGTTTGACCACGAGGAGGAGAAAGTGGCGTCACCTATTCAAGTTGCTCGTGTGGCTGGAAAAGAAGCACATTGACCTAGTGGGCCGTAAAGGACATGTACTGGCCTTGACCGTAGTCACAACCCCACACGTCGGTGCTGCCATGCACTTTGGCAGATACCGACAGGCTCAAGAACTGGGCCACCATCATTATCAACTACAGTTTGCATGTCGCTAATGTCCTCCTCAACTGTCTCGGTGTACAAAGCCTGACCGCTCTCAACATCACCCCACTACACTCTCCTCATCAGTACTTGACCACCTACTGGAAGGAGCGGATTTCTGCCCCACCTCTTGGCTTCCAAGTAGCTGCTGACTGTCCTCAAGTAGTTCGTCCTCGCTGTATAGTGGCGCAGAGCCCATAGCATATAGTACTTCTCTGGCTGAGGGAACCGAAAAGGACAGAGGTAGGTTGAGGACAGGTGAGGGCACTGGAGCTGCTCCAGGCCCATGCCAACTAAGGGTTATGTCTGACGAACCCACCGACTCTTGGCTGGGGGTTTCAGATGTCATCTGGGAGGAAGTGGATGACCGAGTCAACCATTCAAGAACATCTGGGTTGGTGGTCAACACACGACCACTAGATGACACGGGTAGCTGTGGCCTCGCCGAGTGACCCCTAATGCCACGTCCCCTTCCTCTGCCTCCCCCCTGTGAAGGGCCTGTCACTCCTATGTCTGACATACTGTTTTATAAATAATTAAAAAAAAAGGAATTAAGAATCCCCCCAAAATATACTTTGCTAACTGCCTTGCACAACTGCTTAACTATTTCTTTAAAAAATACCGT
>ONZH01009931.1:0-41099 GCA_900303285.1 Rhinella marina | reverse complement strand
GTTGATGTCTCTGTTGTTAAATCACTAGTGGATAGGAAGGTGTAGAATCACTAGTGGTAGAGTCAGTTGTAACTTGTGTCTGTGAAGTACTTTCTTCTGCAGTTGTTGAGAATGGTATACTGGTTGTAGATTCAGGTGATGACGTTGTTAAGTCACTGGTCAATAGAGATGTTGTGGTTTCACTGGTGAGAGAGTCAGTTGTAAAGATGATTCTTCTAGTGTTATTTCTGTAGTTGGGAATACTGTACTTGTAGCCTCCGATGATGTCTGTGTTGTTATAGTGGTGAATAGAGATGTGTAGATTTAGTGATAGTTCGGTTGTAAAAGATGATTCTGATGTATTATTTCTGTAGTTGGTGATTCGCACTGTAGTAGCTTCAGTTGATGTCTGTTGTTAAACTGGTGGTAGAGAGGTGTAGATCACTAGTGATAGAGTCAGTTGTAAATTGTGTCTCTGAAGTACTTGTTTCTACAATTGTTGGGATTTGTGTGCTAGTTGTTGCTTCAAGCGACGTTGTTGTTAAGTCACTGGTCAATAGCAATGTTGTGGATTCACTAGTTATAGATTCAGTTGTAAGAGATGATTCTTCTGATGTATTATGTCTGTAGTTGGGAATTCTATATAGTTGTACTTCTGATGGTGTCTGTGTGTTAAATCAGTGTGAATAGAGATGTCGTAGATTCAACTAGTAATAGATTCTGTTGCAGTAGATGATTCTGATGTACTTATTTCTGTAGTGGGGTTTCTCTCGTTGTAGCTTCAGTTGATGTCTCTGTTGTTAATCACTAGTGGATAGAGAAGGTGTAGAAATACTAGTGATAGAGTCAGTTGTAATTGTGTCTGTGAAGTTTTCTTTGCAGTTGTTGAGAATGTATACTGGTTGTAGGTTCAGGTGATGACGTGTTAAGTATGGTCAATAGAGATGTTTGGTTTCCTGGTGAGAGAGTCAGTTGTAGAGATGATTTTCTAATGTACTTATTTCTGTAGTTGGGATGCTGTACTAGTTGTATCTCGATGTGTGTGTTGTTTAATAGTGGTGAATAGAGAGTGTAGATCACTGTGATAGTTTCGGTTGTAAAAAGATGATTTGATGTACTTATTTTGTAGTTGGTGGTTCCGAAGCGTAGTAGCTTCAGTTGATGTCTTGTTGTTAGTATGGTGCTAGAGAAGGTGTAGATTACTAGTGATAGAGTAGTGTAAATTGTGTCTTGAAGTACTTGTTCTACAATTGTTGGGATTTGTGTGCTAGTTGTTTCTTCAAGCGACGTTGTTGTTAGTCATGGTCATAGCAATGTTGTGGATTCATTTGTTAATAGATAGTTGTAAGAGATGATTCTTCTGATGTACTCATGTCTGTAGTTGGGAATTCTGTACTAGTTGTAGCTTCTGATGGTGTCTGTGTTGTTAAATCAGTGGTGAATAGAGTGTCGTAGATTCACTAGTAATAGATTCTGTTGCAGTAGATGATTCTGATGTACTTATTTCTGTAGTTGGGGGTTCTTCACTCGTTGTAGCTTCAGTTGATGTCTGTGTTGTTAAATCACTAGTGGATAGAGAAGGTGTAGAATCACTAGTGGTAGAGTCAGTTGTAACTTGTGTCTGTGAAGTACTTTCTTCTGCAATTGTTGAGAATGGTATACTGGTTGTAGATTCTGGTGATGACGTTGTTAAGTCACTGGTTAATAGATATGTGGTTTCACTAGTAAGAGTATCAGTTGGAAGAGGTGATTCTTCTAATGTACTTATTTCTGTAGTTGGGAATACTGTACTAGTTGTAGCCTCCGATGATGTCTGTGTTGTTAAATCAGTGGTGAATAGAGATGTCGTAGATTCACTAGTGATAGTTTCGGTTGTAAAAGATGATTCTGATGTTCTTATTTCTGTAGTTGGTGATTCCGCACTCGTCGTAGCTTCAGTTGATGTCTCTGTTATTAAATCACTGGTGGATAGAGAAGGTGTAGATTCACTAGTGATAGAGTCAGTTGTAACTTGTGTCTCTGAAGTACTTGTTTCTACAATTGTTGGGATTTGTGTGCTAGTTGTTGCTTCAAGCGACGTTGTTGTTAAGTCACTGGTCAATAGCATGTTGTGGATTACTAGTTTATAGATTCAGTTTGTAGAGATTTCTTCTGATGTACTTATGTCTGTAGTTGGGAATTCTGTACTAGTTGTAGCTTCTGATGGTGTCTGTGTTGTTAAATCAGTGGTGAATAGAGATGTCGTAGATTCACTAGTAATAGATTCTGTTGCATGATGATTCTGATGTACTTATTTCTGTAGTGGGGGGTTCTTCACTCGTTGTAGCTTCAGTGATGTCTCTGTTTTGTTAAATCACTAGTGGATAGAGAAGGTGTAGAATCACTAGTGGTAGAGTCAGTTGTAACTTGTGTCTGTGAAGTATTTCTTCTGCAGTTGTTGAGAATGGTATACTGGGTTGTAGATTCAGGTGATGACGTTGATAAGTCATTGGTCATAGAGATGTTGTGGTTTCACTGGTTAAAGAGTCAGTTGTAAGAGATGATTCTTCTAATGTACTTATTTCTGTAAGTTGGAATACTGTACTAGTTGTAGCCCGATGATGTCTGTGTTGTTAAATAGTGGTGAATGAGATGTGTAGATTCACTAGTGATAGTTTGGTTGTAAAAGATGATTCTGATGTACTTTATTTCTGTAGTTGGCGATTCCACACTCGTAGTAGCTTCAGTTGATGTCTCTTTGTTAAAATCACTGGTGCTAGAGAAGGTGTAGATTCACTAGTGATAGAGTCAGTTGTAAATTGTGTCTCTGAAGTACTTGTTTCCTACAATTGTTGGGATTTCGTGTGCTAGTTGTTGCTTTCAAGCGACGTTGTTGTTAAGTCACTGGTCAATAGAAATGTTGTGGATTCACTAGTTGTAGATTCAGTTGTAAGAGATGATTCTTCTGATGTACTTATGTCTGTAGTTGGGAATTCTGTACTAGTTGTAGCTTCTGATGGTGTCTGTGTTGTTAAATCAGTGGTGAATAGAGATGTCGTAGATTCACTAGTAATAGATTCTGTTGCAGTAGATGATTCTGATGTACTTATTTCTGTAGTGGGGGGTTCTTCACTCGTTGTAGCTTCAGTTGATGTCTCTGTTGTTAAATCACTAGTGGATAGAGAAGGTGTAGAATCACTAGTGGTAGAGTCAGTTGTAACTTGTGTCTGTGAAGTACTTTCTTCTGCAGTTGTTGAGAATGGTATACTGGTTGTAGATTCAGGTGATGACGTTGATAAGTCATTGGTCAATAGAGATGTTGTGGTTTCACTGGTTAAAGAGTCAGTTGTAAGAGATGATTCTTCTAATGTACTTATTTCTGTAGTTGGGAATACTGTACTAGTTGTAGCCTCCGATGATGTCTGTGTTGTTAAATCAGTGGTGAATAGAGATGTCGTAGATTCACTAGTGATAGTTTCGGTTGTAAAAGATGATTCTGATGTACTTATTTCTGTAGTTGGCGATTCCACACTCGTAGTAGCTTCAGTTGATGTCTCTTTTGTTAAATCACTGGTGGCTAGAGAAGGTGTAGATTCACTAGTGATAGAGTCAGTTGTAAATTGTGTCTCTGAAGTACTTGTTTCTACAATTGTTGGGATTTCTGTGCTAGTTGTTGCTTCAAGCGACGTTGTTGTTAAGTCACTGGTCAATAGAAATGTTGTGGATTCACTAGTTGTAGATTCAGTTGTAAGAGATGATTCTTCTGATGTACTTATGTCTGTAGTTGGGAATTCTGTACTAGTTGTAGCTTCTGATGGTGTCTGTGTTTTTAAATCAGTGGTGAATAGAGATGTCGTAGATTCACTAGTAATAGATTCTATTGCAGTAGATGATTCTGATGTACTTATTTCTGTAGTTGGGGGTTCTTCACTCGTTGTAGCTTCAGTTGATGTCTCTGTTATTAAATCACTAGTGGATAGAGAAGGTGTAGAATCACTAGTGGTAGAGTCAGTTGTAACTTGTGTCTGTGAAGTACTTTCTTCTGCAGTTGTTGAGAATGGTATACTGGTTGTAGATTAGGTGATGACGTTGTTAAGTCACTGGTCAATAGAAATGTGTGGTTTACTGGTGAAGAGTCAGTTGTAAGAGATGATTCTTCTAATGTACTTATTTCTGTAGTTGGGAATACTGTACTAGTTGTAGGCTCCGATGATGTCTGTGTTGTTAAATCAGTGGTAATAGAGATGTCGTAGATTCACTAGTGATAGTTTCGGTTGTAAAAGATGATTCTGATGTCCTTATTTCTGTAGTTGGGGGTTCTTCACTCGTTGTAGCTTCAGTTGATGTCTCTGTTGTTAAATCACTGGTGGATAGAGAAGGTGTAGATTCACTAGTGATAGAGTCAGTTGTAAATTGTGTCTCTGAAGTACTTGTTTCTACAATTGTTGGGATTTGTGTGCTAGTTGTTGCTTCAAGCGACGTTGTTGTTAAGTCACTGGTCAATAGAAATGTTGTGGATTCACTAGTTATAGATTCAGTTGTAAGAGATGATTCTTCTGATGTACTCATGTCTGTAGTTGGGAATTCTGTACTAGTTGTAGCTTCTGATGGTGTCTGTGTTGTTAAATCAGTGGTGAATAGAGATGTCGTAGATTCACTAGTAATAGATTCTGTTGCAGTAGATGATTTTGATGTACTGATTTCTGTAGTTGGGGGTTCTTCAATCGTTGTAGCTTCAGTTGATGTCTCTGTTATTAAATCACTAGTGGATAGAGAAGGTGTAGAATCACTAGTGGTAGAGTCAGTTGTAACTTGTGTCTGTGAAGTACTTTCTTCTGCAGTTGTTGAGAATGGTATACTGGTTGTAGATTCAGGTGATGACGTTGATAAGTCATTGGTCAATAGAGATGTTGTGGTTTCACTGGTTAAAGAGTCAGTTGTAAGAGATGATTCTTCTAATGTACTTATTTCTGTAGTTGGGAATACTGTACTAGTTGTAGCCTCCGATGATGTCTGTGTTGTTAAATCAGTGGTGAATAGAGATGTCGTAGATTCACTAGTGATAGTTTCGGTTGTAAAAGATGATTCTGATGTACTTATTTCTGTAGTTGGCGATTCGACACTCGTAGTAGCTTCAGTTGATGTCTCTTTTGTTAAATCACTGGTGGCTAGAGAAGGTGTAGATTCACTAGTGATAGAGTCAGTTGTAAATTGTGTCTCTGAAGTACTTGTTTCTACAATTGTTGGGATTTCTGTGCTAGTTGTTGCTTCAAGCGACGTTGTTGTTAAGTCACTGGTCAATAGAAATGTTGTGGATTCACTAGTTGTAGATTCAGTTGTAAGAGATGATTCTTCTGATGTACTTATGTCTGTAGTTGGGAATTCTGTACTAGTTGTAGCTTCTGATGGTGTCTGTGTTGTTAAATCAGTGGTGAATAGAGATGTCGTAGATTCACTAGTAATAGATTCTATTGCAGTAGATGATTCTGATGTACTTATTTCTGTAGTTGGGGGTTCTTCACTCGTTGTAGCTTCAGTTGATGTCTCTGTTATTAAATCACTAGTGGATAGAGAAGGTGTAGAATCACTAGTGGTAGAGTCAGTTGTAACTTGTGTCTGTGAAGTACTTTCTTCTGCAGTTGTTGAGAATGGTATACTGGTTGTAGATTCAGGTGATGACGTTGTTAAGTCACTGGTCAATAGAAATGTTGTGGTTTCACTGGTGAGAGAGTCAGTTGTAAGAGATGATTCTTCTAATGTACTTATTTCTGTAGTTGGGAATACTGTACTAGTTGTAGCCTCCGATGATGTCTGTGTTGTTAAATCAGTGGTAAATAGAGATGTCGTAGATTCACTAGTGATAGTTTCGGTTGTAAAAGATGATTCTGATGTCCTTATTTCTGTAGTTGGGGGTTCTTCACTCGTTGTAGCTTCAGTTGATGTCTCTGTTGTTAAATCACTGGTGGATAGAGAAGGTGTAGATTCACTAGTGATAGAGTCAGTTGTAAATTGTGTCTCTGAAGTACTTGTTTCTACAATTGTTGGGATTTGTGTGCTAGTTGTTGCTTCAAGCGACGTTGTTGTTAAGTCACTGGTCAATAGAAATGTTGTGGATTCACTAGTTATAGATTCAGTTGTAAGAGATGATTCTTCTGATGTACTCATGTCTGTAGTTGGGAATTCTGTACTAGTTGTAGCTTCTGATGGTGTCTGTGTTGTTAAATCAGTGGTGAATAGAGATGTCGTAGATTCACTAGTAATAGATTCTGTTGGCAGTAGATGATTCTGATGTACTTATTTCTGTAGTTGGGGGTTCTTCAATCGTTGTAGCTTCAGTTGATGTCTCTGTTATTAAATCACTAGTGGATAGAGAAGGTGTAGAATCACTAGTGGTAGAGTCAGTTGTAACTTGTGTCTGTGAAGTACTTTCTTCTGCAGTTGTTGAGAATGGTATACTGGTTGTAGATTCAGGTGATGACGTTGTTAAGTCACTGGTCAATAGAAATGTTGTGGTTTCACTGGTGAGAGAGTCAGTTGTAAGAGATGATTCTTCTAATGTACTTATTTCTGTAGTTGGGAATACTGTACTAGTTGTAGCCTCCGATAATGTCTGTGTTGTTAAATCAGTGGTGAATAGAGATGTCGTAGATTCACTAGTGATAGTTTCGGTTGTAAAAGATGATTCTGATGTACTTATTTCTGTAGTTGGTGATTCCGCACTCGTAGTAGCTTCAGTTGATGTCTGTGTTGTTAAATCACTGGTGGATAGAGAAGGTGTAGATTCACTAGTGATAGAGTCAGTTGTAACTTGTGTCTCTGAAGTACTTGTTTCTGCAATTGTTGGGATTTGTGTGCTAGTTGTTGCTTCAAGCGACGTTGTTGTTAAGTCACTGGTCAATAGCAATGTTGTGGATTCACTAGTTATAGATTCAGTTGTAAGAGATGATTCTTCTGATGTACTTATGTCTGTAGTTGGGAATTCTGTACTAGTTATAGCTTCTGATGGTGTCTGTGTTGTTAAATCAGTGGTGAATAGAGATGTCGTAGATTCACTAGTAATAGATTCTGTTGCAGTAGATGATTCTGATGTACTTATTACTGTAGTGGGGGGTTCTTCACTCATTGTAGCTTCAGTTGATGTCTCTGTTGTTAAATCACTAGTGGATAGAGAAGGTGTAGAATCACTAGTGGTAGAGTCAGTTGTAACTTGTGTCTGTGAAGTACTTTCTTCTGCAGTTGTTGAGAATGGTATACTGGTTGTAGATTCAGGTGATGACGTTGTTAAGTCACTGGTCAATAGAGATGTTGTGGTTTCACTGGTGAGAGAGTCAGTTGTAAGAGATGATTCTTCTAATGTACTTATTTCTGTAGTTGGGAATACTGTACTAATTGTAGCCTCCGATGATGTCTGTGTTGTTAAATCAGTGGTGAATAGAGATGTCATAGATTCACTAGTGATAGTTTCGGTTGTAAAAGATGATTCTGATGTACTTATTTCTGTAGTTGGTGGTTCCGCACTCGTAGTAGCTTCAGTTGATGTCTCTGTTGTTAAGTCACTGGTGGCTAGAGAAGGTGTAGATTCACTAGTGATAGAGTCAGTTGTAAATTGTGTCTCTGAAGTACTTGTTTCTACAATTGTTGGGATTTGTGTGCTAGTTGTTTCTTCAAGCGACGTTGTTGTTAAGTCACTGGTCAATAGCAATGTTGTGGATTCACTTGTTATAGATTCAGTTGTAAGAGATGATTCTTCTGATGTACTCATGTCTGTAGTTGGGAATTCTGTACTAGTTGTAGCTTCTGATGGTGTCTTTGTTGTTAAATCAGTGGTGAATAGAGATGTCGTAGATTCACTAGTAATAGATTCTGTTGCAGTAGATGATTCTGATGTACTTATTTCTGTAGTTGGGGGTTCTTCACTCGTTGTAGCTTCAGTTGATGTCTCTGTTGTTAAATCACTAGTGGATAGAGAAGGTGTAGAATCACTAGTGGTAGAGTCAGTTGTAACTGTGTCTGTGAAGTACTTTCTTCTGCAATTGTTGAGAATGGTATACTGGTTGTAGATTCTGGTGATGACGTTGTTAAGTCACTGGTTAATAGAGATGTGGTTTCACTGGTGAGAGAGTCAGTTGGAAGAGGTGATTCTTCTAATGTACTTATTTCTGTAGTTGGGAATACTGTACTAGTTGTAGCCTCCGAAGATGTCTGTGTTGTTAAATCAGTGGTGAATAGAGATGTCGTAGATTCACTAGTGATAGATTCCGTTGTAAAAGATGATTCTGATGTACTTATTTCTGTAGTTGGTGATTCCGCACTCGTAGTAGCTTTAGTTGATGTCTCTGTTGTTAAATCACTGGTGGATAGAGAAGTTGTAGATTCACTAGTGATAGAGTCAGTTGTAACTTTTGTCTCTGAAGTACTTGATTCTACAATTGTTGGGATTTGTGTGCTAGTTGTTGCTTCAAGCGACGTTGTTGTTAAGTCACTGGTCAATAGAAATGTTGTGGATTCACTAGTGATAGGTTGAGTTGTGAGAGATGATTCTGATGTACTTATATCTGTTGTTGGGGATTCCGCACTCGTTGTAGCTTCATTTGATGTCTGTGTTGTTAAATCCCTTGTGGATAGAGAAGCTGTAGATTCAGTAGTGATAGAGTCAGTTATCTGAGATGTTTCTGACGTATTTGCTTCTGTAGTTTGGGATTCAATACTAATTGTAGCTTCAGTTGATGTCTGTTCTGTTACATCATTAGTTGATAGAAGAGTTGTAGATGCACTGGTGATAGATTCAGTTGTCAGTAGTGTTTCTGACGTACTTTCTTCTGCAGTTGTTGGGAATGGTGTACTGGTTGTATCTTCTGTCGTTATTGTGTTACTAGTTGATAGAATTGTAGACTCTATATCGGCTGGATTAGTACTGATCAAAGTTTCTGAAGTTATTAAGCTTTCACTTGTGGCTGCAGGTGAAGCGCTCGTGTCCTCACTTGAACTGGGTGGGGTTGTGACAATGGATGATGCAGCAGATTCATCATTAATCCTGGTAATAGTATCTATTTATAGGGAAAAAATATAAAGGAATGATTTTATATAGACGTGTGGAATTTATTGAATATTTATGTCTAGAGATGAGCGAAGTTGTTCAAAAATTCAATTTGACTTCTTTGTTGAAGTTCACAATTAAATTTTTTTTTTAGTTTTAAGTTACTTAGTCACAAATCTCGTTTCATTGTGTGTAGCGGGCACAATGACGGGGAGAGGCGATTGCTCCACTCATTTAAACTCTCTGATGACGCATTCAATTCTGATTGCAGCATCAGAGCTGCGAAAGTCACATTGAGGACTTTCAGTGATTAATCGGGTAAAGAAACAAAAAAAAAATGCATACTCACCTCATCCATTTACTTGTGGAGAGTCTGTTGTGGCCATCTTGTTTGAAATAAATGTGCCAAATGTCGTGTGCGCAAAAGTCACCTTGCCCGCCCAGCGTGATCACATGGTGACATCACATGTCAGCGCGTTACATTTGGCCAGTATTCTTCAATCAAGATGACCACGATGGCCTCTGCACGAGCAAATGAATAAGGTATGTATTTTTTTGTTGTTTTTTTAACTCCTTTTCAGGAAAAATTGTTTCATTACCATGAAGTATGAGGAAATTCATCTGCGTGAGGAATCAAATTTTTCCTGAAATTCAGTTCGAAGTCCATTATTTTTTGTCAAATTAGTCCCTTTTTGTCTGATTTTATTTTTTTTCTCATGTTTGTTATATCTATCTATGTATCTCATATCTATTTATGTATGTATCTCCTGTCTGTCTATCTAGCTATCTATCTAAAGAAGTAGAATGATGCAGCACTCCAGGATGGTGAAAAAATAAGTGGACCGCTTTATTCACCCAACTTGCAAGTGAGTTGGGTGAATAAAGCGATCCATTTATTTTTTTCACCATCCTGGGGTGCTGCCTCATTCTATTTCTTTGGATATCTATAAGCTCAATTATCCATGGCCTGGAGGGATTGCACCCCCCTTTTTGTATCATTTTTGACTTGTGCTGCTGTCTATCTATCTATCTATCTCATATCTATCTATCATCTATCTATCTATATTATCTTTCTATCTATCTATCATCTATCTATCTTTCCATTATATATAAATCTATAGAATACCTTTTTTTTTTTTAAAATAAGCTGCGCAGCTCCAAGTTAGTGGGTGCTATTGCATCTGTACCAAAGGCCAATGTCCTGCTAACAATACCTAAAAAAATGAGGCAGCACTCTTGATTCCTTGGTAAAACTATATACACTGAGCATCTTTTGTGTGGACAGGAAGTCAGTATTTGTGTTCATTTTTACGGCGTTCATTAGAATAAATAGAGAATCTGACTTCCTGTCCACACATAAGACACTGTGTCACTTGGAGAGTCATTCGGTCACTTGACACAGCTGAGAACCAGAAGTGGATAACTCACATGTAGTTTAACTAGTTACCTTCACTGCAATCTATATCAGGTACCTTATTTATGGGACAGTCAGTAAAAATGTTTGTGGGAGTGCTTCATACATGTACAGCGCTGATTGGGATTTAAAGGGGTTGTCCCACGAAAAATATTCTACAGTTTTCAAACCAGCACTTGGATCTGAATACTTTTGTAATTGCATGTAATTATAAATTTAGCATAGCCACTGAGTTATTCAATGAAATGTATCTGTATAGCACCACCTGCTGTTAGTTTTGTTTCTCATTTCTTTGTCCTGCTCACTGAGAAGGCCGCACATGCTCAGTTTCATCCTTAATCTGTCTCCTGAGCTGTGATAGGGAGAGCTGAGACACACCCCCTGAGCTGTGATAGGGATAGATTAGACACGCCCCCTGAGCTGTGATAGGGAGAGCATGGACACGCCTCCTGGGCTGTGATAGGGAGAGCATGGACACTCCCCCTGAGCTGCAGCAGAAAGGACACTCCCCTTGAGCTGTCAGCTTGATATAATTCTAGCAGAGCAATGAATGTGGAGATCTCTGGATCCATGTGAGGTACAGGGCTGGTTCTAGCTTTGTTAGAAAGAGGTTGTCATGTACTATATGATGTCTGATTTTCATTGTTTACATTAATCATGGGAGAACCCCTTTAAACATGGCGCCCGCTTATTTGTGCTGTGGGCACCATAGCCATTTATTGCGATCTTGGACTTTTAACCTTTTAGATGCCGTGGTCAAATGTGACCACGACATCTGAAAGCGCTAAAACCCGGAAGTGTGCTTCTGGATGGGCTTTAGCTCCCTACGGAGAAGATCCGGAGAGCTGGATGCATTCTACAGCAGCTCCAATGCTCCAGAATGAACTGAAGCTGTCGCACATTAGTTCCTATGAAGACCCTGCCTGTGGCAGGGCTCTATAGGAATACATTGTAATTGTCATACACTCCAATTCTAATCACCTCACCAAAATGTAAATAAAAATGTAAAAACATAAAAATAAAAAAATCCACATTATGGGTATCACCGTGTGGGAAAACACCACTACTATTAAAATATTAAATTATTTTTCTGATACGGCAAAGGGTGAAATGGAAAAAAGTCAAAATGGCCGATTCGCCATTTTTTGGTCATTTCACCTCCTTCATAACATTAAATAAGAATTGATGAAAAAGTCTTACACCCCAGAATGGTATCAGTAAAGGTACAGATCGCCCTGCAAAAAATGAGTCCTCACACAGCTCCGTACACTTAACTACTTAGGATAAGTCGTCAACATAAAAGGACCATAAAACCCCTTTAACTATGTCGCATAGCTGAAATAGGAGCTTTCAACATTCACTGCTTGTTCAGTGTCTGCAAACGGCTTTTCTCTTGTTATTTGAATGTTGAGACACGTAATCTTCTCCCCAGATAATCTACCGTAATTTGAGAAAAGCCCAGAACACTAACTGTGTATTGCATTATGGGTACTCAGTTAATCTGTTATATGTGTGCATGACATGAAGCTTGCCGACTGTTTCCTTTATCAACCAGCAGAATAGTGAATGCAGCTCTGGTGTAAAAGACACTGGAGCAGTATAATGTAAGTTATGTAATATATTTATAAAACGAATAGCATAGTTTATATATAAAATGTAACAAAAAAGGTAAAAAAAATTATTATATTTTGTATTTTGCAGCATATACATTTTGGTGAATGATCAGAACGACTCATTCTGGTTGGATTGTAAGAGACAAGGAATGTTTTTGTGAACATTACAGCTCAGGAGCAGAAGAGCGAGGAGTGAGGGGGAGAGTGATGTGCGGCTGGAACAGAAGGTGAGGCTTTGATTTCTGTCCAAACCTCACAGAGAAAGGTTTCATGCTGTGCAAAAAGGAAGGAGACCGAAAAAGTAAAGAAAGGAGGAACATAAGAAAGAGGAAGAGGATGAGGTAAGTAATAATAAGATAATCTACGGTACCTGGTGTGGAGCTCTGTGCACCTACAAGACAAGCAGAAGATCAGAAGTCATACAATGTGCCCAGTCATCAACAGAGTACAAAACCTTCTGCTTCTCTCACACGTACGGGGCGCAGTCGTTTTTTAGTAAAACATGTTATTCTCTTATTTTATGACCCAGCATATCATTTTTTGACAAGATATCATTCCGTAATACAGAATTTCATGGTGTAGTAAATACCGCATTGCAATTTTCTGATGTTTTTGTACACATGGTATCATTAGTTGAGATGAATCTGATTCCATCACTGCGCATGCGCTGTTTATGACTGCAGTATTATCTTATTACGGGGTAATTATAATTCCAGTGATACGGTACTCCAGACTAGAGATGGGCGAAGCATTGAAAAATTAAATTCGTCTGCTTCTCCAAATTTTTTAAAAAATTTCCTTAGTGATCAATTACTTCATCACGATGCGCATCTATCTATCTATCTATCTATTTATCTATCTATCTATCTATCTATCTATCTATCTATCTATCTATTTATCTATCTATCTTTCTTGTTAAGTAGTGGGTAGACAGGGAGTGTGGCGATTGCGCCACTCCCCATCATTGTACCCCTCATGATCGCGGTGTAAAATAATTGAAAAAAAATAAATTAATTAAATTATACTTACCTTATCCGTTTGCTCACCATCTTGATTGAAGATCTGTCTCAAAATCTCACGCAGCCTGTGATGATGTCATCACATTGGTCAGCGTGGTGACGTCATAAAATAGTTAATAAATAAAAATGTTTTTAAAAATTAAAAAATAAAATAAATATATATATATATATATATATATATATATATATACTGTATATATACATAATTGCAAAAAACGGACATATATATATATATATAAATTCAAATCAGCCCCCCCCCACTTTTCCCCAAAATATAAAATAATATGGGTATCGATGCATCTAAAAATGGCAGTACTATTAAAATATAAAAATATTTTCCCCATGCGGCAAATGGCGCAACGGAAAAAAAAGTCAAAATGGCCGCGAGATTTTTAATCAAGATGCCGGCAGCAAATGGGTGAGGTAAGTATGATTTATTTTGTTTTTGTTTTTTCCTCTATTTCAGGTAAAATCGATTCGCTACCACGAAACACGAGAAAATTCGGCTTTGCGGCAAATGGAATTCATCTTGAAATTTGTGGATTTCGATTCGCTGAACACTATTGGAGACTATTTTGTTGCTCTCTCTTTGAAATTATTTATAGAGGAACTGTCACCTCTCTTGTCATGTCTGTGTTAGGGCTCATGCACACGACTGTATGTATTTTGCAGTCCGCAAAAAATATGGATGACGTCCTTGTGCATTCCGTATTTTGTGGAACGGAACAGCTGGCCCCTAATAAAACAGTCTTATCCTTGTCCGTAATGCGGACAATAATAGGACATGCTCTAGTTCTTTGCGGAACGGACATACGGAAACAGAATGCACATGGAGTAACTTCCTTTTTTTGCGGACCCATTGAAATGAATGGTTCCGCCTATGGTCCTCAAGAAAAACTGAACGCTCACGGATAGAAAATACTTTTGTGTGCGCGAGCCCGTAGTAAGTGCTTGTATTTCCCCATAAATTCAACATGTTGTTGCATCTTTTTTTTTTTAGCTCCCAGTGTTTTGCTGTTCCTCTATTATTCCTCCTAGAAATGTGTGATTAATGATGGATTGAAAGGTTCCAACCAGCCGGCAGTTATCAGGAAGGAGC
Organism: Rhinella marina; assembly: GCA_900303285.1. NCBI lineage: Eukaryota > Metazoa > Chordata > Amphibia > Anura > Bufonidae > Rhinella > Rhinella marina. The sequence goes on along the minus strand of ONZH01009931.1, from coordinate 26,959 downwards.
CGCTTGATCAGTGGGGGTGTAATGTTGCAGGTACACGCAGCGATCACCTCCACAGTATGAGGAGGAACAATGGCTACTGCTGACGTTCGTTCTCATACTTCTGCATTGTCTCTGGGCAGGAGACATTTTCTTGTCTGCATCAACGATGAAAGATCCCCGATATTCTGCCGACAACTGGGCAGTGTAAACCCGCCTCAAATAACAACTGAGGGCTATGATACCCCTTGTCAAAAAGGATGATCGTTTCATGGGAAATGCAATTATTTGCTAAAACCGGTCAGAGGAGTCGACAAGTGCTCTTTACATTCCTGTGTCATGCTCCGCTGCCGCACGCCCTGAGGCGTCACATAATGGTTCCGTTTTACCTGGAATGTTCCTTTGAGGTTATTGTCTAATAAATCAGAGCAGCTCAATTATCTATAATCTATTATCTGGGCTGAAATCGGAAAATACAAAGAATACAAACAAATTACTTTTTTAACTCCTTCGTGACTGTTTTGGGCCTTCATGACTAAGTGATTTATTTATTTTTCTTTATACATTTTTTCATCTCATCATCTTCCCAGAGCTGTAACTTTTTGTTTTTTATTTTTCCCTGTTTTTTTTGTGGGACAAGTTGTAGTTTTTAATGGTGCCATTCTAGGGGTACGCAGAACTTACTGATTAACTTTTATTAACTCTTTCTGAATAGGGAAGAAACAGCAATACCGCCACTGAGTTTTTACGTTATAAATTTTGCGGCGTTCATTTTTTTTAAGATAAATAACATAATAACTTTACCCTCTTGTCAGTACGATTACAGCGATACCAAAAATATATAGGTTTTTTTTGTTTTTTTTACACTTTACTACTTATTCTTATTTAAAACTCTTTTGTATAAAGAAGAAAGGGGCTCATTTATCAATCTGAAATAAGTCTAAATGTGCGACTTCTCCTCGTTCATGCCAGGTCTAAAATTATGGACGTGGCGTGGGCGGAGAACAGGACCAGCCAGCAGGGCCCTTTCATTTACCATTTTCTTCCCCTGTTATAGGCTACATTGACACGACCATTGTTTTCACAGTGTCCGAGCCGCATATTTTGCGGCTCAGATCCGGACCCATTCATTCCGTACTGTGGCCCCGCAAAAAAAAAAAAAAAAGAATATCTTCTATTCTTCTACACAATTGCGGACAAGAATAGGCCTTTCTATGATAGCTGCGGCATATGCAGTCCACAAATGCGGAACGCACATGGGCCATTATCAGTATTTTGCGGATCCGCATTATGCGGATCCGCAAAACACAACGGTCATGTGAATGTAGCCTTAGGCATAGAAAAAGCTCTAAATGTAAGACCGCTCAGAAGCTGTCTTACATTTCGAACTGGCGCTAATGCGCCGAAGTTAAGAAGAGGCCGGCGCCTCTTCATAACTTCGGCGAATCCACCCCCAGCACAGGGGCTTTATTATGTCCGGTGTCTAAAACGCCATTCTTAATAAATGTGCCCCAAAATGTTTTTGCATCTCCGCATCCAAAGACCAATAATTTTTTTTTTTTACCATTGAAATATTTTTTTTTTTTTTTTATGCTTGATTTTTGTGGGACAACTTGTATCCTTTTGGAGCACATAACACTTTTTGATCGCATTTTATTCAATTTTTTTGGTGGCAAATAAACAAACAGCAGCAATTCTGTCATATTTTTTTGTTGTTGTTTTTTTTTCATGCAAGCTACAATTCAGACACATTCAGACTTATGGTGTCAGTAAGCGCAACATTTTTTGCATGACATTTAAAATAATACACAGTGATCAATTTTGACAATGCAATAATTACCAAATATAAATCACAAGTCCAGCTCCCCTGTGGGTGATTCCCAGAAGCAGGGATAACACCCGGATCGGGGTGTACCAATCCTGACACAAACATATGGAGAAATCAGGCTTCCATAAAAATCTGTAGTTTATTTATGCTAAAAGATAAAAAGCAGAGTGTTGTCTCTGTGTATGGACTTTTACCTTTTTCTGGATTTCTCCATATTTTTGTGCAATAATTACCGTACAGTTTGAACTGCGCCAGCATTCACTACAATTCTATAATACGTATACTATGATTTACATGCATTTGGTGTAAGTATAGACTGCGCCTCTAGTATTGTATTCAATACATTCAAAATAACACACCAATTACCTTATTATGTAAAGATTATTATATACTTTGAATTGTGCCATTACATGTTAACCTCTCTCTCTCACACACATGCACTTTCAGCTCTTTTCAAACACTATTAGGGTCATTTATCAAACTGGTGTAAAGTAGAACTGGCTCAGTTGCCCATAGCAACCAATCAGATTACACCTTTCATTTTCTAAAGGAGCTGTCAAAAATGAAAGGTGGAATCTGATTGGTTGCTATGGGTAACTAAGCCAGTTCTACTTTACACCAGTCTGATAAATGATCCCATATGTATTCCCTTCTTGAAAAATGCTCGTCTAGTTTATTTTCCTTCTCCGGTTTTCTACAATGAATACAGCCCAAACCGCTCAATGTACAGACGGTATATACCACAATTTTCCCATGACATTTAAAATAATACACATTGATTATTCTTTTTGACTGTGCAATGATTGTCATATACTTTCAACTGTACCAGTATTCCCTACAATTGTATATTCTGTAGACTATTATTTAGATGCACTTTTGTCAGTATACACTGCATCTCTGATATTATATTCATTGTAGTTAAAATAGCACACCAACCACAGTATGATGCAGAGACTACTGTATACTTTGAACAATGCCATTATATGTTAAGTTCTCACACACACAAAAAAACTTTCAGCTCTTTTCAAGCACTATGTATTTCCTTCATGAAATGCACATTTAGTTTCAAGTATTATTCACTGATGTTGGGGTTTGTCAGTACAACAGTGTTCTTCTGGATGCCCTAAACTAGAAAAACTAGCAGACAGTGAGAGGCTTCACTATTTATTTAGTAGTACTATAATTATTATTATTATTATTATTATTATTATTATAGACATAGTGGTAAAATAATGTTTAATATGATTAGTAGTAGTAATTGTGATGAATGGTGGTAATATTATTACTACTGCTAGTACTATTATTATTGTTATTATTATTATTATTATTATTAGTAGTAGTAGTAGTAGTAGTAGTAGTAGTAGTAGTAGTAATAATAATAATAATAATAATAATAATAATAATAATATTTCTAATAATAGTACTACCAGTAGTAATAATAATACAATTTATGTTATTTTGTTGTTGTTATTATTATTATTGGTAGTAATAATAATAATAATAATGAGAAAATAATCTTTAATATTATTATTTGTAGTAATTGGGGTGATTGTGATTATTATTATTATTATTATTATTATTATTAGTAGTAGTAGTAGTAGTAATAATAATAATAATAATAATAATATTTCTAATAATAGTACTACCAGTAGTAATAATAATACAATTTATGTTATTTTGTTGTTGTTATTATTATTATTGGTAGTAATAATAATAATAATAATGAGAAAATAATCTTTAATATTATTATTTGTAGTAATTGGGGTGATTGTGATTATTATCATTATTATTATTATTATTATTATTATTATTATTATTGTAAAATACTGTTTAGTATGATTAGTAGTAGTAATCGTGGTGAATGGTGATATTATTATTATTATTATTACTACTAGTAGTACTATTATTAGAATTATTATTATTATTGTTATTATTATTATCATTTGTATTACTATTATTTTTATTACTATTATTGTTAGAAGAAGTAGTAATTGTGCCAGTAATAGAAGTAATAGTAGTAGTACTATTGTTAGGAAAGAGAAAAACAGCTCTACATTTCCAATTCAAGAATTAGAAATTTTTCTGATTCTTCCCGCACAAATCGCTGAAAATTGCTGCCACCCTTTTACATATTTGAACACAGAGAGGGAGGCCTCTGCCACCAGAAAGGGATCATTTTTGGACCATTTATCTTAATTTGAAAAAAAACATGGAGTATGTTATTAAGCAGGCTGTTTGTTACCACCGCTATAGTCCTAGGAGACCTCAGAGTGTCATACATGACTTTTTGGAGCAACTGGGGCACTTTTGATTTTGAGAGAAGTTCTTGAGGATGAATCGAATGTGATTTCCCGTACTTCGGGAAATGTGTTCATCTAAGTCATAGTAGTAGTACTATTAGTATTATTAATATTACCATTAGTAGTAGATGTACTATTAATAGAAGTAATATTATTACAATTAGTATTAGTAATAGTTGTTTTAGCAGTAGTAGTAGTATTATTATGATTAAGAGTAGTAGTCAGAGCAGTAGTCATCACAGTATCAATATTGTTATCATTATCCCTAAGCTATATAAACTGAGCTGAGTATTTGTCCAACATATTGTATTATTCTCATCTTAACTACACCCTTATTATGACTGATTCTGTATAATGTAATAGGTCTGGTATCTTCCTTTTGTGGGTTTTTCAGAGGACCATAGTCCTTCATAACTAAGAGTCATGCTGAGAACATCGGCTCCTCCTGGCCTAATGAAAAGGTATGAACTAGACATCCCTCTAAATGAAATATCCAAGAACTTACCTGTACCACCTGCAAATGCTACAAGGACCACAGCTGTGGCTGCTAAATAGAGCAGGGAAGTCTTCATGATATCTCGTCCTCCAGCATCAAGTACCAGTCTCCAGAAGCAGTACCCAGGTATCTGATGTGCAGATCTTCTGAAGGTCAGGGGTTTTATCTTAGGGTGTGTTGGACTGGTGACAACCCATGTGTGTCATTGCTCAGAGTTGACTCCCTACAATACTTGTATAAGTAGATATCCATTGTTTCGGTTAAATATTTATATGATTACTACTAGAAGTTTAGACCTTTATCTTGTCACATCATGTAAATATGAACTTTCAGTTAAATAAGTGTGTACATAGAGCTGAAATGTTACGGGCTCCTCTGACGAAGATGTGTCAGCTATATCCACAACACATGAATAGTGGACAGGGTGTGTCCTTGTCACTACAAAAAGAAAACCCTGAGGTACAAGGATGATTTATTTACAGATTATCGGAGAAGATTGACATATGTACGTAAGAAAAAAATAAAACAAGACTATTTTTGTTACTTGATGACACATGGTGGTATTCGTTTGACCACCTCCTCTGTGCCTAGAGCTCAGGAACCATGGCCCCTACAGTTTCCTCTGGCACAACACCACTCTCATTTAAGTGAACTGGTCAAATTTTTATTCAAGCTGGATGAAATGAAATGTAGCCTCCTGATGAAGCCAAGGTGAAACCCACATTGAGATGTGTTCTTGGACTCCTTGTCCCACTCTCCCTCAAACATGTTCACAGGTTGGTTATTGTCCTGACCTCGGTTTTTGTAATATTTATTTGGGTTTTTTTCTTTTCCCTTATGTTTCTCCTGGTCCTACAGCGACTTACGGGTGGTTAGTCCTTTGAGTGGGTATTAGAGATGAGCAAATCTATTCACCACTTCGTAGATTTGTATTGAATCTTACAAATTTTCTACTCTGAAGCGAATCCGGATTTTTTCATATTCGCATTAAATGTTCTTAAAGCTTAGTACGCATACGCTACGTACTTGTCCAATGAATTGTACGCTAATGCTCCGTATAAGTTAATTTATACACTGCTGCGTACAAATTCAGTTAATTAGCAAACTTTTACTGTAAGTTCATTATTCATGCTGAAAATAGGTGGCAAAAAGCCCGGGAAGAAAGCGGTCACCTGACCTAGCGGGAAGGGCTTGCTTTGATTGGCCCATAGGCTCGGTAAGCCAGCGACATCAGTTGTGCTGCGACTGCTGAGACGAGCAGAAGCACTGTGAAGTTGTGAAAGACAGAGAACTGTTTTCTGGAAATTGTGGTGTTGTAGTGGGCATCCACAATAATACACATATCAGGGCCAGTGCAGGGCTAGTAATATTAATCAGGCAGGGAGAGAGACAGGGAGAGAGATAAGGAGAGAGACAGGGAGAGAGACAAAGACCTGCAGGGTCACAGTCAAGTGAAAATGTCTGGCACGGAAAAGCAAAAGGGGTCCACTTCCAGCCAGAACTCGAGCTCCAAAAAAAAAGAAGGAGAAGGTGGCACAGGGCAGCAGTGCCAAAGGACACATAGCCGCAGCTTCTACTGGTAGAATTCATAATACCTGGCCGCAAGCCTCGGATCACTTGCTGCACTATCTCCTTCTTCTGCTGGTTCGGGTGTCGGTGTGTGCCATCGTAATCCTGCCAGTCCATCAGCCGGATCATGTATTGATTTGTAAAACTTCGCTCTGCCTCTGAGGAGTGCACACCGCGGCCTAGAGTTGTGCGTGCCTACCCAAACGCTAGACAATAGTACGCTGAGGATTAGTACGCAATTTGTACGCTCGTGCCTACATGTTCACATAAGTTGCGTACCTTTAACAACTGTATGTTCGTTATTAGTGCGCGAATGTTCGCAGGACACTCCATAATAACGTATGATTTGTACACAGGTACAAATCTTTTTAAAAAATTCGACGAACATTCGACGAACATTCGACGAAGCGAATTTTGGACGGTTTGTTCATCTCTAGTGGGTATGTTACTTCATCCCCTCTGTAGCATTAGGTTTGCTATGTAGATCTGATATTATTTGGATTGGTACAGGCTTACCTACCTATGTGTTATGTACATGTGTTTCCATCTTTTGTGGGAGCTATGTGGGTGCTTTTTGATCTATACTCAGTAGGGCGTTTGTGGACATTGCTCCATATCTAGATGTTTTGTCCCCATTTTACAGGATTCATGTCTACATATTTATTTAGGTATGCTGCAATAAAGAATATACTACTTTTTATATCCAAGGTTTTGAGTCCTGCCTTTTTTTTTTTTTTCTACTGTTACGGGGTTTTTGTATAGGTTCAATTAGAGCGGGCTGGGTAATATTGTTTTTTTTTTTTTTTTAGGATTATTTGTTTTGTGGTTTTTTTTTTTTTTTTGGATGAAATGAAAGTCCAAGATTTTTTAGATTTAAGTCTAGGTGGTTGTATCATGATCAGGGGTCAGGAAAACCCCTGAGCGTATCACAAGCGTACACAGAACAGACAAGAAAATCCAGACTAAGCCAAAAAAAATGTTTATTAAACAAACGCTCAGAATAAACCAGGTCAGGAAGGAACCGCAACTAAGAAGTACAACAGGTTTCAAAGCTGAGCAAGCTGTACGGATCAAGCGGATTAGTGGCAGAAATGTACCACCTGTGCCAAGTGACAAGTTTAACTTTGGGCCAAACCCTAAGGGCATTATTCCATTGCTCCCCTCGGCCCGTACGCAAGAGCGCATGCAGCGGGCCTACACGGCAACGAGTGTCAATGTCAACTGCTCTGCGATACAGACAAGGAGCAGAATATTCACACAACACATTCACACGCTAAGAAGGCCACAGCCAGCATGTACCACCCAAGCAACAAACGTCAACTGCAGCCAGTACGCAAGAGTGCATGCAGCCAGCCTATGCGGCAGCGAGTGTCACAGTGAACCGCTCTGTGACGGGTTTTTTTATAGACACAAATTAATTGTCTAGAAGAACTGTCTATAATTTCTCACAAAAATACCAAAGCCGGGTTTATACACCGTGGTTGCCATAAGTGGCCAATAAACACATCATTTTCAAAGTAGTACCGCATTTTTACCCGGAATATCGTGCGTCCATTGGGCACTGCTGATAAGAAGGATTTTGACTTCATTGGGCACTTGTTGCATATAAACCTAGCCTAATAGCGCAGTCCATGTCCATGTGATTGCATATCCAATCTGTATTTCTCATGGAAACCGCAGCAGAACCGCAAGACTGAACCTCAGATTTCTGTCAAAGATTTTCAATTTGAATGCTGTGGCTCCAACTACAGATTGGCTCCATTCCATGGTGCTAAACTGCATGTTGACACCGATATGCATCTTTTTGATGCAGCTTTTAAACGCACACAGAAAAAAATCCATGGCTGTGTGAACAGATTGCTATATGATCACATGATACTAGCGCCAGAATGTAATTTCTAGTCACATGACTCTCACCTAATCTCCAGCTACAGAATTAGCATGTATCGTAACTGCCGGTTATATGATTGGAGCGGTGGATAGTCACTTTCATCTCCATTGGTAACTCCCCACCTCCGGCCTAGTTCATCATCAGATATATCATATAAATAGGGAAAAGTCGCTGATTGCGGCAAAGGACTTTTGCGCTGCAATCTGCGCCAGAAATACACCTAATATAGGTGCATTCTGGTTAGTAAATGACCCCCTATGAGTCCTAGGAGACTAGAGGGTGTTACAAACCAATTTTATGGGCAACTGGAGCCATTTTGGTTTGGGACGAATTAATCCATATCTGAACAAAACTTGAAACAAAAATTTTCACTCAAGGTTCACTCATCTCTAGGGTGGGGGTAGTGGTGGATTCCAGAACAAGGCAGGCAGAAAACAAGACTATAGCACTGACTGGGCAGACAGACTAAGGCCTCATGCACATGGCTGTTGACTGGCTGTGCCCATATTGCGGCCCACAAATAGCGGGTCCGCAATGTACGGACACTGGCTGTTTGTGTACCGCATCATTGAATGAGTCCATAATCTGGACATTGCCAAGGCATGAAACCCCACGGAAGCACCACAGAGTGCTTCCATGGAGTTAGCTCTGTGCCTCTACACCACAAAAAAATAGAACATGTTCTATTTTTTTGTAGTGCGGACGGATCACGAAACCCATTCCAGTTAAATGGGCCTGAATCCATCTGTGGTAGCCAAATGGATGTTCCCCGTGCATTGGAGACCACAAATTGCTGTCCCCAATTCAGGGAACGGCCAGTCAATGACCGTATGCATGAGGCCTAAGAGAACTCACAGAAACACACTCTTGGCACTCAAATAGATGGGATGAGTATGTATTTTTTTAATGCCATTTCAGGGAAAATTGATTTGAGGAAACTCGATGGAAATTCGCCTTCACCACAAATTGAATTATCCTTGAAATTCAGAGTGAAGTCCACTTCGGATACTTCGATTCGCTCAACAATTTTCTTTTCAGTGTAAGTTTTCATTTGAAGATAGAGTATTAGTATATTGCTTATACTGCACAGACATCTGTGTGCTGTATACACTTATAAGCATATACTGTACCCAGCATCTCTGCTACATATCACCTCCTATAGTGTCCATATCGTCTCACACCAGGCCATTGCCTAGGCTGGGTTAGAGAATTATCTTTCCACTCTATTAGGGGTACATTTTTTTCCATTTCCTCTCGACTTTGATAACAGATAAAAAAAAAAAAGCAACAACAACTCAATAGAAAGACCAGCTTTATTTTTGTGCATTTAAATAGTCTATAATACAGAATGTTAATAAATAGAACTTTTTTTAGCAAATATACAAATATACAAGTCATGCTCAGCATTTTTAACATAAAATGTATAATATTTATAGAGCTACAAAAATAAACCATGAAAGGAAAGTGCAGAAAGCCATAAAATATAACATTTTCAGTGGGATCCATTATATAGCATAGTAAAACTATATGTATACTGGTTAATTAATTATGTTGAGGTAGACATGGAGAAATGTAAGAGAATCCTCAGATTGTAAACTTTTAACAACTCGTAAGGTAGCTCTGAGAAAAGGTCCATCCTGTATTTTTCATTCAAGCTTCTCAAATTTGGTCAGCACCATGTATCTATTTTTTAAAGGGTTGTCTGCTCTGAAGAGGACAGCTCCCACAATTACCGGGAATTTGTGGGGGAACCTAAGTGCTACTGACTGTTCACTGCTCTTCAGCTCCAGCACATGTTAAGTATCACATAGTGCAAACTTCATATATTAAAAATTTGTTTTGTACGCCAGACAAGCCCTTCAAGATTTTAGAGAAATGTAGTCTTCTATATATAAACCTTACTGCTATGTGGTCTCCATAATGTACAATACTAACCGCTATCATAATGACTTTTCTTCTCTTAAAGCATCATTTCTGTACAGCTAGATGACATTGCATCATGTTCATAACAGCCATCTAGAGGTTGAAAAGTGCTGCAAAGATCTATTGTCCCATGGAGTTCGCTAAGCCCAGCTTCGCAAGATTTCTTCTCAGTCACTTATTAATAATTAATATAACAAACACCGCATATACAGTAAGATTTGATACTAAAATCAATTTTCTGTTAAGATACAGTTTGAGAGGCTTGACATGTTTTTAAGTACTTTTCTTCATAGTCTTCATATAGTTGGGTGCATATTATCTGGGGTGATATCACATAGATTTACGCCGTAATCCACATCCATAACCGTCTGGAATAGGTTGTTCTGTATTTCTACTTGTGAAGCTGCCACCTTTGGGATTCTCTGAATTTTGTGTAACGTTCTCCTCCTGGTGGTCTTCTGTGATGTTCCGTCAGTTCCGGTCCTCTTTCAAGGTCTGTCGGTAAGGACGGTCTTGCAATATTGCGCCAACTGTAATGTGTGAAGTAGCTTGGATAACTGCTCACAGCATATCTAGGAGCAGAACGCAAACAAGCCAGTATCTGCAAAAACAAGGACAGTAGAATCATTGGCATGTTAGTTGTAAACCAAAGCTCTCGAGGACAGGCATAGTGAAGGTCTCTACTGGTCTCTATTTCTGAGTCTCTGCTCCAGAAGCCAGGCAAAGAGATAAGGTAGAAGAGGGTGCAGCATGACAAGTTCACATGTTCTGGAGCAGAGAAGCAGAACGGGATGTGGATTGAGAAACAATTAGTGAGCTGTTGTGGGACTGTGTGGGACTGTTGTGGGACTGTTCTATGCCAGTTATTGAAGTTTTAACCTGGTTCTTGTGTGCGCTAGATTACTATGAGTATTCTTATTGGCTATTGAGTTTCACCTCGGACTGTGTAATGACCTCTCTCCTGCCTTTGTATCTCTGTACCTTTGTTTCCCTTGGTTCTTGCTCAGCTTGTTTCTCCTGGTGGCTTTGGCATAGGCATTGACTCTGTTTTGACCTCAGCTTTTACGACTTCTCGACCTGTCCTCTCCTAGCAGCTACTAGGTAATTATAGGATAGGGTACCATCTGCAGGCCTCACTTAGGGTTAACTAGTTAGTTTCCTGAGTAGAATACACTCTTATGGAGCCCACTATTTCATTGTAGGCTGGGATCCTGTAGATAAAGAGTTCTTGCAGGGCCACTTCTTGCTGAACTGGGTAGCTAGTGCCAAGACTGTAAGTGGATATGCAGTTTGCTGGATAGGTTACCTCAATTCTGTCACAGAAAGTAACACCTAGTTAAACAAATTACATCAGTGCCCACAAGGCTATAATCATACATTGTGCTGCCTATTTAAAGCAATGCATGCACACAGCGCAAGACTTGAGCCTTGACATATACCGCTATGGTATTCATGTACCACAGACTGAAAATCTATGTGACCCTCATTGCACATACAACACATGTAAATTTCACACTTATTATATAGTATTTCTACTATGGTGATGATTTTTCTAAAAATAACATGAAAATAAGTGGCTTAGGATCCAAAAAATATTCTTCTGGTCTAGGCACACAGATTTTTAATGCAGTTTTTGAAACAAAAAAATCAGAAATGGATCATAAAAGGAGAGAAAATATTAAGGACAGATATCACTGTAGCATTTTTGAACCCACTCTGGGGTGGGTTCCTGTAAAAACTGCTTAAAAAACCTGCACATTTGGCAGTACCCTTTTTGCCCATTTTGTTGTGTCCACCACTGGAAGATTTACAAACAGTAGAATTCAGTCTTTTTGAATTTATTTTGTCAAAACAAATTGTGACATATTTACTTTGATTATTAATTGGTTTATGTCACATTGAAGCAATCATGTGGAAATACCATAGAAACACTTACCCCACATAATAATCCTACAAGTAAGACGACACCCAAGATAGCGACCAGTGAAATCACAATGATTTGCCAGTATGTAACTGCAAAGAAATATAAAGAAATTAGACGTCACACAAGTATAGACAACTTTCCACCCACATATGAAACATCCACCAATATTGTATTTACCTAAAAGATATTGGAAGACTATTTGGCTTTGATGGTGTATCTAAGGAACTTTGGCTAGCATGTTTAGGGAAAGTCGCTTAAAGAAGAACTCCTGCAAAAATTTGTATTCTTTGACCTGTTAGAAAGGTGCATGATATAATCTGTAGTGAATCTTCTCATCAGTGACTGTATTTGTGAGTTATCCCCTCTCTTCTAATTGTAGCTGTGTCTTGTGACCAACTCTCTGACCTCCAAGTGACCCAGGACAGGAAGCCAGTTACTTCTTTATTCATTCCTATGAGACTCAGAGTGAGGCTCCCATAGGAATACACAGAGAAATAGACTTTCTGTCCACACATTAGGTGCTGTGTGAGTTGGTGGTTCTGATTGCTGGTCACGTGACACAGATGAGAAACATCAGGGAGATATAACTCACAAATACAGACACTGGTAAGAAAATGGCATTCACTACAGATTACATCATGTACATTTCTAGCAGGACATGGAATAAAAATTTTTGCAGGAGTTCTTCTTTAATAGGTCCACATGCCCATCTCAGCACCAGCACAATGTATTGAATAATTTTCCATTTTGTACATTTTGACTACTAAGAACCGACCCATCGAATGAGATTATTCTGTTGCTCGAGGTTGGATTGGCATTGACTAGGAAAAAAGAAACGGGCCAGCTCTAAGCAAGCTTTGTTTAGTGCGGCAACTCTCACAAGTTCTGATATACACTCCTCAATATTGAAATTGCAACACCAAGAAGGAAAAGGTGCGACATTATGGAAATCGCAGGATCAGCAGACGTGCTAATGATATGCAAATGATAAAAAATAGAAACAAAACATGGAAAACATCTGCATTTATTCAGTGTCGAGTAAGAGCGAGAAGTGCGGAAATAAAGACACTTACATGCCTTGGCATGCCATCAGTGAGGTTATTAATGATTGTCTGTCTGTTCTACCATGCTGAATGCACTTGGGCATGCAAATCATCAAGATCTGCTGCTGGCAGCACTCTTTGCATTTGCTGGCCAATGACTTCCAAGATGTGCTTGATAGAAGTCTAGTTGAGGGAAGCTGCAGGCCATGGTAGCACATTTAGGCCATGCCGACCACTCAGAGGAGCACAAGGATCATGCGACCTGGCATTGTCCTTTTGAAAAATGGCTCCTGGGACACTTTGACTAAATGACCCTATCACTGGTTCCACAACTAAATCGATCTAACGCCTAGCTTTTAGTGTACCTGAAAAAAGGGCTAAAGGGGTTCATCTACTGTATATTATGCTACCCCAAACTATAATCCAAGATGTAGGACTAATGTGAGGTTTCCATGTGAAGACCTCTTTATGGGGTTGCCCTTGTGGTCTTCACACCAATTTCCAGCTATCTTTGCTCCTCCATTCCAGGCACTAATGCTGCTTTGCTGTGCACCATGATAGCCTTTGATAGCGGTGATGTGAGGTCAGTGGAACACTTGTAACTGGATGACTGGCTTGTAGCCTAGTGTCATGCAGATGCCTTCTGCTGGTTTGTGTAGGCACTGCACCACCCTACTGTAGGTTTGGGATCAATCAACTTACATGACTTGATTCGACTTTTCAGGTAGCTAAAAATCTTTGCTTTCAGTCTAGGTCTATGCCCTTCCCTCAATGCCCTTCTATAAGATGATATTGACAGTTTTATGTCACTAGGATTCTGTAGAAGTAAGGTCTAGCAGAGGCACACAGCAGTATAAATCATTATAATGCCCTGCGTTCTTGCCAGTCCAGAACTGAGGATCACACTCACACATGGAGTGTGATTCCTGCAATGGTCTCACCCGTGTGAAACAACCCTTAGACCTATCCTTATTATTAGTGTATTTACCTGAAAATTGGTCTGAGGTTGTTTGGGTGGAGGTGACAGAGCTAAGGGTGGATGTTCCTCCTTTCTGGGCTGGAAAAAGAAAAGAAATGCAATATTTTTAGTATACGATAGGACTGAATACAAAATGGCACACAATGTGTTTAGTATGGACAATGTTTTTTGTACTTACTGGAGGCAGATGAGCTTGTACTGGATGTGGCTTTGCTCGGTGCGGGATTAGAACTTGTAGCCGCTGAATTGCCAACAACTGTGCTTGATCCGGAATTTGCAGTAGTGTTATTATTGTTGACATTTGTCCCAGAGGTAGTTGATTTTGTGGTCGCCTTGGATTCAGTAAAGGGTATGACTATAGAACTAGAGGTTCCAGTATTCACAGAAGTGCTAGATCTAGTGGTGGAGGTATTATTTATGGAGGAAGCAGTTACATTTGATGGAGTACCAGTACTCACTCTTGGTGTGTTAGTGGTACTGCTGGTAGTCCCTGAAACAGTTGATTGACTACTAGCTGTGGTACTGGCGTTAATGGTACCAGGTACTATTGTAGATGTGATTACTATATTTCCACTAACAGTAGAACCTGTGGTGTTAGAAACAGCCCTTTCAGTAAAACTCGAGCTTGTGGTCAGATTTATAGAAGTACTGGATCCAGATGTGCCGGTATTATTTATTGTGGCAGCAGGTACATCTGATGAAGTACTAATGCCCACAGTACTCACTCCTGGTGTGTTAGTGGTACTGCTGGTAGTCCCTGAAACAGTTGATTGACTACTAGCCATGGTACTGTCGTTAATCGTACCAGATACCATTGTAGATGTGATAACTGTATTTCCACTAACAGTAGAACCTGTGGTGTTAGAAACAGCCCTTTCAGTAAAACTAGAGCTTGTGGTCAGAGTTATAGAAGTACTGGATCCAGATGTGCCGGTATTATTTATTGTGGCAGCAGTTACATCTGATGAAGTACTAATGCCCACAGTGCTCACTCCTGGTGTGTTAGCGGTACTGCTGGTAGTCCCTAAAACAGTTGATTGACTACTTGCCATGGTACTGTCGTTAATGGTACCAGGTACTATTGTAGATGTGATTACTGTATTTTCACTAACAGTAGAACCTGTGGTGTTAGAAACAGTCCTTTCAGTAAAACTAGAGCTTGTGGTCAGAGTTATAGAAGTACTGGATCCAGGTGTGCTGGTATTATTTATGGTGGTAGCAGTTACATCTGATGAAGTACCATTGACCACAGTACCAACTCCTGGTGTGTTAGTAGTACTACCATTGACCACAGTACCAACTCCTGGTGTGTTAGTGGTACTGCCAACAGTAACTAAAACAGTTGATTGACTAGTAGTCATGCTACCGCCATTAATGGTACCAGGGACTGTTGTAGATGTTATAACTGAATTTCCAACAGAAGGACCAATAGTGTTGGAAACATTTTCTGTAAAACTAGAGCTTGCGGTAGGAGTTATAGAAATACTGGATCCAGATATGGCAGTCTGTGAAGCAGTTGATTCACTATTAGCCATGGAACTGGCATTAATAGTACCAGGTGCTGCTGAAGATGTAAGAACTGAGTATCCACTGGCAGTAGAACCTGTGGTGTTAGAAACAGCACTTTCACTAAAACTAGAGATTGCAGTCAAAGTAATGGAAGTACTGGATCCAGATGTGGCAGTATTATTAATTGTATTAGCAGTTAGGTCTGATGAAGTGCTAGTGCCCATAGGACTCACTCCTGGTGTATTAGTAGTACTGCTAACAGTCCCTGAAGCAATTGATTGACTAGTAGCCATGCTTGTGGTATTAATGGTACCAGGTACTATTGTAGATGTAATGATCCCACTAAAAGTAGAATCTCTGGTGGTAGAAACAGGAATCCCACTGGTTAAAGATGAAGTGGTAATCACTGTTCTTGATTCTTCACTTGGTAACATTTTTGTAGTTGAAGTGTTTGTTAAAAATTGGGATGTTGCAACTGTTGGTTTTGTTGTTCCGTTGGTGGATAGAGAAGTTGTAGAGTCACTGGTGACAGATGTAGTTGTATTTAATGTTGCCGACGTACTTGATTCTGTACTTGATATTACTGTAGTAGTTGAAGTATGACCTGAAGATTGGGTTGTTGCAACTGTTGATATTGTTCTCTCATTGGTGGATACTGTAGATGTAGACTCACTGGTGACAGATGTAGCTGTCATCGATGCTGCTGATGTACTGGATTTTGTACTTGGTAATATTGTAGTAGTTGCAGTGTCAGTTGAAGATTGAGTTGTTGCAACTATTGGTGTTGTCTCACTGGTAGATAGAGTAGTTGTAGATTCACTGGTGACAGATGTAGCTGTAATCGATGCTGCTGATGTGCTTGATTCCGTATTGAGTAACAATGTGGTAGTTGGAGAGTCAGTTGAAGATTGAGTTGTTGCAACTCTTGGTGTTGTTGTACCCTTGGCGGATAGAGTAGCTGCAGATTCACTAGTAACAGATGTTGTTATGATTGTTCTTGTTGGTGTGCTTGATTCTGGTCTGTTACTTGGTATCACTGTAGTAGTTGAAAACTTAGAAATTTGTGTTGTCAAATCTGTAGGTGTTGTTGTCTGACTGGTGGACAGACTGGTTTTAGATTCACTGGTGAGAAATGTAGTTGCAGTGGATGGTGCTGCCCTGCTTGATTCTGCACTTGGTATCATTGTAGTAGTTGGACTATTAGTGAAGGACTGGATTGTTGCAACTGTTGGTGTTGTTATCTCATTGGTGGATAGATTAGTTGAAGATTGACTGGTGACCGATGCAGTTGTAGTCGACGTTGCTGGTGCGCTTGATTCTGTACTTGGTACCATTTTAATAGTTGGAGTGTCAGTTAAAGATTGGGTTTTTGCAACTGTTGGTGTCATTGCCTCTAAGGTTGATATAGTTCTAGATTCACTGGTAAAAGGTATAGTTGTAATCGATGTTTCAAATGTGCTTGATTCTGTGCTTGGTACTGTTGTAGTAGTCAGAGTGTCAGTTGAAGATTGGGCGGTTGCAACTGTTGGTGTTGATCTGTTACTGCTTGATACAGTAGTTGTAGATTCACTGGTGACAGTTGTTGTAATCGATGCCTCTGACATACTTGACTCTGTATTTGGTATCATTGCAGTAGTTGAAGTGTCTTTTGAAGATTGGGTTGTTGCAGTTGTTGGTGTTGTCTCACTGGTGGATAGAGTAGTCGAAGATTCACTGGTTAGAGATGCCATTGTAATTGATGTTGTTGACGTGCTTGATTCTGTAGTTGGTATCACTGTAGTGGTTGGAGTGTCAGTTGAAGATTGAGTTGTTACAATTGTTGGTGTTGTTTCAGAGCTGGATAGAATAGTCGAAGATTCACTGGTGACTGATGTGGTCGCAATCGATGTTGTTGACGTGCTTGATTCTGTAGTTGGTATCAGTGTAGTAGTTGGAGTGTCAGTTGAAGATTGGGTTGTTGCAGTTGTTGGTGTTGTCTCGCTGGTAGATAGGTTACTTGTAGATTCGCTAGTAATAAATGTAGTTGTAATAGATGTTTTAGACGTGATTGATTCGGTACTTGGTACTATTGTAGTAGTTGGACTGTCAGTTGGAGATTGGGCTATTGCAACTGTTGGTGTCTCACTAGTGGATAAGTTACTTGTAGATTCGCTGGTGAAAGATTTCGTTGTAATAGATGTTTCAGACGTGCTTGATTCTGTACTTAGTACCATTGTAGTAGTTGGAAAGTCACTTAAAGATTGGGATGTTGCAACTGTTGGTGTTGTTGTCTCACTGGTTGATGCATTAGTTGTAGATTCACTACTGACAGATGTTGTAATTGATACTACTGATGTGCTAGATTCTGTACTTGGTAATTTTGTAGAGGTTGAAGTGTCAGTTGAAGATTGGGATGTTGCAACTGTTGGTGTTGATATCTCACTGGTTGATTGAGTAGTTGTAGATTCACTAGGGACAGATATAATTGATGCCTCTGATGTACTTGATTCTCTAGTTGGCACCTTTGTATTATTTGGCGTGTCTGTTGAAGATTGGGTTGTAGCATCGTTTAGTGTTGTCTCACTAGTGGAAAGAGTACTTGTAGATCCACTGGTGACAGAAGTAGTTATAATTAATGTTTCAGACGTGCTTGATTCTGTACTTGGTACCATTGTTGCAGTTGGAGAGTCAGATGGAGATTCTGTTTTTGCAACTATTGGTGTTTCACTTGTGGATAGGGTACTTGTAGATTCACTGGTGACAGATTCAGTTGTAATTGATGTTTCAGACGTGCTTGATTCTGTATTTGGTATCACTGTAGTAGTTGGAGAGTCACTTAAAGATTTAGTTGTTGCAACTGTTGGTGTCTCACTGGTGACTAAGGTACTTGTAGTTTCACTGTTGACAGATGTAGTTGTAATCGATGTTTCAGATGTGCTTGATTCTGTACTTGGTACCATTGTTGTAGTTGAAGAGTCACTTAAAGATTTGGTTGTTGCAACTGTTGGTGTCTCCCTTGTGGATAGGGTACTTATAGATTCACTGGTGACAGATTTAGATGTAAATGATGATTCAGATGTGCTCGATTCTGTACTTGGTACCACTGTAGTAGTTGGAACGTCTGTTGAAGATTCGGTTGTTGCAACTGTTGGCGTCTCACTGGTGACAGATTCAGATGTAATGGATGTTTCAGCTGTGCTTGATTCTGTTGTTGCAACTGTTGGTGTCTCACTGGTGGCTAAGGTACTTGTAGTTTCACTTGTGACAGATTCAATTGTAATGGATGTTTCAGACATGCTTGATTTTGTTGTTGCAACTGTTGGTCTCTCACTGGTGGCTAAGGTACTTGTAGTTTCACTGTTGACAGATGTAGTTATCATCGATGTTTCAGACGTACTTGATTTTGTACTTTGTACCATTGTTGCAGCTGTAGTTTCAGTTGAAGATTCGGTTGTTGCAACTGTTGGCAGCTCACTTGTGGATAGGGTACTTATAGATTCACTGGTGACAGATTCAGATGTAATCGATGTTTCAGAGGTGCTTAATTCTGTACTTGATACCATTGTAATAGTTGGAGAGTCATTTAAAGATTTGGTTATTGCAACTGTTGATGTCTCACTGGTGGCTAAGGTACTTGCAGTTTCACTGTTGACAGATGTTGTCATCAAAGTTTCAGATGTGCTTGATTCTGTACTTGGTACCGTTGTAGCAGCTGGAGTGTCAGTTGAAGATTTGGTTGTTGCAACTGTCGGTGTCTCACTGGTGGCTAAGGTTCTTGAAGTTTCACTGGTGACAGATTCAGTTGTAATTGATGTTTCAGACGTGCTTGATTCTGTATTTGGTATCACTGTAGTAGTTGGAGAGTCACTTAAAGATTTAGTTGTTGCAACTGTTGGTGTCTCACTGGTGACTAAGGTACTTGTAGTTTCACTGGTGACAGATTCAGTTGTAATGGATGTTTCCGATGTGCTTGAATCTGTACTCGGTACCATTGTAGTAGTTGGAGAGTCACTTAAAGTTTCAGCTGTTGCAACTGTTGGTGTCTCACTGGTGGCTAAGGTACTTGTAGTTTCACTAGTTGGAGTTTCAGTTGAATATTCGGTTGTTGCTACTGTTGGCGTCTCACTGGTGACAGATTCAGTTGTAATGGATGTTTCAGATGTGCTTGATTCTGTACTTCGTAACATTGTAGTAGTTGGAAAGTCACTTAAAGATTTGGTTGTTGCAACTGTTGGTGTCTCACTGGTGGCTAATGTACTTGTAGTTTCACTGGTGACAGATTCAGTTGTAATAGATTTTTCAGACGTGCTTGATTCTGTACTTGGTTTCATTGTTGTAGTTGGAGAGTCACTTAAAGATTCGGTTGTTGCAACTGTTGGTGTCTCACTGGTGGCTAAGGTACTTGTAGTTTCACTGGTGACAGATTCAGTTGTAATGGATGTTTCAGACGTGCTTGATTCTGTACTTGGTACCATTGTAGTAGTTGGAGAGTCACTTAAAGATTCGGTTGTTGCAACTGTTGGTGTCTCACTGGTGGCTAAGGTACTTGTAGTTTCACTAGTTGGAGTTTCAGTTGAAGATTCGGTTGTTGCAACTGTTGGCGTCTCAGTGGTGACAGATTCAGTTGTAATGGATGTTTCAGACGTGCTTGATTCTGTACTTGGTACCATTATAGTAGTTGGAGAGTCACTTAAAGTTTCGGCTGTTGCAACTGTTGGTGTCTCACTGGTGGCTAAGGTACTTGTAGTTTCACTGGTGACAGATTCACTTGCAATGGATGTTTCAGACGTGCTTGATTCTGTACTTGGTTCTGTTGTTGTAGTTGGAGAGTCACTTAAAGATTTGGTTGTTGCAACTGTTGGTGTCTCACTGGTGGATAAGGTACTTATAGTTTCACTAGTTGGATTTTCAGTTGAAGATTCAGTTGTTGCAACTGTTGGCGTCTCACTGGTGACAGATTCAGTTGTAATGGATGTTTCATACGAGCTTGATTCTGTTGTTGCAACTGTTGGTGTCTCACTGTTGGCTAAGGTACTTGTAGTTTCACTGGTGACAGATTCACTTGTAATGGATGTTTCAGACGTGCTTGATTCTGTACTTGGTTCTATTGTTGTAGTTGGAGAGTCACTTAAAGATTCGGTTGTTGCAACTGTCGGTGTCTCACTGGTGGCTAAGGTACTTGTAGTTTCACTAGTTGGAGTTTCAGTTGAAGATTCGGTTGTTGCAACTGTTGGCGTCTCACTGGTGACAGATTCAGTTGTAATGGATGTTTCAGACGTGCTTGATTCTGTACTTGGTACCATTGTAGTAGTTGGAGAGACACTTAAAGTTTCGGCTTTTGCAACTGTTGGTGTCTCACTAGTGACAGATTCAGTTGTAATGGATGTTTCAGATGTGCTTGGTTCTGTTGTTGCAACTGTTGATGTCTTACTGGTGGCTAAGGTACTTGTAGTTTGACTGGTGACAGATTCAGTTGTAATGAATGTTTCAGACGTGCTTGATTCTGTACTTGGTACCATTGTAGTAGTTGGAGAGTCACTTAAAGATTCGGTTGTTGCAACTGTTGGTGTCTCACTGGTGGCTAAGGTACTTGTAGTTTCACTGGTGACATATTCACTTGTAATGGATGTTTCAGATATGCTTGATTCTGTACTTGGTTCTATTGTTGTAGTTGGAGAGTCACTTAAAGATTCAGTTGTTGCAACTGTTGGTGTCTCACTGGTGGCTAAGGTACTTGTAGTTTCACTAGTTGGAGTTTCAGTTGAAGATTCAGTTGTTGCAACTGTTGGTGTCTCACTGGTGACAGATTCAGTTGTAATGGATGTTTCAGACGTGCTTGTTTCTGTTGTTGCAACTGTTGGTGTCTCACTGGTGGCTAAGGTACTTGTAGTTTCACTGGTGACAGATTCAGTTGTAATGGATGTTTCAGACGTGCTTGATTCTGTACCTGGTACCATTGTAGTAGTTGGAGAGTCACTTAAAGTTTCGGCTGTTGCAACTGTTGGTGTCTCACTGGTGACAGATTCAGTTGTAATGGATGTTTCAGATGTGCTTGGTTCTGTTGTTGCAACTGTTGATGTCTTACCGGTGGCTAAGGTACTTGTAGTTTCACTGGTGACAGATTCAGTTGTAATGGATGTTTCAGACGTGCTTGATTCTGTACTTGGTACCATTGTAGTAGTTGGATAGTCACTTAAAGATTCGGTTGTTGCAACTGTTGGTGTCTGAATGGTGGATAAGGTACTTGTAGTTTCACCGGTGACAGATTTAGTTTTAATGGATGTTTCAGATGTGCTTGATTTTGTACTTGGTTCCATTGTTGTAGTTGGAGAGTCACTTAAAGATTCAGTTGGTTGCAACTGTTGGTTGTCTCACTGGTGGTTAAGGGACTTGTAGTTTTACTGGTGACAGATTCAGTTGTAATGGATGTTTCAGACGTAATTGATTCTGTACTTAGTACCATTGTAGTAGTTGGAGAGTCACTTAAAGTTTCGGTTGTTGCAACTCTTGGTGTCTCAGTGGTGGCTAAGGTACTTGTAGTTTCACTAGTTGGAGTTTCAGTTAAAGATTCGGTTGTTGCAATTGTTGGCGTCTCACTGGTGACAGATTCAGTTGTAATGGATGTTTCAGACGTGCTTGATCTGTACTTTGTACCATTGTAGTAGTTGGAGAGTCACTTAAAGTTTCTGCTGTTAAAACTGTTGGTGTCTCACTGGTGGCTAAGGTACTTGTAGTTTCACTAGTTGGAGTTTCAGTTAAGGGTTCGGTTGTTGCAACTGTTGGCGTCTCACTGGTGACAGATTCAGTTGTAATGGATGTTTCAGACGTGCTTGATTCTGTTGTTGCAACTGTTGGTGTCTCACTGGTGGCTAAGGTACTTGAAGTTTCACTGGTGACAGATTCAGTTGTAATGGATGTTTCAGACGTGCTTGATTCTGTACTTGGTACTATTGTAGTGGTTGGAGAGTCACTAATAGTTTCGGCTGTTGCAACTGTTGGTGTCTCACTGGTGGCTAAGGTACTTGTAGTTCACTAGTTGGAGTTTCAGTGAATATTCGGTTGTTGCTACTGTTGGCGTCTCACTGGTGACAGATTCAGTTGTAATGGATGTTTCAGATGTGCTTGATTCTGTACTTCGTAACATTGTAGTAGTTGGAAAGTCACTTAAAGATTTGGTTGTTGCAACTGTTGGTGTCTCACTGGTGGCTAATGTACTTGTAGTTTCATGGTGACAGATTCAGTTGTAATAGATTTTTCAGACGTGCTTGATTCTGTACTTTTTTCATTGTTGTAGTTGGAGAGTCACTTAAAGATTCGGTTGTTGCAACTGTTTGGTGTCTCACTGGTGGCTAAGGTACTTGTAGTTTCACTGGTGACAGATTCAGTTGTAATGATGTTTCAGACGTGCTTGATTCTGTACTTGGTACCATTGTAGTAGTTGGAGAGTCACTTAAAGATTCGTTGTTGCAACTGTTGGTGTCTCACTGGTGCTAAGGTACTTGTAGTTTCACTAGTTGGAGTTCAGTTGAAGATTCGGTTGTTGCAACTGTTGCGTCTCAGTGGTGACAGATTCAGTTGTAATGGATGTTTCAGACGTGCTTGATTCTGTACTTGGTACCATTATAGTAGTTGAGAGTCACTTAAAGTTTCGGCTGTTGCAACTGTTGGTGTCTCACTGGTGGCTAAGGTACTGTATTTCACTGTGACAGATTCACTTGCAATGGATGTTTCAGACGTGCTTGATTCTGACTTGGTTCTGTTGTTGTAGTTGGAGAGTCCTTAAAGATTTGGTTGTTGCAACTGTTGTGTCTCACTGTGGATAAGTACTTATAGTTTCACTAGTTGGATTTTCAGTTGAAGATTCAGTTGTTGCAACTGTTGGCGTCTCACTGGTCAGCTTGTAATGGATGTTTCATACGAGCTTGATTCTGTTTGTTGCACTGTTGTCTCACTGTTAAGGTACTTGTAGTTTCACGGTGACAGATTCACTTGTAATGGATGTTTCAGACGTGCTTGTTCTGTACTTGGTTCTATTGTTGTATTGGGAGTCACTTAAAGATTCGGTTGTTGCAACTGTCGGTGTCTCACTGTGGCTAAGGTACTTGTAGTTTTCACTAGTTGAGTTTCAGTTGAAGATTCGTGTTGCACTGTTGGCGTCTCACTGGTGACAGATTTCAGTTGTAATGGATGTTTCAGACGTGCTTGATTCTGTACTTGGTACCTTGTAGTAGTTGAGAGACACTTAAAGTTTCGGCTTTTGCAACTGTTGGTGTCTCACTAGTGACAGATTCAGTTGTAATGATGTTTCAGATGTGCTTGGTTCTGTTGTTGCAACTGTTGATGTCTTACTGGTGGCTAAGGTACTTGTAGTTTGACTGGTGACAGATTCAGTTGTAATGATGTTTCAGACGTGCTTGATTCTGTACTTGGTACCATTGTAGTAGTTGGAGAGTCACTAAAGATCGTTGTTGCAACTGTTGGTGTCTCACTGGTGGCTAAGGACTTGTAGTTTCACTGGTGACATATTCACTTGAATGGATGTTTCAGATATGTTGATTCTGTACTTGGTTCTTTGTTGTATTGGAGATCACTTAAAGATTCAATTGTTGCAACTGTTGGTGTCTCACTGGTGGCTAAGGTACTGTAGTTTCACTAGTGGAGTTTCAGTTGAAGATTCAGTTGTTGCAACTGTTGGTGTCTCACTGGTGACAGATTCAGTTGTAATGGATGTTTCAGACGTGCTTGTTTCTGTTGTTGCAAACTGTTGGTGTCTCACTGGTGGCTAAGGTACTTGTTTTCACTGGTGACAGATTCATGAATGGATTTCAGACGTGCTTGATTCTGTACCTGGTACCATTTAGTAGTTGGAGAGTCACTTAAAGTTTCGGCTTTGCAACTGTTGGTGTCTCACTGGTGACAGATTCAGTTGTAATGGATTTTCAGATGTGCTTGGTTCTGTTGTTGCAACTGTTGATGTCTTCCGGTGGCTAAGGTACTTGTAGTTTCACTGGTGACAGATCAGTTGTAATGGATGTTTCAGACGTGCTTGATTCTGTACTTGGTACCATTGTAGTAGTTGGATAGTCACTTAAAGATTCGGTTGTTGCAACTGTTGGTGTCTGAATGGTGGATAAGGTACTTGTAGTTCACCGGTGACAGATTTAGTTTTAATGGATGTTTCAGATGTGCTTGATTTTGTACTTGGTTCCATTGTGTAGTTGGAGAGTCACTTAAAGATTCAGTTGTTGCAACTGTTGGTGTCTCACTGGTGGTTAAGGGACTTGTAGTTTTACTGGTGACAGATTCAGTTGTAATGGATGTTTCAGACGTAATTGATTCTGTACTTGTACCATTGTAGTAGTTGGAGAGTCACTTAAAGTTTCGGTTGTTGCAAACTCTTGGTGTTCAGTGGTGCTAAGGTACTTGTAGTTTCACTAGTTGGAGTTTCAGTAAAGATTCGGTTGTTGCAATTGTTGGCGTCCACTGGTGACAGATTCAGTTGTAATGGATGTTTCAGACGTGCTTGATCTGTACTTTGTACCATTGTAGTAGTTGGAGAGTCACTAAAGTTTCTGCTGTTAAAATGTTGGTGTCTCACTGGTGGCTAAGGTACTTGTAGTTTCACTAGTTTGAGTTTCAGTAAGGGTTCGGTTGTTGCAACTGTTGGCGTCTCACTGGTGACAGATTCAGTTGTAATGGATGTTTTCAGACGTGCTTGATTCTGTTGTTGCAACTGTTGGTGTCTCACTGGTGGCTAAGGACTTGTAGTTTCACTGTGACAGATTCAGTTGTAATGGATTTTCAGACGTGCTGATTCTGTACTTGGTACTATGTAGTGGTTGGAGAGTCACTAATAGTTTCGGCTGTTGCAACTGTTGGTGTCTCACTGTGGGCTAAGGTACTTGTAGTTTCACTGGTGACAGATTCAGTGTAATGGATGTTTCAGAACGTACTTGATTCTGTTACTTGGTTTTATTGCTGTATTGGAGAGTCACTTAAGATTCGGTTGTTGCAACTGTTGGTGTCTCACTGGTGACAGATTCAGTTGTAATGGATGTTCAGACGTGCTTGATTCTGTTGTTGCAACTGTTGGTATCTCACTGGTAGCTAAGGTACTTTGTAGTTTCACTTGTGACAGATTCAGTTGTAATGGATGTTTCAGACGTACTTGATTCTGTACTTGGTTCCATTGTTGTAGTTGGAGTTCAGTGAAGATTCGGTTGTTCCAACTGTTGGCGTCTCATTTGGTGACAGATCCAGTTGTAATGATGTTTCAGACGTGCTTGATTCTGTTGTTGCAACTGTTTGTGTCTCACTGTGGCTAAGGTACTTGTAGTTTCACTGGTGACAGATTCAGTTGTAATGATGTTTCAGACGTGCTTGATTCTGTACTTGGTTCTGTTGTTGTAGTTGGAGAGTCACTTAAAGATTCAGTTGTTCCAACTGTTGGTGTCTCACTGTGGCTAAGGTACTTGTGTTTCACTAGTTAGAGTTTCAGTTAATGGTCGGTTGTTGCAACTGTTGGCGTCTCACTGGTGACAGATTCAGTTGTAATGGATGTTTCAGACGTGCTTGTTTCTGTTGTTGCAACTGTTGTGTCTCACTGGTGGCTAAGGTACTTGTAGTTTCACTGGTGACAGATTCAGTTTTAATGGATGTTTCAGACATGCTTGATTCTGTACTTGGTACTATTGTAGTAGTTGGAGAGTCACGAATAGTTTCGGCTGTTGCAACTGTTGGTGTCTCACTGGTGCAAGTACTTGTAGTTTCACTGGTGACAGATTCAGTTGTAATGGATGTTTCAGACGTGCTTGATTCTGTACTTGCACCATTGTAGTAATTGGAGAGTCACTTAAAGTTTCGGTTGTACAACTGTTGGTGTCTCACTGGTGGCTAAGGTACTTGTAGTTTTCACTGGTGACAGATTCAGTTGAATGGATGTTTCAGACGTGCTTGATTCTGTACTTGGCACCATTGTAGTAGTTGGAGAGTCACTTTAAAGTTTCGGTTGTTACAACGGTTGGTGTCTCACTGTGCTAAGGTACTTTGTAGTTTCACTGGTGACAGAATTCAGTTGTAATGGATGTTTCAGATGTGCTTGATTCTGTACTTGTTTCCGTTTTTGTAGTTGGAGAGTCACTTAAAGATTCGGTTGTTGCAACTGTTGGTGTCTCACTGGTGGCTAAGGTACTTGCAGTTTCACTAGTTGGATTTCAGTTGAGGATTCGGTTGTTGCAACTGTTGGCATCTCACTGGTGACAGATTCAGTTGTAATGGATGTTTCAGAACGTGCTTTGTTTCTGTTGTTGCAAACGTTGGTGTCTCACTGGTGGCTAAGGTACTTGTAGTTTCACTGGTGACAGATTCGTTTTTAATGGATGTTTCAGACATGCTTGATTCTGTACTTGGTATTGTAGTAGTTGGAGAGTCACGAATAGTTTCGGCTGTTGCAACTGTTGGTGTCTCACTGGTGGCTAAGGTACTTGTAGTTTCACTGGTGACAGATTCAGTTGAATGGATTTCAGACGTGCTTGATTTGTAC
>ONZH01009930.1:0-15247 GCA_900303285.1 Rhinella marina | reverse complement strand
TACAAATCCATTTACTCAGCTGTGTAACCTTTCTGTGTGTCACAGTTCAGCACACTCGCTATATATACTGTCCAGGTGACACTTTCTGTACGTCACAGAATACAACCAAGTCATTTGCTACCAATATCATCTACGCTAGCTTGATCCAGAAAATTCTCTGTGCGACATTTGTCTGGGTCGCAGTCTAAATAGCCACCGTTAACAGGGTGTCAGTCAGTTCTACCGATAGTTTCCTGCACGTCACGTTCCCAAAAAAACAAAAATAAAAAAAATATAAAAAAAAATTATTTTTTTTCAGTTGTTTTAGCTCAGTGATACAAATCCATTTTACTCAGCTGCGTGTAACCTTTCTGTGTGTCACAGTTCAGCACACTCGCTCCAATCCGTATATACTGTCCAGGTGACACTTTCTGTACGTCACAGAATACAACCAAGTCATTTGCTACCAATATCATCTACAGCTTGATCCAGAAAACTCTCTGTGCGACATTTGTCTGGGTCGCAGTCTAAATAGCCACCGTTAACAGGGTGTCAGTCAGTTCTACCATAGTTCCTGCACGTCACGTTCCCAAAAAAACAAAATAAAAAAAAAATATTAAAAAACAAAAATAAAAAAATTATTTTTTTTCAGTTGTTTTAGCTCAGTGATACAAATCCATTTTACTCAGCTGCGTGTAACCTTTCTGTGTGTCACAGTTCAGCACACTCGCTCCAATCCGTATATACTGTCCAGGTGACACTTTCTGTACGTCACTTAATTCTACCAGACTGAACAAGTTTGTGGGTTTCAGTACACCAGGCCCGTTTAATTTTTTTTTTTTATATCATACACTTATATACAAAAATGTTGAACCCCAGGGCTAAGGGTCGAGGACGAGGGCGTGGGCGTGGGCATTCAATTACTGCAGGGGGCAGAGGCCGTGGTCCTGGGCAGGGTGAGACAGTACTTGCTGATGAGGGAGCTGTGGAACGCCGCAGAGCTACACTCCCTAGCTTCATGTCTCAACTTACAGGGACACGTGGTAGAGGACTGTTGAAACCAAACAGTGCGACAGCTGATCTCGTGGATTGCGGATAATGTTCAAGTAATTTGTCCGCCAGTCAGTCTTCCACGCAGTCACCACGTTACCCAAGGGGAGCACTCCTCTGGCTCTCCACCTCAACCTCCTTCCCCCCAGTCTGCCCCCTCCCAGGAAAATTTGGAATGCGATCCGGCATACTCTCAGGAACTGTTTTTCTGGACCCTTCCCAGAGTCACACCATTCTCAGGTTGCTGTTGACCTCTTTCCCGATGCCCAAGTGTTCCAACTGTCGCAGTCTGTGGGTGATGATGATGACAATGACAATGTTGAGTTAGTGGAAAAAGTTTGTAAAGAGGTTTCAGATGATGAGGAGACACAGTTGTCAGACAGTGGTGAAGTTGTTGTAAGGGGAGGAATTCCGAGGGGGGAGCAGAATGAGGAATCGGAGGATGACGAGGTGACTGACCCGAGCTGGGTTGATATGCCGAGTGAAGACAGTGCTTCTGAGGCGGAGGCGAGTGCTGCACCTGAACAGGTTGTAAGAGGCAGTGGTGTGGCCAGAGGAAGAAGCAGGGCCAGAGCTGGTGCATCAGCAGCAACTGTTTCATGTAGTGAAGCTCCCGTGTCGAGGCCTAGATGTTTGCAAGTCTTGAGGTTCTTTAAAGAAAGTGAGGATGACCGACGGACTGTGGTGTGCAACCTGTGCCACACCAGGATCAGCAGGGGTGCCACCACTACTAGCCTAACCACCACCAGCATGCGCAGGCATATGAGTGCTAAAGCACCCACTCAATGGAACCAAGGCCGTTCACCACCTCCTGCGGGTCACACCACTGCTCCTTCCCCTGTGTCACTCGCTGCCCTCTGCTAGTCAACCCCCTGCGTCACTCGCTGCCTCTGCTAGTCAACCCCTGCGTCACTCGCTGCCTCTGCTAGTCAACCCCCTGCCAGGACCCCCGCACGAGCGCCTCCTGCGGAAAACCACACCTTCGCCTCCACGATCCTCCACAGTGTCCACCAACGTGTCCCAGCGCAGCGTTCAGCTGTCTTTTACAGCAGACGCAGGAGCGCAAGAGGAAATACAGTTCCACCCACCCACATGCCCAAGCCCTCAACGTCCACATCTCCCAAATTGCTTAGCCTGGAGATGCTGCCGTATAGGCTGGTAGAGACCGAGGCCTTTCGCAATCTCATGGCGGCGGCTGCCCCTCGGTATTCCATCCCCAGCCGCCACTATTTTTCCCGATGTGCCGTCCCAGCCCTACACCAGCACGTGTCAGAAAACATCATCCGTGCCCTGACCAAACGCTGATTCTGAGAAGGTCCACCTAACCACGGACACAGTGGACAAGTGCTGCCGGCAGGGACACTATATCTCACTGACGGCACATTGGGTTAACTTGGTGGAGGCTGGGACCGAGAATGACCCTGGGGCCGCTCATGTACTGCCCACACCGAGGATTGCGGGGCCTACCTCGGTCACGGTCTCTCAGACGTACTATGCCCTCCTCCTCCTCCGACCCTCCTCCTCCTCCTCACCGAATTACCATCCGTGGGCACGGCGCCTTCAGTCGGTAGCTCTAGGCGCAGCAGCAGTGCCGTGGATAAGCGCCACCAGGCGGTGCTCAAACTGCTGAGCTTAGGTGACAAAAGGCACCACCGCCCAAGAGCTGTTACAGGGCATCACGGCGCAGACCGATGTGTGGCTGGCACCGCTGAACCTCAAGCCAGGCATGGTTGTGTGTGACAACGGGCGTAACCTGGTGGCGGCTCTGCAACTCGGCAGACTGACACATGTGCCATGCCTGGCCCACGTGTTCAATCTCATAGTTCAGCGGTTCCTCAAGACATACCCCAATCTGTCTGATTTGCTCACCAAGGTGCGCCGCATCTGTGCGCATTTCCACAAGTCGACCACAGATGCTGCCACTCTCAGGGCAGCGCAGCGCCGCCTACAACTGCCCGCTCACCAACTGTTGTGCGACGAGCCCACGAGATGGAATTCCACATTAAACATGTTATCCAGAGTTTACCAGCAGCGCAGAGCGATTGTAGACTGCCAGATGTCATCTTCCACCAGAACTGGATAGTCAGGTCTCTCAGATTCCTCAAGTCTACAATGAGGAGTGGACGTGGATGTCTGATATCTGCCAGATGTTGAGCAACTTTGAGGAGTCAACACAGATGGTCAGCGGCGATGCCGCCATTATCAGCCTCACCATCCCGCTGCTTTGCGCTTGTCACCAAGAGACGGCGGTGGAGGAAGATACGTCGCTTGATAGCCAGAGCACCCTCCGGTCTGTTTCTCAGCACGTATCGGAGGAGGGGGATGAGGATGAGGAGGAAGAGGAGGAGAATGTCGGCGAGACAGTAGAGGGTACCAGTGCTCAGTCCTTAACTCTTGAGCGTGTATGGGCTGAAGAGGAGGACTTGGAGGAGGAGGAGGAGGAGGAGGAAATGGAGAGTCAGGCCAGTGAGGAGAGGGAATTCTTGCGTGTTGGGACTCTGGCGCACATGGCAGACTTCATGTTAGGCTGCCTATCCCGTGACCCTCGCGTTAGAAGAATTTTTTCAAACACTGATTACTGGTTGTTCACTCTCCTGGACCCACGGTACAAGCAGAACCTTTCCACTCTTATCCCTGCAGAGGAAAGGAGTATGAGAGTGAATAGATATCAACAGGCCCTGGTGCACAAGCTGAAACAATTCTTCCCATCTGACGCCACTAGCGGCAGAGGGCATGGTTCTGTGGGCAAAGTAGCGGGGGAGAGGAGGCGAGCAGGCAGCTTGTCCAGCACTGGTAGGGGAACGCTCTCCAAGGCCTTTGCCACTTTTATGTCACCCCAGCAAGACACTGTCACCTGTCCCCAGTCTAGGCAGAGTAGGGGGGACCTGTACAGAAAGATGGTGAGGGAGTACCTAGCTGACCATACCAACGTCCGTAGCGATCACTCTGCTCCATACAACTACTGGGTTTCAAAGCTGGACACGTGGCCTGAACTGGCGCTGTACGCCTTGGAGGTGCTGGCCTGCCCTGCCGCTAGCGTGCTTTCAGAGCGGGTATTCAGTGCAGCTGGTGGCGTCATCACCGATAAGCGTACACGCCTGTCAACTGACAGCGCTGACAGGCTGACGCTTATTAAAATGAACAAAACCTGGATTTCACCGGAATTCAAATCTCCTCCGGGGGAAAGCAGCTAAAGATTTAAATAACTTATGTATCCGATTCCTCTTCTCTACTCCTCCTCCTTATCGTCTTTGCCTAACGCTGACCCAAAAAACGCCATTTTTTAGAGGTCCAACTGGCACTCTTTTAGCACAATTTTTCAGGAGGGCCCCCTACAGGCCCTCTATTCAAACAATTTTTCCAGAGGTCCACCTACAGGCCCTCTCTTCAAACAATTTTTCAGGAGGGCCCCCTATAGGCCCTCTATTCAAACAATTTTTCCAGAGGTCCACCTACAGGCCCTCTATTCAAACAATTTTTCAGGAGGGCCCCCTACAGGCCCTCTATTCAAACAATTTTTCCAGAGGTCCACCTACAGGCCCTCTCTTCAAACTATTTTTCAGGAGGGCCCCCTACAGGCAAACTGCATACATTTTTATTTTTGGGATAGGTGTGAAAAATAATATTACTTGCAAATCTATATTGCCCAACATTGGATACGGTAGCAAGTAGAAGACCAAACACATGCTGCTAACAGGGTTCCGCAAATTCCTTGTCCACAATGTCAAGGAGGACGAGGTTCTGTGGATGAGCAACAAGTCCTTCTGTACTGAAATCGCCGACAAAGTCTCCATCTAAGATCCTACAGACCATTGTGGAGAGAGCGGCACAGCTCGCCATCAAAGTGAGGAACCCCAACGCCAGACTGCGCAGAGAAGATAACGAATAAATATCTCTGTGGTTATTTTTGCTAAATAAAAGTTAAATAAACCCCCCAAAAAATTCATCCGTTCCTGTGCCTGATCCACCCAAGTTGAATCTGTCCCATCATGAGAAAGTCCCCCCCAAGGAGTCCCCACTGTAACTTGCTTACCATCCAACTACCTCACCCCCCGACACCTGTGTCTCGCCATTGTCCACCACCTCCTCAGACAACACTGGTAAATCCCCACTGTCAGCACACGGAAACAGCAAAAGGTCTTGCGAATTGGGGCAGAGAATGTTCTGGGCTAGCACATCAGGGAAGGGGTGACTATGGGGTTCCAGGGAGTACGTGACCACATGCAATATCCATTTAAAAGTCATGCCACACTTGATCTAGCTCATAATTGACAATTGTACCGGTTGATGCTAAATTTTTAAGTTGGGGTCCTGTGTCGTCATTCTAACTCCATCCGGCTGTTGTCACCACCACACACGCTAGCCCCAGGGGGCACTCCCCTGGCTCTTCCAGATCAACCTCCTTCCCCCCAGCCTGCCCCCCCACCTACAGGCCCTCTCTCCAGTTCAAGATTCCAGTTTTATTTGCGCATACTGCATACATTTTTATTTTTGGGATAGGTGTGAAAAATAATATTACTTGCGAATCTATGTTGCCCAACATTGGATACGGTAGCAAGTAGAAGACCAAACACATGCTGCTCACAGGGTTCAGCAAATTCCTGGTCCACCCGCAAATTCTTTGTCCACAATGTCAAGGAGGACGAGGTTCTGTGGATGAGCAACAAGTCTTTCTGTACTGAAATCGCCGACAAAGTCTCCATCTAAGAACCTACAGACCATTGTGGAGAGAGCGGCACAGCTCGCCATCAAAGTGAGGAACCCCAACGCCAGACTGCGCAGAGAAGATTACGAATAAATATCTCTGTGGTTATTTTTGCTAAATAAAAGTTAAATAAACCCCCCCAAAAATTCATCTGTTCCTGTGCCTGATCCACCCAAGTTGAATCTGTCCCATCATGAGAAAGTCCCCCCCAAGGAGTCCCCACTGTAACTTGCTTCCCATACAACTATCTCACCCCCCGACACCTGTGTCTCGTCATTGTCCACCACCTCCTCAGACAACACTGGTAAATCCCCACTGTCAGCACACGGAAACAGCAAAAGGTCTTGCGAATTGGGGCAGAGAATGTTGTGGGCTAGCACATCAGAGAAGGGGTGACTATGGGGTTCCAGGGAGTACGTGACCACATGCAATCTCCATCTAAAAAGTCATGCCACACTTGATCAATCTCATAATTTACGACTGTACCGGTTGATGCTAAATTTTTAAGTTGGGGTCCTGTGTCGTCATTCTAAATCCATCCGGCTGTTGTCACCACCACACACGCTAGCCCAGGGGGCACTCCTCTGGCTCTTCCAGCGAAACCTCCTTCCCCCCAGCCTGCCCCCCCCACCTACAGGCCCTCTCTCCAAACAATTTACGTCTTTGTCCTATCTTTCTCTCTCTCCAAACCATTTTTCCGGATAGCTGCCATATAGGGTTTTAAACTGAGTAGTATACATACCACAGTTGATCAATCTCATAATTTACACTGTACCGGTTGATGCTAAATTTTTAAGTTGGGGTCCTGCGTCGTCATTCTAAATACATCCGGCTGTTGTCACCACCACACACGCTAGCCCAGGGGGCACTCCTCTGGCTCTTCCAGCGAAACCTCCTTCCCCCCACCTACAGGCCCTCTCTCCATACTATTTACCCGGATAGGGGACGTATTAGATATTGTACTGATGTTTTTTGTTTTTCTTCTTTTAATTGCCTCCTGACCTGTGATAGGCAGAGCATGGACACTCCCCTGGCCAGAGCAAGCTCTTTTTCCGTTTTCTGTGTTCGAAAAATCCATTAAATATAGGGTCCCAAGATAGGGGACGTATACGGTATTAAACTGAGAAGAATCGATACCATACGGGTTAAAGCAACAGTTTTCCCAAATTCATTCTGGCTGTTGTCACCACCACACACACTAGCCCAGGAGGCACTCCTCTGGCTCTTCCAGCGAAACCTCCTCCCCCCCCCACCTACATGCCCTCTCTCCAAACAATTTTCCCAGGTAGGGGACATATTAGATATTGTACTGATTTTGAATTTCCTCCTGCGATAGACTGGAATCGAACTCGGATCAACTGCTTGGGAAGTAGCTATGCTCACCACTATACCACCAGCAGCCACGGCAACTTATAAGAACAGATACTAAACTTGATTTCAGCTGCAGTGCCAGCATGAGCAGTGGTGTCACCTGCAGGCGGTGATGGACCTTTGTTGCACCTAGTTGGGTGCTTCCCTAACATGTGATGGGTATTTGCCTCACCTTTCTTGGTCTGGGTGAGCACAATTGCCATGAGGGTAACCACCAGGCTGTTGCCTGAGAATTTGGGGTAATGGTGGGATTAGGCAGCCTCAGAGGCATCCATGCATGCTGCCCCTGCTGTTTCCTGTCCATTTCCGTGGTGTTTCCATCATTTTCTGAGGTTTCCAGGTTTTCACCCAGCCTTCCCTAGGCAGAGCCTTGGTCCCCCGCAAAAATGCTCGAGTCTCCCATTGACTTCAATGGGGTTCGTTATTCGAAACGAGCACCCGAGCATCGAGAAAAGTTTGACTCGAATAACGAGCACCCGAGCATTTTAGTGCTCGCTCATCTCTACTAAGCTTCCTTCTACAGTCATTCTTGTGCTGAGAGACACTTGCTTGACAAAGGCTCTCCAGCCAAATCGTTGAATCTGGAATACTATTCATCAACAGGACATTCTGTCTCCATCACTCTTCTTTTTTATGTGGACTACCACTTTCCCAGGAGACGTGCACCCACTACTTGCCTACTAGGTGTGCTATCCGGTCTTCTACATTTCAGGACACTGAAGTGTAGGATTTTTACCTCACCCTGCCATGGCCGCTAATTTCTATCTGTACAGCCATACAGTCTATGTGGTTTACCCTGTCTCCATACAGATTGCTTTGTGTTCTATTCTACCTAAAGTATGTATACATTGATTCATTACAACCTGTCTAATCTACTCTGCATGAAGACTTGGATGCTTATGTCTTCTCTACTCTCTGGTCTGCAGTTTACATCCTCCCTCACTGCTATCTCTAACATTCAGAACAAAGAGGTAGTGTGCAAAGAGAGTGGACACACTAAAGACCAGTGTACTGTGGATCAGAAACAGCAGCTATATAAAGGAGCTACACAGACTCTACAGCACTAATCGGTAGAAAGTTTTAATGAAAACTATTGATAAAGTTTTTTGAATTTTGCATTTAGAAATCAAACGAACAATATAAAAATGGCAATGTATAGTTATAATGTCATGATATGCATACTTTGCCATAACAGATAAATGTGGATACAGCGGTCCCTCAAGATACAATATTAATTGGTTCCAAAACGACCATTGTATGCTGAAACCATTGTAAGTTGAGTAATTGGTTCCAAAGCCCCAAAATGTCATCCTAGATAAGAGAAAATTAAGATTTAAGATAAATAAGCCAATAACTAAGACAGATAAAACAAGTCCTTACATATAACAGTCAGGAATAGCTGCTAAATAGTAACTATACAGATATTTTACCAGAGAAGTGGCCTTAATTGGTTGGATCTCAGTCTGAGAATTGTATGTTGAGTGTGGTTTCAACTTACGATGGGTCAGAAAAGACCATTGTATGTTGAAAATATTGTATCCTGAGGCCATTGTATCTTGAGGGATCACTGTATTTTATATACAGTCATAATGATCTGTCGTATAGAAATATACCAGTATCTGTAGTGTAAAAATAATTTAAAGTCCTCTAATAAAAGCTAAATAAAATAATATCTTCAAATAAATGTGCATTATAACATTTAATGAATAGTTAAGGAATATTTTTATGATATTAAAATTACAACTCCCACAAAAGGGTTATGTCAGGAATGATTCTATAATGAAAAATTTACCAAGTCCTCATATCTGCATCAATATACAAATGAAACATTAGCGTACACATTAGGTGCAAAAAAACAATTTTCTGGCACTGATGGCATGATATTCGGTGAGGCTATCAATATTTAAAGGGATTCTGTCACCACCATTTTGCATATTAAGTTATTTATACCACTGGATTTCTCTTATCATAAGGATCCCCAAATGGTTATTGTTATAGGGCCTAGATGAAGATTTGTGGTGTAAAAATCCTTTTTTATCTACTGTCAATCACTTACATTAAGGGGCCCAAGGGGAGTTGCCCATGGTTGCTGGAGCCCGGGCTCGGCGATTCCGTTGGAGCCCCGGACCGCCCACCTAATTAATATTCACTTCACTGAGTGAAGCTCCGACGCGGCAATTGATGTACTGCGCCTGCGCAGCCCCGGACGGCACACCTAATTAATATTCACTTCACTGAGTCAGTGAAGCTCCGACGCGGCACTGCGCCTGCGAGGGATTACAGCCGCCGCCGGAGCTTCACTGACTCAGTGAAGTGAATATTAATTAGGTGTGCCGTCCGGGGCTGCGCAGGCGCAGTACATCAATTGCCGCGTTGGAGCTTCACTCAGTGAAGTGAATATTAATTAGGTGGGCGGTCCGGGGCTCCAACGGAATCGCCGAGCCCGGGCTCCAGCAACCATGGTCAACTCCCCTTGGGCCCCTTAATGTAAGTGATTGACAGTAGATAAAAAAGGATTTTTACACCACAAATCTTCATCTGGGCCCTATAACAATAACCATTTGGGGATCCTTATGATAAGAGAAATCCAGTGGTATAAATAACTTAATATGCAAAATGGTGGTGACAGAATCCCTTTAATTTATTGTGGTCCAGTCCTTGGGTTTCCCCTACTAACCAGAGTCATCAGAATGAAAAGGGCTCATCTTTATGGGTGATTTTGCTTGAGCTGCAGTACTGGGCACAGTTAAAACTGTTTGTATGATGCAATGACTGTGTAAACAATGACAGGGATGCCATGTTAACTGGAGTGCCTCATTACTCCCACCAGAATGTAGAGGTCATTGCACTAATTTAAAGGATATTTTGTGACAATCAAATTGATTATATAAGCATAATAATTCTATGCAGAATGCAGAACTGGATTTTCATCTAAAAGAGGAGCTGTCACCACAAAATGCAGTGCAATCACCAGGCAGCATGTTGTAGAGCAGCAGGAGCTGAGCAGTTTGATATATAGTCAAGATGGAGTGATAGGGGCTTGAAGAGGAAAAAGGAGCAATAAGGGTGCACAGAATGTCTTTGGGCACACACTCAATGGACTTAAAGGGGTTATCTGAGGCTGGAAATGCCTCCCCTACTGCCTGGGCTCCTCACACTGATTCTATTTACCTGGCTTCCTGCTCCCAGCATCGTTCCTGGTTCTTGCATGGCCGCCGCTGCTTCTCCCCGTGCACGGATGAAATCATCCAGTGGGGGGGAGATGGGGCAGCCAATGGCAGGTGGTGACAGGGACGAGCCTCCCTAGTGTCAGACCCCCTTCCAACCCTCCCCCGCCCGAACCTGGATGTTTTCATCTGTGCCCAGGGAGAAGCAGTGGTGGCTGTGCGTGGACCAGAAGCAACGCAGGGAACCAGGTAAGTAGAATCAGTTTGAGGAGCCCGGGCAATAGGGGAGGCATTTTCAGCCTTGGATAACCCTTTTCACTAATCATTATCATATGGATTAAAAACTGTTTTTTCCAGAGTGAAGTGACGGATCACTAAGTGAAAGCTACCATTACGATCAGCTAAACTATTCCTTCAGGGCACTGCGCCTGGTTTATCAGTGAATTTCCAGGTGACAGACTGCCTTTCAAATTCTATAGGCTTAAAATGTCCTGTAAGATTTTCATCAGCCAGTATAAATATATCACAGACATTGCCAAATGACTTTGTGTAGTTGAGGGATGATTAGCTTTCAGTGAAAAATAGGTCTTAATTACAGGAAGATATAAGATTTTTCTAAAATGTTGTTGTAAGACAATGATACATATGCTTAAAATCGTATATATTTTTTAATTAAATAGGTTACTCTTCTTTCATAGTCAAGAAAATGTGAACATGTGAATGAAGCCTCTAAATGCTTTCGAACACGCTGGATTGTGCCGTATAATGTGCTGTGGTTATAGAAAGATTTTAATGTTTTGTAAATTTTTAACTCTGCCCTTTATAAATGTTTCAGGGGGTATTTAAATGAGCAGTTTAATGTGCCCCAGTTTAGCCATTTGTAATGGGGATTTAACTGCCTTGTTTGTGAGAATCAGCCAGGAAAACAGATTACTGTCATCAAGTGCAAATGCTCCACTATAGAGTAGATCTACATTGTCTGATGTAGAGTTATCTACTTTGAAAGTTATCAATCCTAGTGTATTCTAGAAATAGGTGACCAGACAACATTGATGCTGTTAAGTTTTATGGAGCCTGACATAACTGGTTAACAGGGATCTATTTGGTAGAACATTTTTGGAATTTGATATATCTTATTAATTATGTATACATTTATATAATGGCTGTGTATTGTATGATAACCTTCTAATTTGGGTACAGTAAGCCATCCAAATTAGTTACAATCCAGATGTTAAATACTAAGACCATTTAACTGATCATTTATGAATCATAAACAATCTTTAACACCCAGTATGTAAGTTTCTTTCTTCATGCTTCTGATTATTTAGCAGTCTCATAAATATTAGTTTTTGTTAGAAAGACTTGTGCATTTTCTCTAAGCAATGTTTTGAAGCAGAAATTGTCTGTGATGGTTTACTTAAAGGGGTTGTCCAACAGGATTACATTTTTTTATATATTGGACAAATGGGTTAAAAAAAAGAAGCCTTATTTATCCTCATTGATTCCTTGTTGCTGCTGTTCCAGCGCTTACTGGGTCTCCACTGGTCTCACATCTTGGTCTCACCTTTACTAGAAGGAAATGTAGGAGATGGCTGCTCAGCTAATCACTAGTTGAGGTAAGCCATTGCTTCAGCCAGTGATTGGCTGAGCAGGCATCTCCTTCCATTTCTTATACGCTGAACCAAGTCCAGAACGTAGAGACTGATGGGGACACGCTAAATGTTGGACTGGCAGTGGTAGAGAATAGTGAGGTGAGTAATACTTTTTTTTTTACCTATTCTGCCACTTATACAAAACATTTAAAATCCTACAGGACAATACTTTTGCTTTTTGTGTGAGTACTATAAACTATTCAATTAATTACATGACAATTACAAGGCTCATTTCAAGGTCCCTATACATTTGAGGTTATGCAGCATCACAGTCAGTGGACATGTCCCATTTATCGGTCTTCTGGCTTCAATCTCTGGATTTTTTATTTTCTTTTTGCAAAGGTCTATGAAGCCTCATTCCATGTCCTGAGAGACAAACATGAAGTATTATACTATAGAATCCAGACATTATTTCAACATACTTGCATGGTCTTGCCCATTTTCCCATGAAGTAGCAGTCCCATCCAAGAAGATATACACTATCGGTCCATATCTCCTTATCTTCCAGGCATGGAATGTGAATCCAGACACTCCATGATTCCAACATACACTTACTGCTTGCTGCTTTTGGTTCCTAGGCTCAGTCAATATTCTGGAGACTACAGTTTCTTTACCTAGTTGCATAGTATGTTGAAAAAAGACGTATGTCCAGCAACTTCAACCAAGGGATGAAAGTGGATGTGGGTGAAGGGAATAGGTTATTACTAAACTTTAGAGAATTCAGAAAAGGCAATTATTCCCTCTTGATCCCAAGTAGCAACCAGACCAGATCAACGTTCAGAATTCCACTTACAGTAAGTGTTAAAGCATCTCAGCCTTTTTTGTATGTTGTCAATTGTTCCTGCTGTGAGCAGCTCCTGAGGTACACTACTCCACAGATTTAGGATTATAAAAACCATTGTCTATAGCCTACAATTCATCAAATCTACAGGTTCCTGTGGGGTTTTCTGCCCATTCCACGAGAGCAGTTGCCTCCTCGTGGGCAGAGAAGGGGTGCGCTTCCATTGATCAGATCTGCAAGGCGGCCACCTGGAGCTCCCCAAATACCTTTTACAAGCATTACAGGTTGGACTCCTTGTCTGCCCAAGATCTTGCGTTTGGCAGGAGGTTTTGCAGGCAGTTGTCCCACCCTAAAATTATCGTTTCTAAATCTCTCACAGGTGCTGTCATAGGGCGTAATGGAAATACCTTGATTACTCTTACCGGTAATTCCGTTTTCCATGAGCCAATGACAGCACCTATACTAATTCCCTCCCAAAAAAAAAAAAAAAGTTGTAAAGTAGTATTTACAAATTCGGAGGAAGTATATATTTAAAAAAAAAAAAATTTTTTTATTTTTGAAAAGTAGTATTTACATAATCAGAGAAAATATGTGAAAAAAAAAAAAAAAAACCTAAAAAACTAGTATTGCCTTCTTGTCCTAAAGACGATATTTAAAAAAAAAAATATATATATATATATTTGTTTGTGTGGGTCCTTGTCGGTTCCGGAAATCTTGGTACAAAACTGAAGAGGTGGAATACGAGGAGGCCTTTAAAGATCTGGGAAGTTCCTGTTTCCTGTCAGGAAGGAGGAGGATCTCTCTCTCACAGGTGCTGTCATTGGCTCATGGAAAACGGATTACCGGTAAGAGTAATCAAGGTATTTCTGTGAGTTTTTTTAAATTCATATTTCCCTCTAATGTAATTAATAACCCAATGGTGACCCCCTCATAGTGGCCCCCTCACAGTATAATGCTCACCATAGTGGTCACCTAACAGTATAATGCTCACCATAGTGGTCACCTAACAGTATAATGCTCACCATAATGGTCACCTAACAGTATAATGCTCACCATAGTGGTCACCTAACAGTATAATGCTCCATAGCGGTCACCTAACAGTATAAT
Source organism: Rhinella marina (assembly GCA_900303285.1). Lineage (NCBI taxonomy): Eukaryota > Metazoa > Chordata > Amphibia > Anura > Bufonidae > Rhinella > Rhinella marina. Next base: position 1,435 of record ONZH01009930.1, on the reverse strand, counting down.
GCTCACCATAGTGGTCACCTAACAGTATAATGCTCACCATAGTGGTCACCTAACAGTATAATGCTCACCATAGTGGTCGCCTAACAATATAATGCTCACCATAGTGGTCTCCTCACAGTATAATGTTCACCATAGTGGTCTCCTCACAGTATAATGCTCACCATAGTGGTCTCCTAACAATATAATGCTCACCATAGTGGTCACCTAACAGTATAATGCGCCCCCCCCCCCATTGTGGCCCCCACATAGTGTACTGCAATACTTACCTACAGCCAATCCCTCTATGCAGCTGTGGCCCCTCATTCTTTAACATGTAGATTACAGGTAAGATGTTCCGGCTCAATGACGTCACTGCATCGTGTGGTCTTCGCGGCTTGTGGCCTACATGTTACAGAAGGAGAATGGTCGGGCAGGAAGCCTAAGACTTCTGCTATACCAGGGGTTTCATTGCTAATGACAGAGGGGCTTAATGAGGGCCCGGAGCCGTCATCACCCCTGCAGCGAAGAACCAATGTGTTTTTTTTTTTTTTTTATATTTATTTATTGATTTTTCTGTCTGTTCTTTCTTTGCAGACCCCCAACTGGATTACCTACATCAACGACCAGCATTTTCTTTTTTTTTAAAATAAAATAGTCAGTGAGGGTTGTGTGTGTTTATTTTAAATGTGTGTGTTTTTTTTTTTTTTTTGTTTTTTTTTACTTTATTACTATTGTCTTCGTAATGGCCACTGTCTGATTGGCAGCATTCATTACAAAGGTGAGGCTTAGTATTAGCCCAATTATTACCCTGGTACCAGGAAGAGCTGGGTACGGTCCAATACCCGACCATGTAGTAATGGTCAGGTAATGGGGCAGCATCAGGCTGGTATTATTAACCCCTTCCCAATACATGATGTATTGTATGTCATATGTTCGGCCTTAACCCAAAACGCCATACCTGGAAGGGCCTGTTATGTGCCTGTGGGTGTATGGAGCGGGCCTCTGCAGTGAGACAGCCAGCACCTGGCCACACTGATGGGGAGTGTCGACCGCGCCACCCCCGTCATTTAACCCCTCAGGTGCTGAAGGCAGAGGGATGCAGTTCCCTTTGCCTTCAGATTTTAGCCCCTGCTGTGAAATCGCAGGCATTGGTTGCCATGGTAGCCTGGACACTGCTAAAGCCATCCAGGCCTGTCATGGCTTTCTCTATACTGAGCTATGCATGAGGCAGCGCTCAGAATGGAGAGAGCAAAAATGCCAGGAGAAGGGATCCCTAAGGGGTCTAAGGCCTTGTTCACACGACCGTATGTTGTTTCCGTTTCGTTTTTTTTTGCGTATGCAGAACCATTCATGTCAATAGGTCCGCAAAAAAAAAACAACAGAAGTTACTCCATGTGGATTCCGTTTCTGTATTTCTGTTCCGCAAAAAAATAGAAGATGTCCTATTATTGTCCGC
>ONZH01009929.1:0-43208 GCA_900303285.1 Rhinella marina | reverse complement strand
CTCTCCTCACTGGCCTAACTCTCAATTTCCTCCTCCTCCTCCTCCAAGTCCTCCTCTTCAGCCCATACACGCTCAAGAGTTAAGGACTGAGCACTGGTACCCTCTACTGTCTCGCCGACATTCTCCTCCTCTTCCTCCTCATCCTCATCCCCCTCCTCCAATACGCGCTGAGAAACAGACCGTAGGGTGCTCTGGCTATCAAGCGACATATCTTCCTCCACCGTCTCTTGTGACAAGCGCAAAGCATCCGATTTGATGCTGAGCAGTGAGTTTTTCAACAGGCAAAGCAGCGGGATGGTGAGGCTGATGATGGCGGCATCGCCGCTGACCATCTGTGTTGACTCCTCAAAGTTGCTCAACACCTGGCAGATATCAGACATCCACGTCCACTCCTCATTGTAGACTTGAGGAATCTGACTGACCTGTCTACCAGTTCTGGTGGAAGTTGACATCTGGCAGTCTACAATCGCTCTGCGCTGCTGGTAAACTCTGGATAACATGTTTAATGTCGAATTCCATTTCGTGGGCACGTCGCACAACAGTCGGTGAGCGGGCAGTTGTAGGCGGCGCTGCGCTGCCCTGAGAGTGGCAGCATCTGTGGTCAACTTGCGGAAATGCGCACAGATGCGGCGCACCTTGGTGAGCAAATCAGACAGATTGGGGTATGTCTTGAGGAACCGCTGAACTATTAGATTGAACACGTGGGCCAGGCATAGCACATGTGTCAGTCTGCCGAGTTGCAGAGCCGCCACCAGGTTACGCCCGTTGTCACACACAACCATGCCTGGCTTGAGGTTCAGCGGTGCCAGCCACAGATCGGTCTGCGCCGTGATGCCCTGTAACAGCTCTTGGGCGGTGTGCATTTTGTCACCTAAGCTCCTCAGTTTGAGCACCGCCAGCTGGCACTTACCCACGGCACTGCTGCTGCGCCTAGAGCTACCGACTGAAGGCGCCTTGCCCACGGATGGTAATTTGGTGGAGGAGGAGGAGGAGGGGTCGGAGGAGGAGGCATAGTATGTCTGAGAGACCGTGACCGAGGTAGGCCCCGCAATCCTCGGTGTGGGCAGTACATGAGCGGCCCCAGGGTCAGTCTCGGTCCCAGCCTCCACCAAGTTAACCCAATGTGCCATCAGTGAGATATAATGTCCCTGCCCGGCAGCACTTGTCCACGAGTCCGTGATTAGTTGAACCTTCCCAGAAACAGTGTTGGTTATGGCACGGATGTTGTTCTCTAACACGTGCTGGTGTAGGGCTGGGACGGCACATCGGGAAAAATAGTGGCAGCTGGGGACCGAATACCGAGGGGCAGCCACCGCCATGATATTGCGAAAGGCCTCGGTCTCTACCAGCCTATAGGGCAGCATCTCCAGGCTCAGCAATTTGGAGATGTGGAAGTTGAGGGCTTGGGCATGTGGGTGGGTGGAACTGTATTTCCGCTTGCGCTCCAGCGTCTGCTGTAAAGACAGCTGAACGCTGTGCTGGGACACATTGGTGGACACTGTGGAGGATCGTGGAGGCGAAGGTGTGGTTTTCCGGTGGGAGGCGCCCGTGCCGGGGTCCTGGGCAGGGGGTTGACTAGCAGAGGCAGCAAGTGACGCAGGGGGTTGACTAGCAGAGGCAGCGAGTGACACAGGGGAAGGAGCAGTGGTGTGACCTGCAGGAGGTGGTGAACGGCCTTGGTTCCATTGAGTGGGGTGTTTAGCACTCATATGCCTGCGCATGCTGGTGGTGGTTAGGCTAGTAGTGGTGGCACCCCTGCTGATCCTGGTGTGGCACAGGTTGCACACCACAGTCCGTCGGTCATCCTCACTTTCTTTAAACAACCTCCAGACTTGCGAACATCTAGGCCTCGCCACGGGAGCTTCACTACGTGAAACAGTTGCTGCTGATGCACCAGCTCTGGCCCTGCTTCTCCCTCTGGCCACACCACTGCCTCTTCCAACCTGTTCTGGTGCAGCACTCGCCTCAGCCTCAGAAGCACTATCTTCACTCGGCTTATCAACCCAGCTTGGGTCAGTCACCTCGTCATCCTCCGATTCCTCAGTCTGCTCCCCCTCAGTCTGCTCCCCCTCGGACTTCCTGCCCTGACAACAACTTCACCACTGTCTGACAACCGTGTCTCCTCATAGTCCGACACCTCTTTACAAACTTCTTCCACTAAGTCAACATTGTCATCATCATCATCATCACCCACAGACTGCGACAGTTGGAAAACTTGGGCATCGGGAACGAGGTCAGCAGCAACCTGAGAAGTGGTTTGTGACTCTGGGAAGGGTCCAGAAAACAGTTCCTGAGAGTATGCCGGATCGCATTCCAAATTTTCCTGGGAGGGGGCAGACTGGGGGGAAGGAGGTTGAGGTGGAGGAGCCATAGGAATGCTTTCTTGGGTAACGTGGGTGGACTGCGTGGAAGACTGACTGGTGGACAAATTACTTGAAGCATTGTCCGCAATCCACGACATCAGCTGTTCGCACTGTTGTGGTTTCAACAGTCCTCTACCACGTGTCCCTGTAAGTTGAGACATGAAGCTAGGGAGTGTAGCTCTGCGGCGTTCCCCTCCTCCCTCATCAGCAGGTACTGTCTCACCCTGCCCAGGACCACGGCCTCTGCCCCCTGCAGTAATTTAATGCCCACGCCCTTGTCCTCGACCCTTAGCCCTGGGGTTCAACATTTTCTGTATATAAGTGTATTATATAAAAAAACAAAAAATAAATGGGCCTGCTGTACTGAAACCCACAAACTTGTTCAGTCTGGTTTAATTAAGTGACGTACAGAAAGTGTCACCTGGACAGAAAATACGGATTGTAGTGAGTGGACAGCTGAACTGTGACACACAGAATGGTTCCACACTGCTGTATGAAATGGATTTGTATCACTGAGATATAACAATTAAAAAAAATAAAAGGGTTATATATGGCGATAGCTGCACTACTAGTGCCAGCCAGCCAGCCAAGCCTGGAGACAAAAAAAAATGTCTTGTAGCCCTTAGAAAGGCTGTTGGGTTCTTTTGAGATCACTCCTGCCTAACAAAGAACTAAATGCAGGCCCTAACACTCTCCCTGAAACGCAGCAGCTCTATCCCTAACGACATCCGGTCTGAGCCGAGCACCGCGGGCAGTCACTAGTATATTCCAGGGTCACCTGATCAGGCCAGCCAACCCCTTCTATCGACATGTAAGGGCCCCACGTGATGCTGGGTGTACCGCAGAGTCTCCTGGCTTGTGATTGGCTGAGTTTATAGGCGCCAAAAATGCACAATGCGGAAGTTGCCATTTCCTCGAGCATGGCAAGATACTCGTCCAAGCAGCGAGCACTTACGAGTACCGTAATACTCGAACGAGCACCAAGCTCGGACGAGCATGCTCGCTCATCTCTAGTGACTACCTCTTGAAGCTCATCAAGAGAATGCCAATAGTGTGCAAAGCAGTAATCAAAGCAAAAGGTGGCTACTTTGAAGAACCTAGAATATAAGATATATTTTCAGTTGTTTCACACTTTTTTGTTAAGTATATAATTCTACATGTGTTAATTCATATTTTTGATGCCTTCAGTGTGAATCTACAATTTTCATAGTCATGAAAATACAGAAAACTGAATTAGAAGGTGTGTCCAAACTTTTGGTCTGTACTTTATATATATTAATATATTAATTATGTAGGAAAAGGATGGTGTAGCAGCCTGGTCTGGTCTAGATAGTGACTAGTTGTGAAGCACAGTGGTTGGGCCCTGGCGGTGGTGCGGGGGGGGCGTGCAAAAATTTGCTGTGGGGCCCAGTCACTTCTAGCTACGCCCCTGCTAGGCTTGTTCAGAACAAGACCCTTTTTCCTTTGACAATTACCACTCGTGCATGTCATATAGGGCAGGCATTCTGATTCTTCCATGGAATAATTTTTGGATGCTTGGTTCCTCAGCAAGCCACAATTGGAAGGTTTGGAATATGAAAAATCATAACACACGTGACAGCGTTTAGTTAATGCCATCAAACATGCATTTACCCATAATTATGTATGTTAGTGCCACTCAGACTTACAATGGCTGTCATTAGGTACCAAACCTAAGGGAGGGGGATAAATAAAGCAAAAAATCACAACAAAAATGAATTTAAAGAGATAACATGTTTTCGTAAAGAGTCCTAGGAGACTAGAGGGTGTTAATTAGCATTTTCCAGGGCAATCGGAGTCACTTGAACAAACATGTGATATTGGATCACTTTTTTCAATAAATAAATGGCCAAGTGTAATCATGGTGGCTCAGTGATTAGCACTGTTGCCTTGCAGTACATGGGTCCTGGGTTCAAATCCAACCAAGAACAACATCTGCTTGGAGTTTGTATGTTCTCCTCATCTTTGAGTGGGTTTCCTCTGGATACTCTGTTTTTTTCCCACACTCCAAAGACCTACTGATAGGGAACATAGATTGTGAGCTCCATTGGGGACACCATGGTGATTATAGTAATATTTGACACATATGTTGGATTTTGTTATCTTCAACCACTTTTAGGACTGTCAGGGTTAATTCTGAAGGGTTCATAAACTTTTAAACAAGTTCTTTCAGAGGGTGAACTTCAAAAGTGTTTTAAAAACAGTTCAAAATCTGGCAAAAATCTCCAGAAGTGTTCTCCAGGTCTTCTATAGATATGTATGAGGAGCATAAATATAAGGTTTCAATCAAATGGCATCCCCACTACAGCCAATAGCAAAGTGACAGCAGTATGCATGCACTCATCCAATGGTGCAGAAGCTGAACATGCACCTGGCCAAGTTGCTGGTACTACAGTCCCTCCCTTTCCATGTTGTTAACTTTGCACCTTTCAGAGAGCTGATGGTTTGTGCCCAGCCAAGGTGGAGCATCCTAAGCCACCATTACTTCTCTAAAAAAAAGCTGTAATAGCCCTGCACACCTATGTTGAGCAGAAAGTGAGACAGTCCTTGAACCTGTTGCTGACTGGTATAGTTCATGCCAGTGCTGACGGGTGTAGCTGTAAGTATCGTTAAGGATGATATTTGTTCTTTATAACCTACTGGGTAGTTGAGGTTCCGGCACACCAATAACTTTTCTATCTAATGGCAATGCCACCTCCGCATTGTAATTGTGACATTTCTGCACCAATATCCTCCTTGGCCTACTCGGCTGGCACCTCGTTCTCAGCCTCCACTATACAGTTCAGTGTGGTCCCCCAACATACCACCTATGCAAATCATGATGTTGTCAGGCGGTTCTGCACCTGGTAAGCCTGAGCGAACGTAGTCACAACGAGGAGGAACTGCTCCACATCATCAACCAAGAAATTGAAACCTAGCTGTTTCCTAGCCAACTGGAGATAGGAACCATGGTCACTGATAACAAGAAGAACATTCTGTCTGTGCTGTGTCAGGGAGGACCTGACCCATGTGCCATGTGGAGGCTAGACTGGTACAGGAGGAGAAGGACATAAATGCCCAGGGATTTTATACACAACTAGGTAGTTTATCTGCTCAAATGTCTGAAGAGGAGCTGGAGTAGCAGGAGGAGTTTGATGAGGTCGACGACGAAGACAATACAGATGACCCCAAAAGACCATGGCAGTATACAGTGATGATGGAGGCAAGGAGTCCCTTTGAGCGTCTTGAGCAAATGGCCAGATACATGTTGAGTTTCTTGTGTAGTGACAGCCGCATTATCACCATTCGGCAGAGGGATAACTACAGGCTCTCCACATGTTAGATCCTAACTACCAGGCCAAAATCGGGGCCTTTTTTACACCTGCTGAGAGGGATTAAAAACTCAACTACTAAGAAGACATCCTATGTAGTCGGTTGATTGCTGCCTACATGTGCATCACCTGTCCCCACGAAGGTCTAACTGGGGGCACCTTCTAAGCTTTCCTGCCACTGCCATGACTGCTGGATGGGTGTGGGAGGGCAGGAGCAGCACATCTCCATCAGCAGCAACTTAAGTCTTGAGTTGAGCAGTTTTCTACAGTTGCCTACTGAGGAAACCACCCACAAGCAGCAGGACATGGATCGGAATCTGAACCAGCAGGTGATGGCATACTTGGACTGCATCGCCTTTGATGCAAGGCAGCCAGACTTGAATTATAGCCTCAACTGGCTGAGTTTGCCCTGGGCAAGCTTTCCTGCCCAGCCAGTAGTGTGGACTCAGGTGGTTAGTGCGGTGGGGGGGGCATAGTTACGCCAAAGAGAACTCTCCTTTCAACACAAAATGTTGAGAGACTAACCTTTATAAAGATGAATCAAGACTAGATCAACAAGGATTTCCAGACACCGGTGCCTGATGAATCAGATTAGATCATCCATGGTGCCACACCTACACTTTGATAAAAGAGACCTGTTTCTTCTGGCTACCTGCTTCAGCTACTATTCTGATGCCGCCACCCACCTGATGCCACACCTGCTGCCAGGTGCTCTTACTGCCACCCACCATCTTCAGCTGGTACTGGTATTGCCCCCTACCTCCCCACTCTGTGACTGCGCCACTGTGTTGACTCCTCATGCTGTTGCCATCCTCACCATTGTGATCTGGGGACACTAGTGTCCTTGTTTGGCCTTCTTGACATCACAGTTTATTTTACCATTCTCCTGATCCATCTGAAAAAAATGAAAAATTTAAAACACAATGGATCCTCTTTTTGGAGCATCTATAAGGCCTACACGGTCAATATTCTGCATCAGGTTTGATCAGGATTTTGTAGGCAAAAGCAGGAGTGGTTCCAAAACACAGAAGACATGCAATTATTTCCATCACATTTTATCTCTGTTTTGGACCCACTTCTGCTTTGTTGAATGCTGCTGTATGCTGTTCTTAACAGAAGGGATTAGCTAGGAATGTTGGTGGCCTGCATGATGATGCACAAGTTCATATACAGTATGTGACCTGTCTGTCATTCTGAAGCACAATAATTGTTTAGCTACCAGAAAGGATTAACTATGCATTTTGGTGAATGCACACTGAAGTTCATCAAGATACACTCTCCCTACAGTTTAAATGCAGGCCACAATAGACCTGATTTAATACACTACGTGACAAATTAATTCATAATGAACCAAATTTCTTGGCGAAATTTGGTGAAGCATCTTAATATAATTTTTGAAATCATCACTAGTTAACACGATAAGTAAAAATGCCAAGAAATTCTAACAGACTTTTCAATGGATTTTAATGGCTTTTGTCACAACATAACCAAGATAACACTGTGGCACGTGTTATCAGAGTCAATTTTAGCTCGGCTACACCTGTATTTGTGTGGATTCTTGAATTTATTTTTACTTTTTCCAGTGACGTTGCTGCATGAGTTCTTTTTTCTTACTTAGCTAGTAAAAAGACTACCACAATAGAACTGATTTAATGCGCTGCATGACAAATTAATTTGTAATGAACCAAATTTCTCAGCGAAATTCGATGAAGCATCCGAATATAATTTTTGAAATCCTCACTCATATCTAGTTAACACGATAAGTAAAAATACCAAGAAATTCTAACAGACTTTTCAATGAATTTCGATGGCTTTTGTCACAAGATAACCAAGATAACACGGTGGCACATTTTATCAGAGTCAATTTTAGCTCGGCTAAACCTGTATTTGTGTGAATTCTTGGATTTATTTCAGTGACGTTGCTGCATGAGTTCTTTTTTCATGGTTGACTAGTAAAAAGACTACCTTCTTTTGTGGTGCAACAATTACTATTGATTGAAGCATCTTAATGCTTAAATAGCTGGAATATAAGTCATTGATGCAGGACTTTAGCCATAAATCACAGTCAGCAACATACACTTCCGTTCAAAAGTTTGGGGTCACCCAGACAATTTTGTGTTTTCCATGAAAACTCACACTTTTACTTATCAAATGAGTTGCAAAATAAATAGAAAATATAGTCAAGACATTGACAAGGTTAGAAATAATGATTTTTATTTGAAATAATAGTTTTCTTCTTCAAACTTTGCTTTCATCAAAGAATGCTCCATTTGCAGCAATTACAGCATTGCACACCTTTGGCATTCTAGCTGTTAATTTGCTGAGGTAATCTGGAGAAATTTCACCCTATGCTTCCAGAAGCCCCTCCCACAAGTTGGATTGACTTGATGGGCACTTCTTGTGTACCATACGGTCAAGCTGCTCCCACAACAGCTCAATGGGGTTGAGATCTGGTGACTGCGCTGGCCACTCCATTACAGATAGAATACCAGCTGCCTGATTCTTCCCTAAATAGTTCTTGCATAATTTGGGGGTGTGCTTTGGGTCATTGTCCGGTTGTAGGAGGAAATTGGCTCCAATCAAGCGCTGTCCACATGATATGGCATGGCATTGCAAAATGGAGTGATAGCCTTCCTTATTCAAAATCCCTTTACCTTGTACAAATCTCCCACTGTACCAGCACCAAAGCAACCCCAGACCATCACATTAACTCCACTATGCTTGACAGATGGCGTCAGACACTCTTCCAGCATCTTTTCAGTTGTTCTGCTTCTCACAAATATTCTTCTGTGTGATCCAAACACCTCAAACTTTGATTCATCTGTCCATAACACTTTATTCCAATCTTCCTCTGTCCAATGTCTGTGTTCTTTTGCCCATATTAATCTTTTCCTTTTATTAGCCAGTCTCAGATATGGCTTTTTCTTTGCCACTCTGCCCTGAAGGCCAGCATCCCGGAGTCGCCTCTTCACTGTAGACGTTGACACTAGCGTTTTGCGGGTACTATTTAATGAAGCTGCCAGTTGAGGACCTGTGAGGCGTCCATTTCTCAAACTAGAGACTCTAATGTACTTGTCTTGTTGCTCAGTTGTGCAGTGGGGCCTCCCACTTCTCTTTCTACTCTGGTCTACTCTGAACTTTCCCATGAAAGTTCTCTTTTTCTGGCCATTTTGAGAGTTTCATCAAACTCACAAATGTAATGCTCCAGATTCTCAACTAGCTCAAAGAAAGGTCAGTTTTAAAGCTTCTCTAACCAGCAAAACTGTTTTCAGCTGTGCTAACATACTTGCTCAAGGGTTTTCAAGGGTTTTCTAAACATCAATTAGCCTTCTTACACAGTTAGCAAACACAATGTACCATTAGAAAACTGGACTGATAGTTGCTGGAAATGGGCCTCTATACACATATGTAGCTATTGCATTAAAAAACAGACATTTGCAGCTAGAATAGTCATTTACCACATTAACAATGTATAGAGTGTATTTCTGATTGATTTAATGTTATCTTCATTGAAAAAAACTGCTTTTCTTTCAAAAATAAGGAAATTTCTAAGTGACCCTAAACTTTTGAACGGTAGTGTAAATGCATATCACTTAGAGCTAAGAATTAAAGGGGTCACCAATATCAGATTTGGTGGAGGTACAGCACCTTGTACTTCCGCCAATTAGCTGGTTGAAGAGGCAGTTGCACTTCAGCACCTTCCTAGGTCATTGACATCATATTCATCAGTCAACAGAGCACCACAGTCTCCTCGCAGATTACGAAGCACAGTGCTATACATTCTATAGCACCTGTGCTTGGTATTGCAGCTCAGCTCCATTCACTTGAGTGGGACAGAGGCCACGTGACCAATAAATGTGATGTCACTGACATGACATCACAGTATTTACCTTAGCCTCTTCAAACAGCTAATATCAGAAGCTTGGAAAACCACTTTAAGTCTCAGCATTGTACAATTATATTAGATGCTACTAACAAACTAATACTTAGATGTATGTTGAACACTGCCATGAAAAACATTTTATTTAACTTTTAGTCTATTCTAATATCTAGAATATTATAATTTGTAAAACAGATAATTGTAATGGCAAAAATAAGGCATATATAGTCTCACAACTTCTATTATATGAAAATACACAAGCAGAAAATAAATGTTGGCTTATGAAAATTGCATGACAGACATTATTGACAATCATAAATTAGTTTTAACAACTATAAAAATATATGATTTCTTTAACACCTATTGCTGTATTGAGTGTATATGGTGTAGTTGTTATATCAAGCTAACAGCATTTACTGATGAAAACTGGAATGTTAGGATTTGTGAAGATAAATAATTCATTTTTTAGTAGCTATTATGATTATGTATTATGATAAGTTTTGTGTAGTCCGCAAGGAAAATCCACACACTAGAAACCCCTATGGGAAAAGAGATAAGTAGATATCACAATGACTACACAATACGCATTATCTGATGGGAGCCTAACAGAAGGAGGTAAAAGGAAATTATCTAGTGCTTGGATATTGAAATAGGATTGAGGCCTGATTTATAAAAATTAAAATGTGTACACATGATTTGCATGAGAACACAATTTTATAAGCATACAGATATACAGTATACTAGCAAGCTTTCTAAATATCAGTGTATACAGTATATACTATATATTATAGAGTATGTATCAAAACACTCACTTTTGCATGAAGACTGAAGAGAATAGATGAATTCAATCACCAAAATCAGTTTTATTTTTCTCAAGATTGAATAAGTGACATTATGATTGTTGTAATAAAGCTGGTTTCCTTTGTTAAAGTAGAACATTACACATTGGTCATTTGAATTGGAGCCAATTTACATTGGCGTTGGAAACCTTTAATGTTGATCCACTGAAAGAAAATGTTCTTGATAGCACCTTTTTATTACTTAATCATATTATTATATTGTCTCTAACTTTAACTCTAACAGCTCTGTGGCACTTTTTTGCGCATACTGGAATATACTGGAGTATACTGGAATATCAGAACTTCAGAAGCCATTCATTGAATTTCTAGAACAGTATTTTTAGACACGTCAACCTGGGAGGTGATACTCATGAAGCAGGTGGCATCAAAATGGATGTGGCTTTCATAATAGCAAACAATCTATTATTTATGATACAGTGTCTTGCTAAGCTCATTACATTTGTACAGAACCAGAACAAATCTACTAACATACATGCTGGACCAGAACCAAGCTAAGTACATACAGACAGCACAAGAACCAAGTTCTTTGCATATATACACCACCAGAACCAAGCATATTACATAAATACACCAGACCGAAGCATGGTACATAAATACAGATCCAGTTCAAAAACAAACTCAATACCATTTGGATAGTCTGATTAGTCCCTGGCCATGTAAGTTTGTATAGTGTGAAACTACAGTTCCTAGAATGGCCTAATCAATTCTAAAGGGATACTGTGAGTTCTTGTTTCACATAATGTTACCATGCATCACCACACTGTAGATCATACCAGTAGCAGTGAACCGATGCTGTCTGTGGCAGAATACACATTTACATTTAGTGACTTACATGTGATGTCTCCTCCAGAGTTATTCCCTATCATGTTCAGACCACGATAATGACTTCACCTAGCCACGGCTTGTCTCTGCAGAGTTTGCCACTCAAATGTCTTCAGCATCTCACTTTACCAGCTTATTCGCATCCTAAATACCTACACAAACTCCTCTTAGTGCCACATGATGTGCCCTGAATATAATAGCAGCATACACTAGGCTCCTGAATACAATTTTGACACATTTTTGTAAAAAAAAAAGTCACAGACAATGCTCCTAATGGTAGCAACACACACTGTGTCCTCTGTGCTGTACATCTTGATCTATGCCTTCTTTATATAGTGTCCCATGCTCTGTACTAGAGATAAGCAAACTTCTTAAAATTCTTTTCCTGTCTAATTCATTGAATTAAAAAAAATTGATTTATGTCTTAATTGATTCTACATAAATTGAATATGTCCCAATTTGCATGAAAATGTGAAAATTACACTCACAGGTCTCATAGGACAAAACTTTTTTCTCTTTCCTTGACATATTTTCTTTTCTTTTTTTTTTAATGTGCACTTACATATACAGCTATGAGTAAAGACATGGATGATGGTTTTAACAAATAGCGTGTTTAAGAACACACTGTGCATGTGTTATGCCTTTTCATATTAAAAAGCTTATAAAATTGTCCATTATTGGGTTCAGATTATGTTTAAACACACAATAATATTATCAGACAAAACAGTGGTGCGGTAGGGTTAAGTGTCCAAAAATTATGCCTAGTATTGAAAGAAGCAAAGTATTCAATGCGGAATTCGGTCCAAAGTTTAGGAAAATTTGGATTTGCAACAAATCCAAATGTCCTTGCGCTTTGTGGAAACAAATCAGTTTTTTTCTAAAATGGCAGCTGCACATTTTACAAAGTGAAAATAAGAAGCCTGAGTATGCGAGATTACCCATGCCTTGGAGCCAGCCAATACTCAGATAGCCATCCCCTGTGATGTCACAGCCCTATAAAACCCTCATCCACCGCGGTCTCTGCAATTTCACTATGAGGTGAGGATAGGGAGAGACCTGGCATATGCTCATGCACTAGGGACAGTGTTGCTGAAAATGATTAATAGAAGAATATTGGAGAGGGAGAGTGTAGGGAGAGTGCAGAGAGAGTGCAGGGAGACTTATGCTGCATCAGTTTTATTTATTAATTCCTACATTTACTTATTCCTACATCGACCATACCAGCAATAATATGCATATTGTCCCCCCACCTAGCCAGTAAAACCCCCAGACCAGCAACATCCCCTATTTAAAAATGCATTAACGGTGCCACACGGCCATTAACAATAAAGACCGACTATATAGTTTGATCTTCATTTATAAATGAAAGACAGCTATGAGCTAATTGGTAGCGTGGTTCTTCACTGTGGCACGGACGCTCCATGTGGCCTTATCATACAGCAGAGGGGCTTGGGTATAACAGATTTCTAACAATTTGTGACAAATTAATTTGGAACAAATCTAATTTCCTGGCTAACTTCAGTGAAGTTGCCAAATCACATTTTTCAAAACTTCCCTTATCTCTAATTATGCCTTAAAAGGGGCAAACCCCTACCCTGTTTATACACATACATATGAAAAGAAAATTTGGCTCTTTCTGCACAAATTCTCCCTTTTATTTGGGAGCAGTGGTAGTACAGTGTGGATGTGGAAAGATTTTGGTGTGTGCCGGTAATATTGTCAGCAATAGTAGTGCCGGCAGTAGCAACACAGTATGAAACAAGGCAGCAAGTAGATGATTATGCTTCTGTATTGGGATAGTCAGTGGCGTACCTCCTATAGAGGCATACAACGAAGCTGCTATGAGGCCCGTTGAGAAAAGGGGCCTGAAGGGAACCCGGCACCCCCGCCGATCAGCTGTTTGAAGAGGAGGCACGCGCCATATCAGCGCTGCCTCCTCTTCATTGTTTACATGCTGGCCATAACAGGGTAGTGGTGAGTAGGTATAATTACACCTCACCACCCCATTCATTTCTATGGGAAGAATCTCTTCCATAGACTTGTATGGAAGCGATTCTTCCCATAGAAATGAATGGGGTGCTTAGGTGTAATTACACCAACTCACCACTACCCCATTACAGCCAGCATGTAAACAATGAAGAGGAGGCAGCGCTGATACGGCGCGCGCCTCCTCTTCAAACAGCTGATTGGCGGGGGTGCTGGGTATCGGACCCCCGCCGATCTGATATTGATGACCTATCCTGTTGATAGGTCATCAATATATATAACTCGGAAAACCCCTTTAACCAGACACCCTCCACTCTTCAGAGCGGGGGTGCCTGGTTTAGTCCCATTGACTAACATTATGCTCGGTGCTCGGCTGAGCACTCAAGCAACCCCTGGTGCTCGGTCAGAGCACCTGAGCATACGAACACAGAGGTGCTCGCTCAACACTAGTCCCCATTAATGTATATGCATATTTCACCATGTCGGATTAAGTTGACTTTTTGCAGCTCTCCAACAGTGATGCTGCAGAAGAAAAACATCCTGTTTTTTTCCAATAAGATGAGGCAACATGTATTTTATTCCCCTTATCTCTTTTTTTAGATCATAAGATCATATGATAACATTTTAGATCATATAATTAGAAATGAGTGTGGAGGGAACATTCTTGACAGTCTGTTGCTAAATTAGATACACATAATCTAATATCGATGAGAACATGTCATCAGGAACATCAGCTCCTCCTCTCTATGCATCTTGCTGACTTTTCTAGGACATGGAGACCGAAAAGGATGATTTGGAAGAAGTAAAGCCAGTAGAAGATGAGGATGGTCATCATTAAGACCTGCCACCCCTCTAAGGGGTGCAGACTAGATGGTATTGGTTGAAACGCTGGCACCAGAAAAATAAATAATAAGTCTCCCTGCGCTCTCCTTCTCCAATATTCTTCTACTAAGTGGCGTGCCTAGGGTGTTTTGCACCCGGGGCGGGTCCTTTCTCTGGCACCCCCCAATATGTTCAAAAATTGTACCCCCTCACAGTAGTATTGCCTAAATTGTACAAACTTCACGGTAATTTTGTACAGATGTGTGCCCCCTCACAGTAGTTAAACCCACAGGCCCACATTGTGCCCCCTCACACTTGTAATGCCCTCTTTGTGCCCTCTTCACAGTAATAATCCCCAGTGTGCCCCCTTTATAGTAATAATGCCCACTTTGCCCCCTTTATAGTAATAATGCCCACTGTGCCCCCTTCACAGTAATAATGCCCACTGTGCCCCCTTCACAGTAATAATGCCATCTGTGCCCCCTTCACAGTAATAATGCCGTCTGTGCCCCCTTCACAGTAATAATGCCGTCTGTGCCCCCTTCATTGTAGTAATGCTCTCTGGCTCTGTGCCCTCTCCATAGTAAAAATGCCCACTGTGCACTCTTCACATTAGTAATGCCCTCTGTGCCCCCTCCAGAGTAGTAATACCCTCTCTGCCCCCCTCCATAGTAAAAATGCCCACTGTGCACCCTTCACATTAATAATGCCCACTGTGCCCTCTCCAGAGTACTAATGCCCCCTGTGCCCCCTCCAGAGTAGTAATGCCCTCTGTGCCCCCTCCAGAGTAGTAACGCCCTCTTTGCCCCCTCCAGAGTAGTAATGCCCTCTGTGTCCCCTCCAGAGTAGTAATGCCCTCTGTGCCCCCTCCAGAGTAGCAATGTCCCCTGTGCCCCCTCCAGAGCAGTAATGCCCCCTGTACCCCTCCACAGTAGTAATGCCCCCTCTGTATTAAAAACAAAAACAAAAAAAACAGAAGCTACTCACCTTGTCCCGTTCCTGAAGTCCTCTCTTCTCTGCAGACACAGATCGCTCTGCAGCAATATATGGGTGGAGCTAATGCAGATTTCCGGGCTGCAGGCCCCTCCCACACACAGTAGAAACCACTTGTCAAAAATGCTGGAGAATCCTACCAGATATGGAGAATGTTGCTATTCTTAGCACAGATTAGAAATTCTTAGGTAGAGCTTGTGAAGCTTATCCAGGTTATTATATTTTTGTAGAAAATGTAAATCCTTTCTATGCATTCAGATTCATCAATGTGTTCTACATTATGTATGAATTAGTATACTGAGTAAACTTTTAGGTTTCATGTTTGGACAACACAATGTAAGATTAATTAGAAGGGACCCATGTGAGGACTGAGTGGAAGATTCACATTGAATATTATTTTTGAACCACAAAAGCCTCAGACCATGTGTTTGGATCAGGGAATGCTGGGTAAAATTCTGTAATAATTAACAATTCTGTTGTTAGTTTTATTGTAGGGGATTTTTTATTTCATGTAATTTATATGGATCATTCCAATGGATGGAATGAGATGAGAACAATAAGGTGGTTGTGGTGTCAGGTGCCAGGAAACCTCTATTCTTGGTGGTGTGTGACATGTAAAAGACTATGCTACTCCATTGGAGGCTTTTTTCCATTTCTATTTTTAGAAACACCAAGAGTATTGTGTGGGCTTGGGCATACTGAATCTTCATTCTCAGCCTTTTATAAAAACCAACCTGTTAGAGTTTAATCATTTCAGGTAAATATACCTTGAAAATTTGCATACATGTAACATATATGTTTAGAAAGGTTTCTATTGAGTCTCTAGAGATAATTATTCACTTCATAAACTTATCTCTTAAGTAAATGTTGTGGGCTACCAAAAAAGTATCTAAAGATGTTTTAAAAGTTTTTGCTACATTCATTTTTCCTGCATTAATTTTGTCTTTGGGTGAACTGTGGCCTGATTTTGCCATTTTGGCTATCAATGGTAACCATTATGTCGGCCAGAGGAATGAGAGAAAGCTTTCCCACTCTGGTTTAGACAACCATTCCAAGTTCTGCAAGTCCACTCTGGGTATTACTGCTAATACCATGTTACGCCTAGTACATGATCCTAGGGATTTTCTCCTGACAATAAAGTGAATTTATTTGCAATTCACCATCCACAAACTACTTTCACTAACTACAGATACTGTATGTGTGGATATGGCTAAGATAAAAGAAAAACTCCTTACACAGGATGTAGGTAGGAAGGAAAGCACACACAATGTATTTTGCAGAAAAGAAAGCAGCATCCTGGACACACTGATCCAGAATATATTACTGAGAGGAACATACCCACATTAGAAAATCTGAAACTTGCAAATTGAATGTCAGAAGTAATGATGAGTGAGGTTTTGAAAAATTTGATTTGGCAGCTAACTTCGTCAAGAAATTTGATTCATTTCAAATTACTTAATGACAAAACATTTCATTGTATGGAGCGGGCGCAATAACGGGTAACGGCGATCCCTCCGCCTCGTCATTTAAGCCCTCAGATGCCGCATTTAATGATGTAAAGAATTACTAACCTCATCCACTTGCTCATCTTGATTGAAGAAAACCTGCCAAAGGACCTGCAGCGAGCGTATACCACAAGAAATGTGACTTTGCAGCAAATCAAAGTTTTGCTAAGCTTCGGATCAAATTCCGCTTTGGATAGTTTGATTTGCTCAAGATTAGTCAGGATATCTGGAAATGAATGAAACAATTAATATTATATTATAAAACCTAGTGAAGGTTTGTTTTTATTTTACATAGGTAAAATAATTTTCTCCTTGTCATGTGTAAAATTATGCTAATATTTCCAATTTAATCCAAGTTTTAAACTGTTGCTACATGTTCATGTAATTATAATCAGGAAACAAATTAAAATTTTGGTTTTATTGATTCAAAATAAATTTCCAAAACCAAATATAGCTTCACTACCTCTCTTTAAATAAATAAAAGACTGAAAATCTATGATGACATAAAACTGTAATTGTCTTGTGAATAACCTTATAAGTGTATGTAATGAAAAGGTGGCATGTCTCTATGTCACTGTCCACCAAACAGTTAATTTCTAAAGAAAAATAAATAACCCTTATGTTTCTTTTTTGCCAAAAGAAGGTGTGAGATGTGACATTTAGGAATTGTTTTGTATACACTATGCTTGAAATAATAAGCAAATAGACAATAAACCTCTGTTTTTCTAAACTAAAATTTCACCATCTACTATAATGGAGGACGATTACAGGGAAATATATCATTTGAAATTTGTGGTGCCCCCCTTATTACCTACTGTCCAATAATAACCTACATTCACTATTTATATAAAGTAATGCACAGTTCTGAAACTCCAGACAAGGAGTGAAACTATAAAACTTGAATTGGACATTAAAGGGTTTTCCTGGATTACTTTTTTGTTTGCTTTTTTTGTTTTTGTTTTTTTCTTTTACAGATTTGCTCATGTTGTTGCTTACCTCATGTATATCTTCCCCATGTTTTTTTTTTTTTTTTTTTTTATTTGGTTCTCTGGACCAATTTTAACCATGTACTCAAATCACTCTGCTTTGTTTAATCCTGTATGTAGCACTTCCTGTTCTTGTATCCAACAAAACCCATAATGCACTTCTCCTTTCTCAGCCGCACCTCCAGCGCTGCCCCTAACAATTCCCACCTAGTTTATAGCTCCACCCACCTGGCTACTTACATAGATGCTCCTCTATCACTGACACACCCATGAACATAACATCACATGAAATAAGAACGAGATGCATGGACATGGGCATGTGACCACAGCCCAGAACAGAAGATGGGAGCAATAAAGGAAAAATAAATACATTACAAAATTACAGTTACCTCCTATAACTATGACTAAGGGCTAGTGTAAAGCCTGAAACATGTCAGTTGTGTATAAGAATATGCTGTATTTATGGAATCTCCTCTCTCTTTGCACATTGACATTGCTGAAGGTCTGCAGTGGTTTTTTGTATCCACAGAAGCACACAGGTGAGCTAAATCTTCTCTTTCTTATACAGTTATCTTCATAAACGATTATTTTAAAGTATATTGATGCAAACTGCAAACACCTTTAAAGCAAGGGTCCTATCTTTTCAGGATTAGCTAAGGCTGAAGCATGAATCCTAAAGGAAGCAGAAAGACAAGTGTTAGGTCTTCTGTTAATTATCCCTATTGTTTTAGAACAGTTTTTCGTGTTTTACATTTCATGTTATTTTGTCTTTTTTACTTTTGTAAGAGCTGTATCTTTGTCACACTACCATTAAAACTATCTAGCAGGCTATCCCTGCAGATGAACAGCCTGCTGGAGTTCATTGTATCCAGCTTAACTGAATACTGCCTTTCCCCGATACAGCCTATTTACTACAATGGGATCTGGTCGGGATCGGGGCTGCTTCCAGCATTTGTGCAAGGATTCAGCCAGTGAAAGCACCTTTTTATTGTTCAGCCAGATCCTGTCACTACCTCTAGAAACAGGCTCAATCCCTACCAGGTTCCATTATACTCAGTGCTCCAGCCCCTTCCAGGTATTCCAGATACGATGAACGCTGACAGCCTTTTCCTCTGCCACAACAACCTGCTGAATGGTTTAAATGCTAGTGTGAAACTAGCCTTATTTGAATTCTTGTAGTGGTTATAAGAATCTATAGCCTTTCTTGGAGTGACTATTTGACCACTAGAAAGCAGAGCATGCATGTCTGGGCTAGCTACATATGGAGCCCTAGTGAATTCAAAATTATGTTTTTTGAATGTGTGGACTGTGTTAAGCTGTGATGTATGCTTAATTTGAAGCCTAACTGGAAGGTGTATTCAAGATTGAGGGAATAGAGACAGATTTATCTTTCGTAGCCACACCCATATCACGTGATGTAACGGTTTTATGTGACAAATTGTAATGAAAAGTTTATATTCCATTGGCCACAAAATAATTAATTTACAGAGAAAAGGAAATAAATCTTTGTGGTTCACTGGTCCATATAGTAGAGAGAATTTGTCTTTTAGCCAAAGTGTGAGGTGAGATATCTAAGCATGGTTTGCATATGTTTTATGGAATAGATAAATAGACCTCTGTTTGTCTAAACTTAACTGTCCCTATGTACTATAGTGAGGGAGAATTAAAGGAAAATTTGTGGTCCTTCCCCCCGTTATTAGCTCCAGAGCCCCTCCAGTAATGATTCACACTCAAAAAGTAATGAGTGGTTCCATTACCATTTTATTGCTAGAGCGCAGAGTATGTGTTTTGGGCAACCTATCAGGCCCTCAGATGGTGGTGTAATATTTTAGGGGGTGTGGACCTTGTTGGGCTGTGATTTATGTCACCTGAGTGGAAGTTGAATGCAAGGTTGAGTGAGTGGAAATAGAATAACACATTGTAGTTATGCCTATGTCAATTCCTGCTGTAGTGTGTATGTTTAGATTAATCATTTAAAGGGTTTGTCCCACGAAAAATGTTCTACAGTTTTCAAACTATAATTTGGATCTGAATACTGTTGCAATTCATGTAATTAAAAATTCAGCATATCCACAGGGTTATTCAGTTATTCAGTTAGCTGTTCAGTGCCACACGCTTTGTTTTTTTCTTATTTCTTTGTCCTGCTCACTGTGATGGCCCCACATGTTCAGTTTCATCTTTCAACTGCCTCCTAAATTGTGATAGGAAGAGCATGGGCCCGCCCCCTTAGCATCAGCAGAAAAGACACTCCCCTTGAGCTGTCAGCTGATATATCTGGCAGAGCAATGAATGAGGAGATCTCTGGATCCAGGTAAGATGCAGGAATGGTTATAGCTGTCTTAGAAAGAGATTGTCATGTACTATATGGTGTCTGATTTTCATTTTTTACATTAGCCATGGCATAACCCATTAATCATACCCACAAACTCAAGCAGTTATATACCAATGACTATACTGACTTTGTTTCCTTGTGACAAATATACTTTAACCCCATTAGTCTTGCTGGGGAATCTTGCTATGCTCCAGATGCTCTAATGAATTATAAACAATGTTAAACACCCCAAAGCTAAAACAAAGTAAATGTAACTTTTTATTATTATGAACTAGCAATTATTCTCCAAAGGAGCCTTCAGATTTACCATACATATATCTACGCCACAAACTCATACTGCTACTATTTAACTGCCCACTGTGAAAGCCAATTTGCTTAGCAAACTTGATTAAAAATAACATTGCTGGCAGCAGAAATTACATAATCACCATTCATCAACATTGGCTAATCAGTTTTTCAAATCGAATACAAAAATAAGGTTTGAAATGAACTTGCTAAAAAAAAAAAACTAGTGTAATAAATATATCTTCATTTTGGGGATAACCAAATAATACTAGTTTTTTTTGGTGATCATCCTTAAAGAGGTTGGTAAAGAGGACCTTACACCTCTCCTAACATATCAGTTTTATTATATAATTGTATTCCATATGAAATAAAAATCCTGGGATTTATTCTTATGACTCCGTGTTTTGCCATTCTTCTTCTATTCTTGGTAGAGGTTTATGGATAAAGGTAAAGGTAAGAGTTACCAGTAAGGGGTGTGTCCCTGTACAGTCTGGGATTGTCCAATCAGTGCTGGCAGTGGCAGACTTTGTAGGGACTGGCCAGCACTGGCACTGCAAGTGCATAGTCCCAACCGGTAACACCCATCTGTACCGTTAACTGTAAACTTCCATAAGAGAAGAATGGCACAGCATAGAGTTGTAAGAAGCAATTCTCTATCCATCTCATCCATTTGAGCGTGAAGAGGCCGCCGCTGCCATGTTGATTGAAGATCTTGGGCAAAGTCTTGTGACGGTGACATATGACATTGCCACATCGGCCAGTGTGATGGCACGGGATCTTCAATCAAGATGGCTGCGGCGGGCTCTTCGCTCTCAAATGGATAAGGTGAGTATGTATTTTTTTAAACTGATGAACACTTGAAAGCCCTCATTTTTCAACTGAGATGCAGCAATCTGCTGAGGGGTTCAATGACAGAGGCAGCGCAATCGTCATTCCCCCGTCATTGCACCCACTGCTTATAACGAAATGCGCTTTGTGACGAAGTCATTCGTCAAGAAGCAAATTTATTTCTGAAATTCGAAAAGCAAACAAATAAAATTTGTATAAACTTCACTCATCTCTAGGGGTAGCGGTGCGGTTAACAACTATGTCCACTACACAATGGAATAAACTGTGCAATTTTAGCGCTGTGTAGGTTTGTTGTGTTTATGCCTCTTTTATGCAAAGTGATTGCAAAAGTACAATAAATACATTACTGTATGAGCAATCTCTACGTCAATGTGGTCTAGAATGGATCTTCTTCTAAGAACTTTTTCATCATCCACATCCGCATATTGGAATAAAGGAGCATATCAAAAGTTATATTGCTATGATAGGCCTCATTTTTGATACCACACACAATTTATTTAGACTTTACCGCATCTGTTTACTACTTGGAGCTAATTCATTTTGCTCTCCATTATTAACCCATTACTATGAACTCTTTCATAACTGATAAAGACTTCAAAGAGAAGCATGCATGCATTTGGGTTCATTCATCTGAATGATTAATGGAAGCATAATTTTATTAGTAGTAAAGTGGGCTATTCAACATTTACAGTGCCTTGAAAACGGATTAATACCTCTTGATCTTTTCCATATTTGTTCACGTTACACCCACAAACTTAAATGTATTGTATTGGGATTTTATTCGATAGACCAAAAAAAGTAGCAAGTATGTGTGAAGTAAAAATAAATTAATGATACATGGTTAAATGTTTAATTTGTATTTGTATTTAATTTGCATTTGTATTCGACTCCCCTGAGTCAATACTTTGTAGGTCCAACTTTTTGCTGCAATTACATCTGCAAGTCTTTTAGTGTATGACTTTACCAGCTTTGCACATCTGGATGCTGACATTTTAGCCCATTCTTCTTTGCAAAATAGCTCAAGCTCAGTCAGATTGGATGAAGAGCGTCTGTGAACAGCAATTTTAAAGTCTTGCCACTGATTCTCAATGGGATTCAGATGTGGATTTTGACTGGGTCATTGTAACACATGAATATGCTTTGTTATAAACCATTCCATTGTAGCTCTGGTTGTATGTTTAGGGTTGGTGCTCTGGAAGGTACTGTAAACTTCTGCACCAGTCTCAAGTATTTTGCAGCCTCTAACAGCTTTTCCTCCAGGATTGCCATGTATTTAGCTCCATCTATCTTCCCATCAACTCTGACCAGCTTCCTTGTCCCTGCTTAAGAAAAGCATCCCCACAGCATGATGCTGCCACTATCGTGCTTCACGATGGGGGTGGTGTTTCCTGGGTGATGTGCATTGTTAGTTTTCTGTGTTTAGCATTTAGTCCAAAAAGTTCAACTTTGGTCTCATCTGAACTGAGCACCTTCTTCCACAGCCTTACATTGCTTTTGGCAAACTGCAAACATGACTTCTTATGGCTTGCTTTCAAAATGGCTTTATTTTTGCCACTCTTCTGTAAAGAAGGCCAGATTTGTGAAGTACATGACCATGACTAATAGTTGTCTTGTGAACAGATCTCCCACCGAGTTGTGGATCTCTACAGCTCCTCGAAACTGACCATGGGCCTCTTTCCTGCTTCTCTAATTAGTGTGCTCTTTGCCTGGGCTGTGAGTTTAGCTGGATAGCCATGTCTTGGTAAGTTTGCAGTTTTGTCATACTCCTTCCTTTTTCAAATGATGGATTAAACAATGATCTGTGAGATGTTAAAAGCTTATGATATTTTTTATAACCTACTCTGCTTTACACTTTGCCACAGCTTTATATCTTTCCTGTCTGGTGTGTTTCTTGGTTTGCACGGTACCTTGGTATCTTGGTATGCATGCCACACTTTCCAGATTTTTAGTTATAAAAAATTTAGAAACCATGTATATTTTATCTTCAAGCATACACTATCCATTGCATTTACAATCCCAATAAATTTCTTTTAAGTTTGTGGGGGTAACATGAAAAAATGTGGAAAAGTTCAAGGGGTATGAATATATTAAAACTTTTTAAAGGTACTGTACTTTAGAAAAAGAAATAGATAAAAAGGATGATTCTGTGGAGCCCAAAAAAGAGAAAATATGAGCGAAACCAAATGATTTCACAAACTATTGTCTCAGACATTTGACTGTTGAGGGATTATGTGATTCACATGATTTTAGCTGAAGTATAACATTTTGTTGATCAGATGGCAGAAGATACATTTAGGTTATTTTAAAAACATATGCTGATAGTTATATAGTGTCTCAGGCCATAATCAAGACCTATGTAATATGCATAGAAAAAGGTAGAAAAACTGGAATTTGCCTTATTTAAATGGAAGCCTTTTTAGAATACACAATTTTGTCTTTTCACAATACTTTTAGACTAACCAGTATAAACTGTCTAAGTGATAAATGTGATTGTTTAGGAAAAACTGATTCCACTAAGTGATTTAAATATATATTAAATAAACTTCAAAAATGTTCTTAAAGTCTGCATAGAGGGAAAGTGGAGGTCACAATGCTTAGGAATATACAGGTATAATTGAGCCAAAAAGGTGTTAATAACTAATTAATAGAGATGAGCGAATCATTCAAATAATTATTGGCCGAACATTCGCCGAAGTTTTCCTAAGATTCGTATATTCGACGAATAGATTTGTTGTATTTGCATACAAAATATACGTTATTATGTGCTATTAGAGAACATTCGCGCACTAATAACAAACTTTCATTTAAAAAATGTACGCAACAAATAGTGTACGAATCCTCAGCGTACTGTCTAAGTGATTACGTAAAACGCAGGCGTGCACTCCTCAGAGGTAGAGCGAATATTCGAAAATGGCATCCAGGCGATCCTCATCATTTAGCTCTGAAGAGCTGAAATTCCTGATCTGGCTGATGGACAGAGAGGATTACGATGGCACACACCGCCATCCAAACCAGCATAAGAAGGAGGTGATCTAGCAGTTGATCCAAGTGCTTGCACCATCGTTTCTACACCGTGCGGACCCCGGGCCAGATCCAGCGGAAATGGTCCGATCTGAAATTCAAATGCCCAGAGCGGCTTAATGAGATCCGCACAGAGCCCAGAGCCCAGTGCTGTAAACTGTTATCTGGCTATTCACACCTCCTGTGACATCACGCTGCTCTTACTTGCTTATCTGATAACAAGATATTGTCTTCCACAATACAGTGTCCAGTGGCCATCTTGTTGTGGTCTGCACTGTGATAACATTGATGACTGTGCCTCCTATGCTATTTCCAATTGTGATGCTGATTATTCCTCCACCACAGGGATTTTATCCACTGACAGGTAGCAGAGTTAGGGCTCATGCACACGAATGTGTGCAGCCCGTGCCTGTGCTGCGGGCCACAAATTGCGGCCCGCAATGCACGGGCACTTTCCTTGGGGACACCGCATTTGGATCGCGGCCCCATTCACTTGAATGGGGTCCGCAATCCGCATTGGAGCTTCCGCACCACAAAAAAGTAGTGCTTGCGCTACTTTTTTGCGGTGCAGAGCAACGGCCAAAAACACCACGGAAGCACACCGTAGTGCTTCCGTGGTGTTCCAATCCGCGCGTCCGCTCCGCATGTCACGAATCGCAGACCCATTGAAGTGATGCCCGTTTATTGCAGGCCCGCCGTATGCGGCCTGCAGCATGGCAACGGGTGGCACACGTTCGTGTGCATGAGCCCTTAGGGTGGTAGTGCATGACTGAGTTTGATCTGAGAAACTCTTTCATTGTTCGTTACTTCCACCCAGCTTTTCTTGGCACTGCCACCTGGCCTGGGGTCTGCTCTGGGCACCGTCATCAGGTTTGGGGTGGCAGTGCCCAGAGAAGACCCCAGATCAGATGGCAGTACCCAGATCTGGGGTCTGCTCTGGGCACCGCAGTCTGGTCTGTGGTCTGCCGGGTACTAGGCTGTTAGGCCAATGACTGATGTCTGCATTTTTCCCCTTTCTGTAGGATCGTGTATGCGGAGGACGAACTCGGAGGATGAAGATCACATCTCTAATTTTTTTTTTCTTTCAATAAAATGGTCAAACAGGGGTCTGGGGGAGTATTTATTTCAATAAAATATTTTATAAGTGTGTGTGTGTTTTTTTACAACATTGCAGTTTTAGAAATCATGGTTATCTACAGATGGCCCTGATTACTAATACTGGGCTTAGTGCTTGCCGGTATGGCCAGCACTAACCCCAACATCTATTACCCCGGCACCAACCGCCACCAGGGGTGTCGGGAAGAGCCAAGTACCCACAGGACCGGACCTTCTAAATTGAGGGTCCGGTTCTGGGGCGGCTGCAGGCTGGTACCATTAGGCTGGGAAGGGCCAATAACCGTGTCCCTTCCCAGCCTGGTAGTGCCAGGCTGCCGCTGCTGGTTGTATCTGGCTGGAGAAGGAAAAAAGAAGGGGACCCCACGCCATTTTTTTTCAAAAATAATTAAATAATTTTAAAAAAATGGCATGGGGTCCCCCCTTTTTTCCTTCTCCAGCCAGATACAACCAGCAGCGGCAGCCTGGCACAACCAGGGTGGGAAAGGACACGGTTATTGGCCCTTCCCAGCCTAATGGTACCAGCCTGCAGCTGCCCCAGAACCGGACCCTCAATTTAGAAGGTCCTGTCCTGCGGGTACCTGGCTCTTCCCGACACCCCTGGTGGCGGTGGGTGCCGGGGTAATAGATGTAGGGGTTAGTGCTGGCCATACCGGCCAGCACAAAGCCCAGTATTAGTAATCAGGGCCGTCTGTAGATAGCCGTGATTACTAAAACTGCAATGTTGTAAAAAACACACACACACACTTATAAAATAGTTTATTGAAATAAATACTCCCCCAGACCCGTTTGACCATTTTATTTAAAAAATAAAAAAGCTGGTCCGCCGTAATCCACCGAATCCGACGTAGTCCTCTGCATTCACGATCCTGAAAAATAGAAAACAAACAAATAAACAAAACAACAAACAAACACAAACCACTTATCTCCTCAGGCTTCTTCTTTGTAGTGATTCCTCCCGTCCAGCAGGTGGCGCTGTGGTACAGCTTACCACTCTGTGCGCCATCTTCCGGCTGAACGGGAGGAGGGAGCTGCCAGGGAAGGTAAGTAGTGTGTCTGCCTTTGTACTTTTTTATTTTTTAAATTTTGGGCACTTGTGTAAACCAGGCACACCCCGCTCTTCCGAACGCGGGGTGCCTGGTTTACTCCCATAGACTTCAATTATGGCATCCCTCCCAGCACGCTAATTGGATAATTAGCGTGCGGGGAGGGGACTCGAGCTATGCGCTCGAGTACACCCAATGCTCGGCAGAGCACCGAGCGTACCCAAGCGTACGCATGCTCGGCCGAACATTGAGTTCGGCCGAGCATGCTCGCTCAATACTAATAATAAATACAGTGATGTCACAGTAGAGGGATAATAACCACAGTGATGTCACCGTACAGGGATAATAAACACAGTGATGTCACCGTACAGGGATATTAAACACAGTGATGTCACAGTACAGGGATAATAAACACAGTGATGTCACAGTACAGGGATAATACACACAGTGATGTCACAGTACAGCGATAATAAACACAGTGATGTAACAGTACAGGGATAATAAACACAGTGATGTCACAGTACAGGGATAATAAACACAGTGCAGTCTTAACCCCTTCATCACATGACATTTTTTTTTATTTATTTAAGTTTTACACAATAATATCATTTTTGAAAAAAAAAATTTTTTTAGTGTACTCCATAGTCAAAGAGCTGTAGTATTTTTATTTTTTGGGCAATTGTCTCAGGTAGGGGCTCATTTTTTGCGGGAAAAGATGACGGTTTGATTGGTACCATTTTTAGGTAAATACACCTTTTTGATCGCCTGCTATTACATTTTTTGTGAGGCAAGGTGATAACAAATGGCTGTTTTGGTATATATATATTTTTTTAATTTTTTGCGTACACCTGGCGGGGTGGACCATGTGATGCTTTCATAGAGCCGGTCGATACGGACGCGGCGATACCTAATATGTGTACTTTTTCTTTTTTTTTTTTACTTTTTTTTACTTCATTTGGGGAAAAAAGGGCACTTTTTTACTTTTTTTAAAAAAAACTTTATTTTTTACACTTTTTTTAACTTTATTTTTACACTTTTTTTAACTTTATTTTTACATTTTTTTTAACTTATCAAGACCCATTTGGATCTTGAAGATTGATGGCTATACAGTGCATTGCAATAGTAATCTATTGCAATGCACTGTATCAGTGCTACACTAAGGCTGATCAGACCCTGAGGGTTTGATCAGCCTTAGGTACACGGCAGCCAGGACGCTTTTGTAAAGCGTCTGGTTGCCATGGTACCCATCAGGCTGCTGCCACTGCAGCAGCGGCGGCCGATGGCAGAGAGAGGGAGCTCCCTCCCTCTTAACCCCATGGATGCTGCGGGCGGCTTCTGACCGCAGCATCCATGGGTTAAATAGCTAAAATCGGTGCCAGCAATTACAGCTCACACTCTCTGCTGATGGCAGCGGCTCCGATCCTGAGCCGCTGCCATCACAAAGTACAAGCTCAGCAGCGGGCAGAAGGAGGAAACCGGGGGCACTAACCAATCGGAGCGCTTGCCGGCAAGGGACCAATCTGATTGGTCCCTTGCCGGCTTCCCCGAGGTCTCTGCTCTCCGGGAGAGTGGAGACTCCGGGGCTGTGATGGGTGTCCCCTCTGGTGTCATGTTACTGAAGTCTTCAATAACATGGCACCGGAGTGGGCAGGCTATGTATGTGTAAAGCACCTGCGCTTTAAACATACTCAGCGCTCCCATGATTTTTCAATAGGGTCGGCTCCGTCCGCACTGGGAATGGAGCATACGACCGTAAGTCATTTTTCTATGTGTCGTTCAGTGACACATAGAACGTGACTATGAAAATGGCAGGCCCCATAAAGTAAAAAAAATGTTAAATACACAAAACACAATACACATATAATAAACTTAATTATACATATAAAAACTATTTTTTCATGTTTTATAACATGTTTTTTTATTTTTTCGCGATAGTGTCCCTTTAAGTGAAGGTATTCTAGTCATTATTGTTAATGGTGCTGGCCGTTCTCCCGTTTGTGCCAGGCAAATGCACTAGTTCGAAGAAAAGTACCCTTATATGCCCCTTCATAGTTAGCGCTTCCTCCTCCTACACACAGACTCAAAGACGTGCCCATGCAGCAGCTACTGTCAGTGGGCGATATCCAAAGTATTCCTCAGAGGCGTTGCTAGGGTCTCAAAAGATCCGGGGCCCAAGCCCCAATGAATATGGCCCTCAGTCGCCCCCCCCAGCATACAATCCCCCACAGTCACACCCCCCGGCATAAAAACCCCCACAGTCACCCCCCCAGCCGGGGCCGGTTTTAGACAAAATGTGGCTCTGGGCAAAATCAAAAGTGGGGCCAAAAATTTTGTAATAATGTGCTAACAACACAGTTACTGTATTTTTCGCTTTATAAGACGCACCACAGATTTTAGAGTAGCAAAATAAGAAAAAAATATTTTTCATGAGACCTCAGATCACCTTTTCCGACCCCATCAGACCTCAGATCAGCCCACTCAGCCCCCATCAGACCTCAGATCAGCCCACTCAGCCCTCATCAGACCTCAGATCAGCCCACTCAGCCCCCATCAGACCTCAAATCAGCCCACTCAGCCCCCATCAGACCTTAAATCAGCCCACTCAGCCCCCATCAGACCTCAGATCAGCCCACTCAGCCCCCATCAGACCTTAAATCAGCCCACTCAGCCCCCATCAGACCTCAGATCAGCCCACTCAGCCCCCATCAGACCTTAAATCAGCCCACTAAGCCCTCATCAGACCTTAAATCAGCCCACTCAGCCCCCATCAGACCTCAGATCAGCCCACTCAGCCCCCATCAGACCTTAAATCAGCCCACTCAGCCCCCATCAGACCTTAAATCAGCCCCCATCAGACCTCAGATCAGCCCACTCAGCCCCCATCAGACCTCAGATCAGCCCACTCAGCCCCCATCAGACCTTAAATCAGCCCACTCATCCCCCATCATACCTTAAATCAGCCCCCATCAGACCTCAGATCAGCCCACTCAGCCCCCATCAGACCTCAGATCAGCCCACTCAGCCCCCATCAGACCTTAAATCAGCCCACTCAGCCCCCATCAGACCTCAAATCAGCCCACTCAGCCCCCATCAGCCCCCATATGAGCCCACTCAACCCCCATATGCAGCGTCAGGTCATCGTGCGCATACTACGTCCTGACGCGGGATTTCTCTTCAGGCGCGCTTTCCACCAGCGAAGATTGGTGAAAGCACCCTGTTCTGTAAATAAGCCTCAGCCTGTACCAGGCTTCCAGGTTCATTGTTAGTATATCCCAGTTCAGGCCACTAGGTGGCAGCAGTGAACTGTGATATAATGATTTCAATACAGACTAATGGAGCAATTTACATCTGATGATTGTAAGTTGTGGTCCACTTAGGGGACTTAAAAAGTAAAAAAATAAAAAAAAGTTTTGAAAATATTTAAAAAAACGTAAAATCACCCCATTCTCCACACAAAAAAAGAACAAAATGGCATTATAGGCATGCAAAAACACCCATACTTTTAAAATATTGAAAAAAAGTTCGCCTATATGGTGTAATAGAACACTTTATCTCCCAAGAAAATTGAATAAAAAGTAATAAACACACCCCAAAATGACAGGCTATGTATTTTAGCTTTATTTTCAAAATTTCCTGTGGGGATTTGAACTCACAACCTACTACATTACAGGCAAGTACCTTAACCACTGGGCTATTGAGCTCAGTGTTAAGTCAATGGTGAAAAACCTCATAGAGGTTTCTCTGATATTGAAAAACCTCCTAAGAGGTTCTCTTGCATTATACAAGAGAACTTCTATGAGGTTTTTCATCATTGGCTTAACACTGAGCTCCATAGCCTGTAATGTAGAAGGTTGTGAGTTCAAATCCCCACATGAGTGTTTTAAAATTATAGTCTAAACTAGACTTATAAATATACAGGGTGTTCCCAGGCATAGTGGGAATACCCCTTTCACAGTTCATAACACTAACTCCATATATGGACATAGCCATATATGGAGTCAAAGCAGGGACTCCTAACCTGGGAAATTCCCCACTCTGGAGTCCCGACTGAAGCAGGGGCCCCCTTAGAGGATCGGGTCCCACTGCAGCTGTCTCCACCAGTCCCGAGGTTCGGGGCAGTGGTAGATTGATTCGGGGCCAGGGCCCCGGATAAAAAGCCCTAGCGACGCCCCTGGTATTCCTACTGCACCGTGTTAACGATATAAAAAAGTTATCGCGACGATAACGTTATCTATTGCCATAAATACCTTTTTAGAAGAAAAAAATATGATATGGCCCCGCTCTCACACCCATAATATCTTAATAGTAGTATGTGTTAGTATTAAAAAGAGTCATCATCTAACAATTGTGTACTGTACATTTTTATGTTGAAGAGCACCGTCAACGACGGCGTCACCACCGTCGAGGCAGGACGGCCCCTGAAGTACCTGCAGCCTCTAGTAAGTGTAAAATATATTTAATTTATTTTTCATCCAAGCTACGTGGGAGTGAGTAAGTAACTCAGTAAGAGCACTAGTGGTTAGGAACGGGATCCTCCAGCCCCAAACTATTCCCATGTAGCTACAACTGTTCATTAGAGTTGAATCTAAGGCTACTTCTACACTAGCGGCAGCCCGGATCCGGCGGGTGAAGGGTCCCTCCGGATCCGTGCTGCCATAGGTACACGTGTGGGGCCGGAACCGCGCTCCGGCCCAAATTAACTGTAATGGGGGTAGGCCGCGGATCTGGCCGCAGCACGTTAACCCGTGCTGAGAGGCAGCCGGAGCGAAAATACAACATATAACTAATTACAATTGACAGACAGAAAAATAAAAAAGGCTTGGCTTGTTTGGGCAACAAGCCTGTACATTCTACCTTAACATAGGCAGTGAAAATTATATCTGAGCTTTTTATGGCTGCCCTGGCCAGTAGTAGTAGGGGACGGGGTATATCAGCATAGAGTGATAGGTAAAATAAATACAACAGACTGCAGTGGTGTATAACAATGTCCGCTAAAATAACTTGTACGGGAGGCAGTGTAAAAAAATGTTTTGTTTTTTTTTAAATATATATAACACATATATATATATATTTTTTTTTGGAGGGGGGGGGGACTAAAGGCTGAGGCTCCAAAACAAACTTAACAATACTAAATAGAACTGTTAGTAACGTTAACTAACAACAGCTACTCTCCTACTAAGCGTAGAAAACAGAGGCGAAGATAGACAACAGTGTTTGGTTTTAAAATAGAGTTTTGGAGACTTCGGGTTCGCACAGCCCATGACATGACACAAGACATTTGGCTGTAAAATTATGGCCTGGCTGACAGCAACAGTGGGAAGACACTCAGACTATTCTGCCCTGCAAGGCCTGATCTAATCACCACCAGCATCAGCAAGAGGAGTATGAAATTCGGATGTAATCCAGCCATTATTCATTTTTATAAAGGTATTTTTTTGAACACTGCTCGGTGACAGATTTGTCCTTTTGGGTGTCACCCCCCCCAGCGGCACTAAAAACGCTCTCTGACATGACACTTGAGGCTGGGCAGGAAAGAAGCCCTAGTGCATAGTGGGACAGTTCAGGCCACTGTTGGCCTCAGGGAGGCTGTCCTCTATAATCGCCGGATTATAAGGTGGCCTTCTGGGGCTTCTTTTTTTAGGAATTGAGAAAGGGACACCACTAGGAGGGAACACTGAAGCCCGAGAGGTGGTAGAAAATGACGGGGTTTGCTTGAGTGGAATGGTGGAGCAGGACGAGTCTGACCCCTGGCTACATATGGATGCTGTACCAGCAGATGACAGCAGATCATCCAGCTGAGACTGAGATGAGCGTGCCATCCACTCCACTACCTCATCTACTTTCTCCTCCACTACAATTTTGCGCCTCGGTGGGTTAGCCTGGTGGAACAACGGCCAAGTATTGCGAATACTACTAGTAGATGCTCCGGCTACAGGTCTTTTGGCACTGCTGCCCTGTGCCACCTTCTCCTTTTTTTTAAAGCTCAAATTCTGGCTGGAACTGGACTCCTTTTGCTTATCCATTCCAGACATTTTTCAATTCACTCTGTGGCCCTGAAGCTGGTCTTTGTCCCTGTATCTCACTGTCTCTCCCTGTCTCTCCCTATCTCTCCCTGTTTCTCTCTCGCTGCTTGATTAAATACTAGCCCTGAACTGGCCCTGCAATTTCCCTGCAGTATCCCAGATGTGTAATATGGATTCCCAGAGCTATTATATCAAATTTTCACAAGACAGGTCTCAGAACACACACAGTGCTTCTGCTCGTCTCAGCAGTTGCAACAGAAGTGATGCGTCACTGGCTTACCGAGCCTGAGCCAATCAGAGCAAGCCCTGTCCATTAGGTCAGGTGACCGCTTTCTTCCTGGGCTTTTGCGCACGATAAACAAACTAACAGTAAAAGTTCGCTAATGAATTGAATTTGTACGCAACAGCGTATACAGTAACTTATACGCAGCAATAGCGTATAATTTATAGGACAAACTACGTAGCGAATTCATACAAAGCTGAAGCGAATCACCTAATATTCGGATTCGCTTCGCAGCTAAAATGTGGGCAAAATGTATAGACAAATTATGAACCTTTTGAAAAAAGGTAGGTTTGAATAGTTTCTTTAAATACAAATAAACTGGCCAATTGATATACCCTGAATTAAAGACTCTGGATAGTGATTCTGGGCCAGCAACAGGATGCCAACTATTAGCATCCTATACGTTTTAGATATTTATTCACACACATTTTTTGACGTTGTTTTGTTACTCATTAACCCCTTTCTGACATCCGCTGTGCATGTCTGGGAGTCACACAGCAGACACCCAGGGCTAAAGTCTGCGATCAGCAGTAATGCCGATCGCAGACATTTGACCCCTCAGAGGTTGTGAAATAACAAAAACCTGGAAGCGTGTGCTTCCGGAGCAGAAATGACTCCCCCTGACACAGACTGGGGAAAGCATTTCATTACTATTCCAATTCAGACCTACAGGTAGTAGCACTGTATTAGAATATACAAATCTTTGTATATTGTAATGGATAAAATTTCATTACTTTATAAAAATTGCAAGTTGGGGTCCACTTGGGAGCCTGAAAAATCTAATTTTTTAAATATATAAAAATATATAAAAATTCAAATCATCCTTCTTTCCATAAAATTAAAATGAAAATAAACAATGCACTTTACAGAAACATCTAATATGTGGGCTTAAAATGCTATATAGGCAAACTACAAGACTCAGAAGGGAAAGACCGCCATATGATTGTTGGAGGGCAATTTTTTACTGGTTTGGGCTTTGGGTGTCAAGCGACATTTGAGGAGAACCTCTTCTGCTGTATGGCCACACTGTTGTGCTTAGAAGGGAAGGAGGTTTTTATTTGCTGGAATGGTTTTCAAGTGCTATGGTATGTCGCATTTAAAGAGACCATGAGGTACCCCTACAGTAGAAACCTCCAACAGTGGAAACCCCCAAAAAGTGGCTCAATTTTGAAAAATACACCCATCAAGGAATTTATTGAGGCTTTTACTGAGTGCATTGACTCCATAGACGTTTAATAGAATTAAGAAACACTTGGCCTTCTTCCAATAAATGTTGCTTTAGCCCCAGATTTTTAATTTTCACAAGGGAAGAAATTTCACTGCACAATTAGAAGTGAATTTACTCCTGAATACAGGAACTGCACATATGTGGTCGTAAACTACTCAATGGGTGTCACTCTGGTGGTCCGTGCCTGCCATGGTCTTGCTGTCCCCGTCAGTCACTGACGTCACTTTGCTCTCCCTGTGTGAAATGGGATTAAAGCTCAGTGAACTTTCCTTCAGCACTGAGAGAGTTAATGCTTTCTACCTGCCCCTGTCCATTTGCTGGTTAAGTTGCTGATCAGTCTCCCTATTTAGCTGTGCTGTGGATTCACCTTCTCGCCTAAGTTTTGAGGTTATTCTCCTCTGGATATCCATGTACCAAACCTTGTTTGTCTTCCAATTCCACTGCTTGCTGCCTGCCCCGACCTTGCAACTGTGACCTGGATTACACTCGTACTCAGCCTGCCCTGACCTTGGAACTGCTATTTGGAGTATGCAAGTACTCAGCCTGCCTTGACTATTGGACTGTGTTCAGACTACACTTTTCGCCTGTGTCCTTGATGCTTTGCACAAGTGTTTCTGACCCCCATGGTCAGCAGCCAACTATACCAAGTCCACTCCAGGAGGTAGCGGCCTGGTTGATTCCTTGCAGAGTCTAGATAAAAGGTGAATAACAGGGAACCGCCAGGACAGTGCGCTTAAGGTTAGTTTAAAGGCAAACTGGTTAGTTAGCACAGTGGGTCCAGCTAAATGGTGAGACTGATCAGCAACTTAACAGGCAACTGGATGGGGGAAAGGTAAAAGCATTGACTTTTTCAGTGTTGAAGGAAAGTTCACTGAGCTCTAATCCCAATTAACACAGGGAAAATAGAGCAACGCATGTGCCTGCCCAGAACTTCAAGACCGTGGTGGGCATAGACACCAGTGTAACAATGGCATATAGCAGTGTTCAGAATGGAAGGAGCGTCACTTGGCTTTTGGAGGGCAGATTTTGCTAGAATGTTTTTTTGACTCCATGTTGCATTTCAAGAGAACTTGAGGTACCCCTATAGTGGAAACTCTCAGAAAGCTACATAATTTTGGAAACTATACCCTCAAGGAATTTATTGAGGGATATAGTGATTGCTTTGACCCCACAGAAATTACGTAGAATTTAGAAACACTATTTTTACAAGAAAATGTAGCTTTAGTCTGAATTTTTCATTTTCACAAGAGGTAACAGGAGAAATGCAGGGTTCAGAAAAGAAAGAGCACCATGTGCATTTGAGGCTTAGTTTGGTGATTTATACAGCACTGGCTCTGAGGGGAAACTTGAAAAAAAAGTGATCCAATTTTAGAAACCACAACCCTCACAGAATTTACCAAAAGTTGTACTGAGCATTTTGTCCCAACAGGTGTTTTGAAAAAATGAATTCACAGCAGATGGTTCAGAGTGGAAATTACAACTTCTCCACAAATATTCAATTTCAGTGTCCAATATGCCGTGCCCAGCATAAGCCAGTGTGAAAAGCAAGCAATTTTTATTATTATACTATGCATCCTGGTTTTAGAAACACCTTGCATGTAGCCCTAATCTTTTGCTTAGACATACAACAGGGCTCAGGAGTAAAAGAGCATCATGTGCATGTGGACGTAAGCTGCTGTATGGGCACACAACAGGGCTCAGAATACAAGTGTGCCATTTGGCTTTTGAAGCATGGATTTTGCTGAAATGGTTTTCGGGCAATACATCACATTTGCTGAGCTTCTGAGGTACCTGTACAGTGGAAACCCTCTATAAGTCACCCCATTTTCGAAATGGCCGTGCGTCTTATAAAGCGAATACTAGAGTACGCTTCCATTATGGAAGCGCTCACTAGTATGTAATAGATGCTGGGAGCAGGGAAACATACTCACCCTCCTGCACTACAGCTCCACTCCGGGCCCGGCACTCCTCTGTCTTCTCCTCCTGGCGCTGCACAGTCCTGACCCCGTACAATGTCAGGACGTAGTGCTCGCACTATGACCTGACGCTGCACGCAGTCAGGTGACAGTGCAGCTCCAGCAGGAGAAGACTAAGGAGCGCCGGGCTCGGAGCGGAGCAGTGGCACAGGAGAGGTTTTTATTTTGTTCTGATGGGCTGATCTGAGGTCTGATGGGGCACAGTGGTCTGATCTGAGGTATGATGGGGGCACAGTGGGCTGATCTGAGGTCTGATGGGGGCACAGTAGGATGATCTGAGGTCTGATTGGGGCAGAGTGGGCTGATATGGGGCACAGTTGGCTGATATGGGGACTGAGTGGGCTGATTGGCTGATTTGAGGACTGATGGGGGCTTAGTGGGCTGATCTGAGTTCTAATGAGGGTCCGAAAGGGCTAATCTGAGGTCTAATGGGGGTCTGATGTGATGTCCTGAAATTTATGGGGGGTCGGATATAAGGTATATCATATTTTTTGCTTTTTTTAATATATATATATATACACTCACCGGCCACTTTATTAGGTACACCTGTCCAACTGCTCGTTAACACTTAATTTCTAATCAGCCAATCACATGGCGGCAACTCAGTGCATTTAGGCATGTAGACATGGTCAAGACAATCTCCTGCAGTTCAAACCGAGCATCAGTATGGGTAAGAAAGGTGATTTGAGTGCCTTTGAACGTGGCATGGTTGTTGGTGCCAGAAGGGCTGGTCTGAGTATTTCAGAAACTGCTGATCTACTGGGATTTTCACGCACAACCATCTCTAGGGTTTACAGAGAATGGTCCGAAAAAGAAAAAACATCCAGTGAGCGGCAGTTCTGTGGGCGGAAATGCCTTGTTGATGCCAGACGTCAGAGGAGAATGGGCAGACTGGTTCGAGCTGATAGAAAGGCAACAGTGACTCAAATTGCCACCCGTTACAACCAAGGTAGGCAGAAGAGCATCTCTGAACGCACAGTACGTCGAACTTTGAGGCAGATGGGCTACAGCAGCAGAAGACCCACACCGGGTGCCACTCCTTTCAGCTAAGAACAGGAAACTGAGGCTACAATTTGCACAAGCTCATCGAAATTGGACAGTAGAAGATTGGAAAAACGTTGCCTGGTCTGATGAGTCTTGATTTCTGCTGCGACATTCGGATGGTAGGGTCAGAATTTGGCGTCAACAACATGAAAGCATGGATCCATCCTGCCTTGTATCAACGGTTCAAGCTGGTGGTGGTGGTGTCATGGTGTGGGGAATATTTTCTTGGCACTCTTTGGGCCCCTTGGTACCAATTGAGCATCGTTGCAACGCCACAGCCTACCTGAGTATTGTTGCTGACCATGTCCATCCCTTTATGACCACAATGTACCCAACATCTGATGGCTACTTTCAGCAGGATAATGCGCCATGTCATAAAGCTGGAATCATCTCAGACTGGTTTCTTGAACATGACAATGAGTTCACTGTACTCAAATGGCCTCCACAGTCACCAGATCTCAATCCAATAGAGCATCTTTGGGATGTGGTGGAACGGGAGATTCGCATCATGGATGTGCAGCCGACAAATCTGCGGCAACTGTGTGATGCCATCATGTCAATATGGACCAAAATCTCTGAGGAATGCTTCCAGCACCTTGTTGAATCTATGCCACAAAGAATTGAGGCAGTTCTGAAGGCAAAAGGGGGTCCAACCCGTTACTAGCATGGTGTACCTAATAAAGTGGCCGGTGAGTGTATATATATATATATATATATATATATATATATATATATATATATATATTTTAGTTTGGGGTACATATGACTTTTTAATCACTTTTTCTTTTTTCTTTTTTGGAAATGGGATAAAGAAAAGGCTGTAATTCTGCCACTGTTTTCTGGGGTTTGGTTTACCACTTTCACACTAATTATTTTTGAAAAATAATCATGATATATTTCTGGAGATGGTTTTATGTGAAGACTTATTTTTTGTCGCATGAGGTGACAGTTTTATTAGCACCGTTTTTGGATACATAAGACTAGAGATGAGCGAACATGCTCGTCCGAGCTTGGTGTTCGTTCGAGCATTAGGGTATTCGTACATGCTCGATACTCAGACGAGCATCTCGCAATACTCGAGGAAATGATCGATAGCAGGGATTGGCTGGCCAGATCAGATGACCTGGGAATATAAGAATCTGGTCCCGCACTGCTCGCCTCAGATGCCGCCTGGATGAGATTAGGGACAGAGCTGCTGTCTGTCAGGGAGAGTGTTAGGGCCTCAATTTAGATTTTGGTTAGGCAGGAATCATCCTCAAAGAACCCAACAGCCCTTTTAAGGGCTACAAGCACCTTTTTTTTGGTCTCCTCCTGGCTGCTGGCTGGGACTTGTAGTGCAGCTACCACCATCTTGGATGCACACTGTGCACAACGACTGGTGGCAGAAAGGGGACAGCACATGGTCCACACAGACCCCAAAGAAATTGCCCAAAGTCCTCTCAGTACTCATTTTTGCTACTGCTGTACCTTGGCTTGCTGGGATCTGTAGTGCAGTCTAGAGAATATGTTTTTTCTCTCAGTTAAATATACTACAGTGCAGTGAACAATTCTGTAGTGTGCTGTACAGTAGCCACAGTCTAAAGAGTATGTTTTTTCTCTCAGTTATATATACTACAGTGCAGTGAACAATTCTGTAGTGTGCTGTACAGTAGCCACAGTCTAAAGAATATGTTTTTTCTCTCAGTTATATTTACTACAGTGCAGTGACCAATTCTGTAGTGTGCGGTACAGTAGCCGCAGTCTAAAGAGTACGTTTTTTCTCTCACTTATGTATACTACAGTGCGGTGAAAAATTCTGTCGTATGCTGTACAGTAGCCGCAGTCTAAAGACTACGTTTTTTCTCTCAGTTATATATACTACAGTGCAGTGAAAAATTATGTTGTGTGCGGTACAGTAGCCTCAGTCTAAAGACTACGTTTTTTCTCTCAGTTATATATACTACAGTCCAGTGAAAAATTGAGTGGTGTGCGGTACAATAGCCGCAGTCTAAAGACTACGTTTTTTCTCTCAGTTATATATACTACAGTGCAGTGAAAAATTCTGTCGTGCGCGGTACAGTAGCCACAGTCTAAAGACTACATTTATTCTCTCAGTTATATATACTACAGTCCAGTAAAAAATTGAGTGGTGTACGGTACAATATCCGCAGTCTAAAGACTACGTTTTTTTCTCTCAATTATATATAAAACAGTGCAGCAAAAAATTATGTTGTGTGCGGTACAGTAGCCGTAGTCTAAAGACTATGTTCTTTCTCTCAGTTATATATACTACAGTGCAGTGAAAAATTATGTTGTGTGCGGTACAGTAGCCGCAGTCTAAAGACTACGTTCTTTCTCTCAGTTATATATACTACAGTGCAGTGAAAAATTATGTCGTGTGCGGTACAGTAGCCGCAGTCTAAAAACTACGTTCTTTCTCTCAGTTATATATACTACAGTGCAGCAAAAAATTCTGTTGTGTGCGGTACAGTAGCCGTAGTCTAAAGACTACGTTCTTTCTCTCAGTTATATATACTACAGTGCAGTGAAAAATTATGTTGTGTGCGTACAGTAGCCGCAGTCTAAAGACTACGTTCTTTCTCTCAGTTATATATACTACAGTGCAGTGAAAAATTCTGTCGTGTGCGAACATGCTTGTCCGAGCTTGGTGTTCGTTCGAACGTTAGGGTATTCGTACATGCTCGATACTCAGACGAACATCTTGCGGTACTCGAGGAAATGACATCTTCCTCTTCCTGCATGTTAGGCGCCTTTTTCTCAGCCAATCAACATGCAGGAGAGTCTTTGGTACCCCCTAGCATCACGTGGAACCCCTACAAGTCGATAGCAGGGATTGGCTGGCAAGATCAGATGACCTGGGAATATAAGAATCTGGTCCCGCACTGCTCACCTCAGATGCCGCCTGGATGAGATTAGGGACAGAGCTGCTGTCTGTCAGGGAGAGTGTTAGGGCCTCAATTTAGATTTTGGTTAGGCAGGAATCATCCTCGAAGAACCCAAAAGACCTTTTAAGGGTTACAAGCACCTTTTTTTTTTTGTCTCTTCCTGGCTGCTCGCTGGGATTTGTAGTGTATCTACCACTATCTTGGCTGCACACTGTGCACAACGACTGGTGGCAGAAAGGGGACAGCACATGTCCACACAGACCCCAAAGAATTTGCCCAAAGTCCTCTCAGTACTCATTTTTGCTACTGCTGTACCTTGGCTTGCTGGGATCTGTAGTGCAGTCTAGAGAATACGTTTTTTCTCTCAGTTAAATATACTACAGTGCAGTGAAAAATTCTGTAGTGTGCTGTACAGTAGTCGCAGTATAAAGAATATGTTTTTTCTCTCAGTTATATATACTACAGTGCAGTGACCAATTCTGTAGTGTGTGGTACTGTAGCCGCAGTCTAAAGAGTACGTTTTTTCTCTCAGTTATATATACTACAGTGCAGTGAAAAATTATGTCGTGTGCGGTACAGTAGCCACAGTCTAAAGACTACGTTCTTTCTCTAAGTTATATTTACTACAGTGCAGTGAAAAATTCTGTCATGTGCGGTACAGTAGCCGCAGTCTAGAAAATATGTTTTTTCGCTCAGTTATATATACTACAGTCCAGTGAAAAATTGAGTGGTGTGCGGTACAGTAGCCGCAGTCTAAAGACTACGTTTTTTCTCTCAGTTATATATACTACAGTCCAGTAAAAAATTGAGTGGTGTGCGGTACAATAGCCTCAGTCTAAAGACTACGTTTTTTCTCTCAGTTATATATACTACAGTGCAGTGAACAATTCTGTAGTGTGCTGTACAGTAGCCGAAGTCTAAAGAGTACGTTTTTTCTCTCAGTTATATATATATTACAGTGCAGTGAACAATTCTGTAGTGTGCTGTACAGTAGCCTCAATCTAAAGAGTATGTTTTTTCTCTCAGTTATATATACTACAGTCCAGAGAAAAATTGATTGGTGTGTGGTACAGTAGCTAGAGTCTAAAGACTACGTTCTTTCTCTCAGTTATATATACTACAGTGCAGAGAAAAATTCTGTCGTGTGTGGTACAATAGACGGAGTCTAAAGACTACGTTCCTTTTCTCAGTTATATATACTACAGTGCAGTGAAAAATTCTGTCGTGTGTGGTGCAGTAGCCGGAGTTTAAAGACTACCTTCTTTCTCTCAGTTATATATACTACAGTCCAGTGAAAAATTGAGTGGTGTGCGGTACAGTAGCCGCAGTCTAGAGAATGCGTTTTTTCTTTCAGTTATATATACTAGAGTACAGTGAAAAATTGAGTGGTGTGCGGTACAGTAGCCGGAGTCTAGAGAATACATTTTTTTTGCCTCAGATAGTAATTCTACTGTCTACTGAATACGGTTTTGGCCTCAGATATTAATTCTACAGTTTAGTGAATATACAAAATGGTGAACCCCAGGGGTAAGGGTCGAGGACGAGGGCGTGGGCATCCAACTGATGTAGGGGGCAGAGGCCTTGGTCCTGGGCAGGGTGACACAGTACCTACTGATGAGGGAGCAGTGGAACGCGGCAGAGTTTCGCTCCCTAGCTTCATCTCGCAACTTACAGGGTCACGTGGGTCACACCACTATTGAAACCACAACAGTGCGAACAGGTGATGACGTGGATAGCGGATAATGTGTCCAGTAATTTATCCACCACCTAGTCTTCCACGCAGTCCACCCACGCTAGCCAAGGGAGTAAACCTCTGGCTCCTCCAGCTCATCCTCCTTCCCACCAGCCTGTGCACCCCCATGGAAAATATGGATTCAGATCCGGCATACTCACAGGAACTCTTTTCAGGACCCTACCCAGAGACACAAACCACTGCTCAGCAGCAACCTGTGCAGTTGCTCTGTCCCGATGCCGAAAATTTAGAACTTTTGCAGTCTGTTGGTGATGAGAGTGTGGAATTATTGCAAGTAGTGTGACAAGAGGTGTCGGATGATGATGATGATGATGAGACACGGTTGTCAGACAGTGACATTGTTGTCAGGGCAGTTAAGTTCGGGGGGGGGGGGGAGCAGAGTGAGGAATCAGAGAAAGAGCTGGCGGATGATGAGGTGGACTGACCCGAGCTGGGTTGGTAAGCCTAGTCAAGACAGTGCTTTTGAGGGGGAGGCAAGTGCAGCACCAGAACAGGTTGGAAGAGGCAGTGGGGTGGCCAGAGGGAGAAGCAGGGCCAGAGCAAGCAGATCAGCAACTGTTTCACGGAGTCAAGCTCCCGTGCCGAGGCCTAAATGTTCGCAAGTCTGGAGGTTCTTTAAAGAAAGTGAGGATGACTGGCGTACTGTGGTGTGCAACCTGGGCAACACCAGGATCAGCAGGGGAGCCACCACTAACAGCCTAACTACTACCAGCATGCTCAGACTTGCTCAGTGGAACCAAGGCCGTTCACCTCTTGCGGGTCACACCACTGCTCCTTCCCCTGTGTCATATGCTGGCTCGGCGAGTCAACCCCCCGCCCAGGACCCAGGCACGAGCTCCTCCCACTCTACAACCACCCCTTCACCTCCACATTCCTCCACACCCTCCACCAATGTGTCAAAGCGCAGCGTTCAGCTGCCTTCACATCAGACATTTGAGCGCAAGCGCAAATACAATTCCACCCACCCACATTCACAAGCCCTAAACGTCCACATCTCCCACATCTCCAAACTGCTGAGCCTGGAGATGCTGCCCTATAGGCTGGTAGAGACTGAGGCTTTCTGCAACCTGATGGCGGTGGCTGTCCCTCAGTACTTGGTCCCCAGCTGCCACTATTTTTCCCGATGTGCCGTCCCAGCCCTACATCAGCACATGTCAGAGAACATCATCTGTGCCCTGACCAACGCGGTTACTGAGAAGGTCCACCTAACCACGGACAGTTGGACAAGTGCTGGCGGGCAGGGACACTATATCTCACTGACGCACATTGGGTTAACTTGGTGGAGGCTGGGACCGAGTCTGACCCTGGGGGCTCATGTGCTGCCACACCGAGGATTGCGGGGCCTACCTCGGTCACGGTTTCTCAGACTTATTATGTCTCTTCCTCCAACGCCTCCTCCTCCTCCTCTCAATTACCATCCGTGAGCACGGCACCTTCAGTCGGTAGCTCTAGGCGCAGCAGCACTGCTGTGGGTAAGCGCCAACAGGCGGTGCTGAAACTGCTGAGCTTAGGTGACAAGAGGCACACCGCCCAAGAGCTGTTACAGGGCATCACGGCGCAGACCATCTTTGGCTGCGCAGCTGAACCTCAAACCAGGCATGGTTGTGTGTGACAACGGGCTAACCTGGTGGCGGCTCTGCAACTCGGCAGACTCACACATGTGCTGCCTGGCCCCGTGTTCAATCTTGTGGTTCA
Organism: Rhinella marina; assembly: GCA_900303285.1. Classification (NCBI taxonomy): domain Eukaryota; kingdom Metazoa; phylum Chordata; class Amphibia; order Anura; family Bufonidae; genus Rhinella; species Rhinella marina. The sequence continues at coordinate 129 of ONZH01009929.1, read as the reverse complement.
GCGGTTCCTCAAGACCTACCCCAATTGTCTGATTTGCCTCTCACCAAGGTGCGACGCATCTGTGCACATTTCCGCAAGTCACCACAGATGCTGCACTCTCAGGGCAGTACAACGGCGCTTACAACTGCC
>ONZH01009928.1:0-15314 GCA_900303285.1 Rhinella marina | reverse complement strand
CGCTCATCTCTACTCGCTGGTAAAAGCGAAGGAGACGTGGAGACTGGCCGTGCCCACTGAAAAGTTGAGGTGGACAGGGGAAGAAAGTATTCAGCGTCAGAGCCGATAAGTACAAGTATAAGACCGCATTTATTCCCCAGCATTCTTCCTGTAAATATATCTGTGGGATATTGTACCAATTCAAGAGGTCATCTTCAGAGTATTATTTCCCCTGTATGTGCCTGATCTAACCCCTAAGCTACTAATTTTATTTGGATTTTTTTCAAATAAGCTGGTTTAACATATATTGGGAGAACTTACCCCTTCTATGGCTGCTTGGACTTATTAATTTTATTCTTTTTTTTTTCTTTTTTTTTGTTGGACAAGTAGATGAACTAACTCCTTTTTATGTGGGTTGAACTAGCTGCTAAAGTGTTAGCTTGCGCGTATTAATACTATCTTGCGTTGTTTGTATAAGCTTGACAAGCCTAGAGTGTGCCTGATCCTAAGCCACTAATATTATTTTGATTTTTTTCAAATAAGGTGGATTAACTTGGATTGGATGAATTTTTTTTCTGCTATGGTTGTTTGGATTTACTAACTCCTTTTTGTGCTCTATGAGTTTAAATGGAGGTGTTTTGGGCATTAGCCTACAGTGAGTAGCTATCCTTAGGAGCTGATAAGTGTAAGCATACAGGCCCTGATTTATCACACCTTCACTCCAGAATTCTGTCTTCAAAAAGTCGCACGATAGGGCTTTTGCGACTTTTTTGCGCATTTTTTTGCGACTTTTTGCATGTGTACACCACTCACTCCAGTTTGTAATATGGGTGGAAAAGTGGGTGTGGTTAGCTATGTTAATGAGTTTTACTCCAGATTTATCATTGCGACTTTTTAAAAAAAGTCGCAAAATAGTCGCAATCTCACTCCAGGAGGAGGGTGGAGTAGGAAAAGTGGAGGAGCTTCTCTAGACAGAAGTGTAAGGTTGAAGAACAAGCCACATTTATCAAACAACCTGTGATGTTTGATAAATGTGGCACAAAGTACTCCAACATAGACTGAAGCAAAACTGACTTCAAATATTTTCCTAATGATAAATTCCCCCCATTGACTCTAAATTTGCTGATTGATCAAGACTTCCTCAGTATTTCCTCCACTATTATATGTGTGGGATATTGAACTAACTCAAGGCATCATTCTTAGGGGTTGTTCACATATCAGTTATTTGATCAGTTATTTCCATCAGTTATTGTGAGCCAAAACCAGGTGTGGGTCAAAAACACCAAACAGGTGCAGATCTTTTCATTATATCGGATCTCTGTTTAGTGTTCACTCCTGGTTTTGGCTCACAATAACTGATGGAAATAACTGATCAAATAACTGATATGTGAACAACCCCTTAGAGGACTATTTCTGTTTTCTGTGTTTGATTTAATTCCTATTTAACCCCTAGGCTATTAACTCTGTTGATTTTTTCAAATAAGCTGGACTAACCTACACTGGATGTATTTATCACTTCTATTGCTGTTTGGACTTATTAACATCTTCCTGCGCCGTATGAGTTTGTTTGATAAGTGGATGAATTAACCCCTCTTCTGTTTTGTTTCAGTTAGTGGTTAAAATTATTAGCTTCCACACATTAACATCATCCTGCACTGTTTGAATGAGCTGATAAACTTTGGAGTGGATCAGTTCATTTTCATCAGTATTGTACGAACTAACTGTTACATTGTGAGTTTCACTTTGGTTATCTCATTAATTCAATTTGTGATTTAAGGATGGCGATGAGGCGTAATAAGGAAAAAAAGTGGGAGTAGATCAAAAGAGGAAATCTGAGGGTGGTGGAGGGTTGGAATCCCCTAAAGAGAAAAGTAAAGGCCCTCCGGTAGGAGGGACAAGTTTGGATAAATTTTTACAATCTCCAGCTGCAATTAGAGGTGGAAGTGAAAAAGGGGAAAAACTTAAAGATCCCAAAATGAGAAGAAAAGAGGATGAGGGTATTGGTGACGGGAGTATAGGTAACAAGAAGAGCCAGGGTTTGGAGACAGAATTGGTGGAGGGGCAAGCAGAAGGCATGGGTGATCTTTTGCAGCACATTATGCAAGGAGTCAGGCAAACGAATGATACGCTTATTGAAATGAGAACCAAAATGGGAGTTGTAAGATCGGATATTTCTTATATCAGAGGCGATCTAAAGAAAATTAAAGAAAGGATAGCAGAAGTTGAGCACAGGGTAGGAGAAATGGAGGATCGAACGGTCAATTGGGAAAAAGAGATAGGTAGGATTTCTGATAACCAAACAGAGATACAGAAGAAGCTTATCGAATATGAAGATAGGAGTAGGAGGAATAATCTGAGGTTTATAGGTTTTCCGGAGAAAATAGAAGGGGAAAACTGCACAGGGTTTATAGAAAAATGGATACTAGAAAATTACTCGAAAGAAGGATTCTCAAAAGTATTTGGAATAGAGAGGGCCCATAGAATTCCATCTAAACCACTTCCATCTGGTAGTAATCCAAGGACAATCTTGGCTAGGTTCTTTTCCTCTGCAGATAGGCATATATTGATACGCAAGGCAAGAAAAGAAGGGGATAAGGAATACAATAGTAACAGGATAGCAATCTATCCTGATTATTCTAGGGCTACCCAGACAGATAGAATTAAATTTACCCAGATAAAAAAAAGGCTCAGACAGGAAGGTTTGCATTATTCATTAATTTTCCTGGCTAAATTGAGAGTAATGTATCAAGATAGTGTGTTTTTTTTTCCTATCTGCACAAGAAGTGTTAAGTAGGATGGAGCTAAAGGGAATAGAATGATAGAGGACGAGCAGGGAGGGAAATGCTAAGTTAGGAGGAAAGTGTTTTGTTGTGAAACAGAACGGCTTTTCAATAAGTTTTGGGTGAGGGGTGGGGGAGGTAGGGGATTTGTTGGGAGGGGGGAAGGAGCAGAGTTGCGAAAGATTTTACTCAAAAATTTGTTTTTAAAAAGGTAGTGTATGAAAATTTTAGTGTGGAACATCAGAGGTCTCTCTGAAAGGAAAAAAAGAGCTGCAGTTTTTGATGTTGCTGTAAAACATATGCCAGGGGTGCTGTGTTTATTGGAAACTCATTTAACATCTGATACTGTTAAATTGCTCAACTGTAGATGGGTGAAGGAGGAGTATCATTCCACTTTTTCGTCGTACTCAAGGGGAGTCTCAGTCTTGATTCATGAAAGAATGGAATATAAGATTCTGGGGAATAGAGTAGATGATCGAGGAAGATTTGTCTTTCTCCATGTTAAGAATTTTGAAATTAAATTTATATTGGCCTTTGTTTATATTCCTCCCCCTTTTTCCCTAAATGTCCTGCATGAGCTGGTGGCTTTTATGCAGGAGAGGAATGAACTATCAGCGTCAGAGTTGTCTCAGGAAATAATACGGGGTTAACTGTTCGTATCTGTAGAAAGAATGGTTGAGTCTGGAAGGTAGATAAAAAAGATTGTAGACAAAGAGGGATATTCAGATAGGTTAGGGTGTAACAGCCGATTCTCTGGGGTTCCCTGGGATGAGATTAATTGGGTGATTTATTGCAGTTGTCTGAGAGTTAGAAATCCTATGATAAAAGGATCTTTTCATGTTATAAATAAGACAGCCAGACCCTCTCCAGGATTGAGCTTTGTTCTGCGGCTCAAAAGAAATGGAACATGGATCCATGATATTAAGTCATGGCCGAAATGCGTCAGACCACGCCTCTATGCAGATCCGTGTTAAGAGAAAGGAAAGGGGACCAACTGGAGCGGCAGGAGCAAGCTGGCACTTGTAGTTCCACAGAAGCTGCAGACAATAGGCAGGTAGCAGATGGTTGTGCGGGGTAAAGCACAGGAGGAAGGAACGATCCGGAAAAGAGACGGTTCCAGCGAGAGAACTGCAAGCAGGAGCTTTACACGATACTCAAGCAATGAGTGTTTGATCAGGCAGGATATTTAAGACAAACAGGAAGTGAGGTAGCAGCTGGTTTGAAGCATGCTCCACCATCTTGGCTGAGGGCAACTCAAGGGCAAGGTAAACTAAACAGCAGGTATCCAGGGTTCTCCTGACAGGGGAACTCTCTGGCCTGGAAATAAATTGGCAAAAATCAATTATTTTGCCTATGGGTGAAGAGATAGAATACCCCGGTCTTAAAGTTCTTGGGAAGGAGGATTCTTTCAGGTATTTGGGAGTGGTGGTAGCATCCGATATTGGAAGGTATGAGGAGTTGAATTTGAGGCCTTTATTACATAAGATCAAACTTAAAATGAAGATTTGGATGGGGCTCCCCTTGAGTATGATGGATAGAATTAGTGTAATAAAAATGGTGGTCCTCCCGCAAATGCTTTATGTTCTTAGGAACAGTCCGGTATGGATAGGGAGAAACTTTTTTAAGAAGTTGAGGTCAATGTTAACGGGGGCGTAGACCTAGAATAAAAATTGAATATATGTATTCGGATGAGTCTAATGGTGGGTTAGCAGTTCCCGACTTTCAGCTGTATTTTATAGCCTCCCAATTAATTTATCTGATATCTTGGAAAAAGAAAAAGTATCTTCAAAAAATGGTGGAAAAAAATGGGGAAAAATATAATGATATTTGGGAATTGTTAGAATCGGGTAAGGGTGAGAAAAGTGAAAATTTAGGTTTATAGGATCTTACGTTTAGGGTGTGGGAGCAGATGAAGAAGGAAAAGCAAATACATGGGTCGTTTAATTTCACGCTATTGTTGGCTAACGAGCACATTGAGGAAATGTATAAGATAAAAGATTATAAATTTTGGAAGTGTTATGGTAGTACAGTTTTTTAGTTAGGGTATTTTAAAAGATTTCGGGGATTTGCAAAAGGAATATAATTTACCATCTTTCGCGTTTTTAGGTATATACAAATTGGACATGCTTATTATAAATCACAGAATAAGGAGAAGTTTCAGATTGTGGATTCACATTTGGTATCATATTTAAGAGAGGCTAGTACTAATAGGAAAGGGTTGTCTAAAGTTTATTAGATGCTCCAGATATCAAGGTTAGGTCGTATGTACCATAGGAGTAAAAGAGAATGGGAGAAGGAGTTGGGAACTCAAATTAGGACTGAATGGTTAGATATCTATAAATGGGCAAGGGATAATTCCATCAATAAGATCATATAGTTTCACAATTTTTTGTGATGTACCGCCTATATTATACACCTAAGATTATATCTAAGTTTTTAAAAGGGGAGTAGAAAGTCAGTGCCCAAAGTGTAGTATGGAAATGGTTGGTTTCTTACATATGATCTATGATTGTCGGGTGGTGAAGGATTTTTGGGTAGAAATTTTGGACTTAGTGAGGAATTGTCTTAAAATTAAGGAACTGGGGGGACCAACAGTTTGGCTATTGGGGAATATGACAAGAGTGAAGAATCAAGGTGAAAAGGGAATCCTTAATAGGATTTTTTTGATCGTTAGATTAGCAATAGCCAAAAAATGGATGGCAAGTACTGCACCCTCGGTTGAGCATGTTAGGTATCTAATTAGGAAAGCTATTAATTATGAATATGTGTATTACCTAAAAATTGGAAATTTAAATAAATTTTATGCTATATGGGAAAAATGGATTGCAGCTATGTCAGATTCAGAAAAGCTAGGCCTTATTCAGAAACTAAGATGATATATCTACTTTTGTGTTTACTTAACTCTGCAAGGGTGGGGGGTCTGGGTTCGGTTGATTAACAGGAAAATAAGAAAAATTGTATGATTGTTTAGGGTGGATTTTTTATTATATTGTAAGATGTTGTTGTAAATTTTTTTTTCTTTTTGTATAATTGAAATAATCTAATATATAAAGCTGAGTGTGTGTGTGTGTGTGTCCCCGCTAAAGGAATCTGCACCGCTGCAGCTACAATCACAAAATTTGGCACACATGTACATCAGGCGTCCAGGAAGGTTTTAGAACAGTTTTCAACTCTCCAGGACGTACCGTTCCTGAGATATTACCAAAAAATGCATTAGCCAATAGTAGTCTGGTCACATGACCCTTATCAGCCAATAGAAGCTCACAGGCACACATCAGGTTTCTATGACAACCTAGCCAGTTCACTGCTTTAGGTCTGCATTAAAGAGGCAGAGCACTGTGGACGACAATGGTGAATATCTTTTATTACTACTGAACAGTAAATATGTAAAATTTACATTATATGAGGTAATGATTGATGATGAGTTAGTCTAAAACATAAGTTATAGTTATGGTAACCGGGAATACCCATTTACCATTGTCATCCACAGTGCTCTGCCTCTTTAATGCAGACCTAAAGCAGTGAACTGGCTAGGGTGTCATAGAAACCTGATGTGTGCCTGTGAGCTTCTATTGGCTGATAAGGGTCATGTGACCAGGCTACGATTGGCTAATGCATTTTTTGGGAATATCTCAGGAACGGTACGTCCTGGAGAGTTGAAAACTGTTCTAAAACCTTCCCGGACACCTGATGTACATGTGTGCCAAATTTTGTGATTGTAGCTGCAGCGGTGCGGATTCCTTTAGCGGACATACACACACACACACACACACACATGCACACACACACACACACACACACTCAGCTTTATATATTAGATGTTTTAGACTAACTCATCATCAATCATTACCTCATATAATGTAAATTTTACATATTTACTGTTCAGTAGTAATAAAAGATGTTTTCTTCCACTGCTACCCACCTTCCTCCTAAATCAGGCATCGACCTGTAATTCCGGCCACTGTCAAAAGAAGGACTTAAAGGGTTATTCTCATCTTGCTATTTCAGCCTGACTAGCAGACAGATCTGCAGTTCACTTCCTGGTTTCCTGCTGCTAAGGCTGGGCGGGCTTAGGCAGTTTGAGTGAAGGGCTGCCACGCCTCCTTATGACATCACACTGAGAGCTCAGTCCTCACTGAGAGCTCAGTGTGTGTATATATATATATATATATATATATATATATATATATATTTGGTATAATTATAATTACTTTGGCTTCAAGTATATCATTGGTGGTATCAGTGGATATGTATATAGCTATGTATATAGCTATATAATTATCTTTTTATTCTAATATATGGAATTTATAATGCAGGTAGAAATCGTTGGTCTATATAGTGGAGCAGTTTTTTTTTTTTTTTATACTTACCAGTGGAAGATGCGGCTGTCTCTGGATGCTGGCTTCTCCCCTGTCCTCCGCGATGTCTGCGCTCGGATAATTTCTCCCTGCGCTCGCAAACAGAGCTGTATGTGAGCGCAGGGAGAAATTAGCTACTGCGCATGCGCAGCTGAAAAAGAAAACTTGAACTGCGCATGCACGGCCCGCTGCCTTATCTGAGCGGCGGTGGCCGTATCCAAGGCTTATAAAAGGTAAACAAGGGGTCAGTGGGGGAGGATTTTAGGAGACAAAGATACATTTTGGATAATGAAGACTATTTAGTAACCTTAATAAAATCAACAAAGGAGCAGAATAGGAGGCATTTAATGAAATGAGAATACCCCTTTAAAAGCACCACCCCCAGATCCCACTAAGTCACGCCCCTGACTCAGTCAGGCCACGCCCCTTCCATGCTGCATTTGACCGGGATTAAAAATATTGGTAAAAATCACCTTCTGTCAGCTGCAGGGGTGGGCGGAGGGTGACTTTCTCCCTGCAGCTCATTGCTCAGACTGCACAGTGCTGCTGCTGAGAGTGCTACTGCTGTATCCATCCAGGCCCTGCGCATGACAGAGGACAGGGAGTCTGAAAGCCAGACCGTCCAGCCTAAAACAAGACCTCTGGCCACCCTAGGGGCAGGCTGATGTTAGGGTGGCCAGATGTCCGGCTTTAGCCTGGACAGTCCAGTTTTCTGGCTACCTGTTCTCCGTCCGACACAGTGCCTGGAAAGACACAGGGATGTCCACCCTTTCAGTAGCTCACACTCAGACAGCTTCTCCTCCATGTCTTCACAGAGCTAGGGGGGGCGTGGCCTCATGTTTAGTGATGTGTCTTCATGGGAACTGGGGGCGCTGTTTCACGTTTGGGGGAATGGCCGGTGAGGTCTGGCTTTCTGGGGTGAAGAAAGTGGCCACTCCAGCTGCTGTGGAGGTCACAGTTAAAGGGGCGGGCTTCTGAAAGGTCACTGTTAAAGGGGTGGGCTGCTGTAGAGGTCACTGTTGAAGGGGCAGGCTGCTGTAGAGGTCACTGTTGAAGGGGCAGGCTGCTTTAGAGGTCACTGTTAAAGGGGCGGGCTGCTGTAGAGGTCACTGTTAAAGGGGTGGGCTGCTGTAGAGGTCACTGTTTAAGGGGCGGGCAGCTGTAGAGGTCACTGTTAAAGGGGCGGGCTGCTGTAGAGGTCACTGTTAAAGGGGCGGGCCGCTGTAGAGGTCACTGTTAAAGGGGCAGGCCGCTGTAGAGGTCTCTGTTAAAGGGGCGGGCCGCTGTAGAGGTCTCTGTTAAAGGGGCGGGTCGCTGTAGAGGTCACTGTTAAAGGGGCTGGCCGCTGTAGAGGTCACTGTTAAAGGGGCGGGCCAGTGTAGAGATCAATGTTAAATGGGCAGGCACTGTAGAGGGCACTCTCGATATCTTTTAACGACACACACACACAAACAGTAAAATAAATAAATTAAATATACCCGGGCGAAGCCGGGTCCTTCAGCTAGTAAGTAATAATAATAAAAAAAAATTGTCATGGATCACTATAAATCAAGTATACCCAGGCCACTCTGCCTTAGAGTATGGCTACATGGAACGGCTGTGCTACGGGCGGGTTGCAGCCATGCTGCGGTGAGCAACTGAGCGGTCAAATAGCCCGCAATTGCCTTTTATTTATAATGAAGACTGCACTGTACAGTCAGTCTTGATTGTTAATGGCTGTGCGGCACCTTTCAAAAGGAGCTGTTGCTGGTACGGGGTTTGGCTGGTTAGGTGGAGGCACAATATGCAAATTATAGCTGTTTTGGGCTGCAATCTCCTGCAGGTTTTTGACAGTAAACATAGAATATTATTCAGGTCTGGCATACCCTCTTCTCCAGCTCCAGCGCTCTCCTGCCCTACAGGTGGTAGCACTTCTTCTGCCATCTGCTTTTCCTCCTTTTCCACATCATCTAATATTGATAAGAATATGTCACCAGGAACATCCAGCTCCGCCTCTCTCTGCATCTTGCTGACTTTTCTAGAACATGGTTACTTTAAAGGATGATTTGGAAGAAGTAAAGCCAGCAAAAGATGAGGATGGTCATCATTAAGACTTGGTCCCTCTAAGGGTTGCAGACTGAATGGTGTTGGTTTGCACGCTGGCAGTGGAGTAATAACGACTTCCATCTTATTGGTACTGAATAGAGATGAGCGAGCATGCTCGTCCGAGCTTAGTGCTCGTTCGAGCATTAGGGTACTCGTATGTGCTCAATGCTCTGACGAGCATCTCGCCATGCTCGAGGAAATGGCATCTCCCGCATTTTGAATTTTTGGTGCCTATAACTCAGCCAATCACTAGCCAGGAGACTCTGCGGTACCCCCCAGCATCACGTGGGGCCTTACATGTCGATAGCAGGGGTTGGCTGGCCAGATCAGGTGACCCTGGAATATACTAGTGACGTCCGGCGGTGCTCGGCTCAGAGGCTGTCTGGATGTCGTTAGGGACAGATCTGCTGCGTTTCAGGGAGAGTGTTAGGGCCTGGATTTAGTTCTCTGTTAGGCAGGAGTGATCTCAAAAGAACCCAACAGCCCTTCTAAGGGCTACAAGACACTTTTTTTGTCTCCTTCTGGCTGGGCTGTCTGGCACTAGTAGTGCAGCTATCGCCATATTTGCAGCAGTTTGCAGGGAGACTGCAAATGGGTTTTTTTTGCTCTCAGTGATATAGAAAAATCTGAGTGCGACATTTTTCCGGGGTGCAGTGAAAATAGCCACAGTCAGCAGGGGCTGAGTTTGCTCTCTGATATATTCTGCACGCAGGGGCGTAGCTAAAGGCTCATGGGTCCTGGTGCAAGAGTTCAGCTTGGGCCCTCCCAGCGCTGGTGCACCTAGCTTTTCTGCCGGCCAAGTAAAAAACTGAACCGCCCCCCCCCCCCCATGCCAAATTCTCACCCTAACCTTTTTCCTCCTAATATTACGTATATCACTACAGAACATACAGGGTAAGGCTACATTCACACGTTGTTTTTGCGGCCTCTGATCTGCAGATTTTGCGGCTCAGATGCGGACCCATTCACTTAAATGAACACTGTGTGCTGACCGCATCTGTATGTCCATTCCTATTTTTGTCCGTTTTGCGGACAAGGATAGACATTGTTACAGTGGATCTGCAAAAAAAATGGATGCCATACGGAACATCATCCTTTTTTTGCGGATCCGCAATTTGCAGACTGCAAAACAAAACGTTCGTGTGAATGTAGCCTAAAACAGCGCCCCATACCTCTTACATCCAGTGACGTCTCCTCTGATGTAGATCTTCTCTTTCCTCATCTTCTCCTTTCAGACCAGACGCCATTTTTCAGCCCATTTCTCATCTCTGCAGTTAGACAGAAAAAATTTTTAGTTTACTACTTTTCAATCATCCTCCCGTCTTCTGGACAAATCATCCTACCACCCCCAGTACTGTGCCACTAGTACCACACAAATAGTGCCCTACAATAATTATTGGCACACAGTGTCCTAAAATAACTGCGCCCAGCACATAGTGTCCCGTAATAGTGTAAACATAACGTGCCCCAGAAATAACTGCGCCTCCAGTGCCAGTAAAAATGGCCCCAGTGCCTGTAATAATGCCCACAAGTGCCCCCAAAAATGCCCCCAGTGCCCCCTTTTGCCGGTAAAAATGCCCCCAGTGCCCCCCATGTGCCCCCAATAGAGCTCCGGTCCAAGACTACAACAATAAAAAAAAAAACACTTATACTTACCTCCGTGGAGCTGGCAGCGATGTGATGCAGGCCTCTTCCGGCCTGTGTCCTGCGCTGTACGGCTCAGGCGGCGTGATGGCGCCTAGTGCCTGCAGCCTATCAGAGGAACGGGCAGGGGAGACGCCTCTCCCTCCTCTGCCCCGCAGTACAGGCATCTGTATCGCCATCCTGAGGACGGCGATACAGATGACTATGGAGATGAGCGCTTCCACAATGGAAGCGCTCATCTCCCTCAGCCCCGCCGCCGCCCGCAACTATGTGCAGGGCCGCGCCGCACCAGCCTAATTTGCGGTGCGGCCCTGCAAGTGGCAAGGGGGGCCCTCGGGGCCCCCCTGGCTTAGGGGGCCTGGTCGCAACTGCGACTGCTGCGACCCCTATAGCTACGCCACTGTCTGCACGTCACGTTAAAAAAAAACACTCACCAAAACAAAACTTTGTTTTTTTGTTGTTTTATCTCAGTGATACAAATCCATTTCATACAGCTGTGTGGAACCATTCTGTGTGTCACAGTTCAGCTGTCCAGTCACCACAAACCACAATCCGTATTTTCTGTCCAGGTGACCCATACTGTACGTCACATAATTAAAAAAGGTCTTTTGCTCTCACTGATACAGCTACATTAGAAAAATCTCTGTGCGACATTTGTCTGGGTTGCACTTAAGCAGACCAAGTCTGCCTAATCTAATAGTTTCAGTGTAATTGCTCCATACTGCACGGTACGTAATAAAATATGTAATTTTGCTCTTATTTATCCACCTATATATTAACTTGTTCAGATTGAACAAGTTTGTGGGTTTCAGTACAGCAGGCCCATTTTTTTTTTTGGTATATATAATACACTTATATACAGAAAATGTTGAACCCCAGGGCTAAGGGTCGAGGACGTGGGCGTGGACATTCAATTACTGCAGGGGGCAGAGGCCGTGGTCCTGGGCAGGGTGAGACAGTACCTGCTGATGAGGGAGCAGGGGAACGCTGCAGAGTTACACTCCCTGGCTTCACGTCTCAACTTACAGGGACACGTGGTAGAGCACTGCTGAAACCACAACAGTGCAAACAGGTGATGTTGTGGATTGCGGACAATGCTTCAAGTAATTTGTCCACCAGTCAGTCTTCAACGCAGTCTACCCACGTTACCCAAGGGAGCAATCCTCTGGCTCCTCCACCTCAACCTCCTTCCCCCAGTCTGCCCCCTCCCAGGAAAATTTGGAATGCGATCTGGCATACTCTGAGGAACTGTTTTCTGGACCCTTCCCAGAGTCACAAACCACTTCTCAGGTTGCTGCTGACCTCTTTCCCGATGCCCAAGTTTTCCAACTGTTGAAGTGATGACATTGTTGACTTGGAAGAAGTGTGTAAAGAGGTGTCGGACGATGAGGAGACACGGTTGTCAGACAGTGGTGAAGTTGTTGTCAGGGCAGGAAGTCCGGGGGGGAGCAGACTGAGGAATCGGAGGATGACAAGGTGACTGACCCAAGCTGGGTTGATAAGCCGAGTGAAGACAGTGCTTCTGAGGCAGAGGCGAGTGCTGCACCAGAACAGGTTGGAAGAGGCAGTGGTGTGGCCAGAGGGAGAAGCAGGGCCAGAGCTGGTGCATCAGCAGAAACTGTTTCACGTAGTGAAGCTCCCGTGGCGAGGCCTAGATGTTCGCAAGTCTGGAGGTTCTTTAAAGAAAGTGAGGATGACCAACGGACTGTGGTGTGCAACCTGTGCCACACCAGGATCAGCAGGGGTGCCACCACTACTAGCCTAACCACCACCAGCATGCGCAGGCATATGAGTGCTAAACACCCCACTCAATGGAACCAAGGACGTTCACCTCCTGCGGGTCACACCACTGCTCCTTCCCCTGTGTCACTTGCTGCCTCTGCTAGTCAACCCCCTGCCCAGGACCCCCGGCACGAGCGCCTCCCGCCGGAAAACCACACCTTCGCCTCCACGATCCTCCACAACCTCCACCAATGTGTCCCTGAGCAGCGTTCAGCTGTCTTTACAGCAGACACTGGAGCGCAAGAGGAAATACAGTTCCACCCACCCACATGCCCAAGCCCTCGACATCCACATCTCCAAATTGCTGAGTCTGGAGATGCTGCCCTATAGGCTGGTAGAGACCGAGGCCTTTCGCAACCTTATGGCGGTGGCTGCCCCTCGGTATTCGGTCCCCAGCCGCCACTATTTTTCCCGATGTGCTGTCCCAGCCTTACACCAGCACGTGTCACATAACATCATCCGTGCCCTGACCAACGCTGTTTCTGAGAAGGTCCACCTAACCACGGACACGTGGACAAGTGCTGCCAGGCAGGGACACTATATCTCACTGACAGCACATTGGGTTAACTTGGTGGAGGCTGGGACCGAGTCTGACCCTGGGGCCGCTCATGTACTGCCCACACCGAGAATTGCGGGGCCTACCTTGGTCATGGTCTCTCAGACGTACTATGCCTCCTCCTCCGACCCCTCCTCCTCCTCCACCTCCTCCTCCGAATTACCATCCGTGGGCACGGCACCTTCAGTCGGTAGCTCTAGGCCAGCAGCAGTGCCGTGGCTAAGCGCCAGCAGGCGGTGCTCAAACTGCTGAGCTTAGGTAACAAAAGGCACACCGCCCAAGAACTATTACAGGGCATCACGGCGCAGACCGATCTGTGGCTGGCACCGCTGAACCTCAAGCCAGGCATGGTTGTGTGTGGCAACGGGCATAACCTGGTGGCGGCTCTGCAACTCGGCAGACTGACACATGTGCCATGCCTGGCCCACGTGTTCAATCTCATAGTTCAGCGGTTCCTCAAGACATACCCCAATCTGTCTGATTTGCTCACCAAGGTGCGCCGCATCTGTGCGCATTTCCGCAAGTCGACCACAGATGCTGCCACTCTCAGGGCAGTGCAGCGCCGCCTACAACTGCCCGCTCACCCACTGTTGTGCGACGTGCCCACAAGATGGAATTCGACGTTAAACATGTTATCCAGAGTTTACCAGCAGCACACAGCGATTGTAGACTGCCAGATGTCAACTTCCACCAGAACTGGTAGTCAGGTCAGTCAGATTCCTCAAGTCTACAATGAGGAGTGGACGTGGATGTCTGATATCTGCCAGGTGTTGAGCAACTTTGAGGAGTCAACACAGATGGTCAGCGGCGATGCCGCCATTATCAGCCTCACCATCCCGCTGCTTTGCCTGTTTAAAAACTCACTGCTCAGCATGAAGTCGGAAGCTTTGCGCTTGTCACAAGAGACGGTGGAGGAAGATACGTCGCTTGATAGCCAGAGCACCCTCCGGTCTGTTTCTCAGCGCGTATCGGAGGAGGGGGATGATGATGAGGAGGAAGAGGAGGAAATGTCGGGAGACAGAAGAGGGTACCAATGCTCAGTCCTTCTTATCTCTTGAGCGTGTATGGGCTGAAGAGGAGGAGGAGGAGGAAATGGAGAGTCAGGCCAGTGAGGAGAGGGAATTCTTACGTGTTGGGACTCTGGCGCACATGGCAGACTTCATGTTAGGCTGCCTATCCCGTGACCCTCGCGTTAGAAGAATTTTTTCAAACACCGATTACTGGGTGTTCACTCTCCTGGACCCACGGTACAAGCAGAACCTTTCCACTCTCATCCCTGTAGAGGAAAGGAGTATGAGAGTGAATCAATATCAACAGGCCCTGGTGCACAAGCTGAAACAATCCTTCCCATCTGATGCCGCTAGCAGCAGAGGGCGTGGTTCTGTGGGCCAAGTAGCGGGGGAAAGGAGGCGAGCAGGCAGCTTGTCCAGCACTGGCAGGGGAACGCTCTCCAAGGCCTTTGCCAGTTTTATGTCACCCTAGCAAGACACTGTCACCTTTCCCCAGTCTAGGCAGAGTAGGGGTGAGCTTTACAGAAAGATGGTGAGGGAGTACCTAGCTGACCATACCAACTTCCGGACCGATCACTCTGCTCCATATAACTACTGGGTTTCAAAGCTGGACACGTGGCCTGAACTGGTGCTGTACGCCTTGGAGGTGCTGGCCTGCCCTGCCGCTAGCGTGTTGTCAGAGCGGGTATTCAGTGCAGCTGGTGGCATCATCACCGATAAGTGTACACGCCTGTCAACTGACAGCGCTGACAGGCTGACGCTTATTAAAATGAACAAAGCCTGGATTTCACCGGAATTCAAATCTCCTCCGGGGGAAAGCAGCTAAAGATTATGTATCCGATTCCTCTTCTCTACTTCTCCTACTCCTCCTTGTCGTCTTTGCCTAACCCTGACCCAAAACGCAATTTTTTAGAGGGCCAACTTAACGACAATTTTTCCGGAGAGCCCCCTACAGGCCCTCTCTCCAAACAATTTTTCCGGAGGGCCACCTACAGGCCCTCTCTCTAAACAATTTTTCCGGAGGGCCACCTACAGGCCCTCTCTCTAAACAATTTTTCCGGAGGACCCCTACAGGCCTCTCTCCAAACAATTTTCCAGAGGCCCCCTACAGGCCCTCTCT
>ONZH01009927.1:0-136929 GCA_900303285.1 Rhinella marina | reverse complement strand
TTGAGGAGCCACCGAATATTTATTACAGTGGCCCTCAAACATATCGCATGCCATAAACGGATCTACAGTGGGATCATATTTCGGGATCTCCTTGCAGATCAGTAACAGGAAATTTATCCTTTCCATGTTGCCATGATTGGGATAATGTTCCTCCGGCCATTCCGGACGATATGGAGGACTGGAAGAGGTGTATTCTGGTTCCCACCTACTTTCATATCCTCCACTGCTGTCCTGACCCTGGAAGCGGTTGCTATGTCTATACTCCGTCGGAATAGGAGTAAAGCGTAGCCTCCGTTCCACCTGTCCTCCCGTATCTGAAGCCCCGGATCTGTGATCCGTATGAGACGTGGCCTCCGTTGCCATCGTCTCCCCCTGTGCCGTTCCCGAAACACAAACCTGTTTCGTAGGCAAGGGTAACCTGCTCTCAGTACCAGGCCATGACAGATTACTAATCACCTGCTGCAAATCCACAATGGTTTGCGTCTTTGCAGCCAAATCTCTCTAAGAGAGTTAGCCAGCGCATCCATGGATGTGGCTCTGTTTTTAAACTGATTTATCTCAGTGTATAGCCGGAGGAGCTCCCTGTCCATGTCGGAATAATAGCTCTCCTTCTCCGAGAGTCTAGATTCCAACACTTTCTCTACCTCTACCTCTTTCTCTCTCTCTCTCTTGGCTGTACACTGGGTCCCTTCTTCTAGTTGAGTCTCAAGTGTGGCTATGTGCTTAGAATTTTCTACACAGCACTGGCAGTGGAAGTTCTCCGGTGTGGAGATCTTCCCTGTCTGTGCTGCATTAAGGTTTTGTGGCTTCCAGATGCTGTCCTTAAAAGTGTGAACTAATTTGGCCAGCATCTGGAGGCGTTTTGTGGTTTTGTGAAAGATGCTTTTGCTTATGCACACTTTGTCATGTGCATAGGCTTGGTCTAACAAAGCAGACCAAAGCATCTCCGTGGACTTGTATGAGGTGGGGAGTATGGGGTGAAATGTACTGTTTTTGCCTAAGTGCTGCAGTGTGGCAAAGGTCATACTCACTTTTTCGGTGGCCATTCTGCGTGGAGTCGTCTGCGTCCTTCTAGTTTCGGAACTTCTTTTTCCCGTCCAGCCGGAGACCTTCACCCGTCTACGCTGCTTGGAAAAAGATCCTCTTCCTCCGGAATGCCTGCCGTCAACTCTTCTGGATCCACTCAAACCGTGAATTGACTCTCGCCGGTTCAGTCATGCAAGGGAATAAAAAACACGTTACTTTTAGGTTCGCTGTTTGTGGACGTTTCCCATGCAAACTGCCACCCACACTTGTATTATCCGTCCAACTTCAAGGTCGAGGAGCACAATATAGCACGACACTGCACCGTGTCCCTCCGCTATTTGTCCGCTCCCTATCCGCCTATCTTAGTTGACGTGGTAACACAATTGTGGCGCGTATTCACAGAACAACAGTCCACAACCAGTTCGGGCTGGCTCGCCAAATGTTATAGGGCTTATTAATTAATAATATTTTGTGGAATATTATTAATTAATATTCATAAACAGGCGTAGCCGGCTGACGCTAGCTCCGCCTATTTATTCCCCACACTGTTCCGTTCCCTGCACGCTGTAAATTACCTTATACTGTAGCAGCGGCTATAAAGACCATGTACACGGTACTTTAAATAATAAAAGAATTTATTACAAAATTACACGTCTACCGTCTAATTATTTAGACTATATCTATATATATTTATATTGGCATATATAAATATGTATACATATAGCCACACAACAATACAATATTATACACTGACTACACTGCACACTTCCCACAAGTAATTCCACCCACAATACTAACTAAATAATACACTCACACAAATATAAATATAGTAAGCCCTCCCAAGCCTATCTACTTTACTATCCCTAGGGAAGCAAAGGGTTAAATTACAATACAGATTGGTAGTGATGTAGGGGTTAATGGCAGGGATGGGATAGTGGCTGGATATCAGGGGTTAGGAATATTAGTGGTTCAGGGGTACCCAGGGTACTCAGCCAATCCTTTGGGGATCACTGCTCGTCTCCAGGGGGGTTGCTCGTCTCCAGGGGGGTTGCTCGTTGTAGGGGATGATCCCCGCTTGGTGCGTTGCTCGTTGTCCCAGGGATGACTCTCGCTTGCTTCAGGGGGGGGGCTGCACGGCTCAACTGAAGAGCGCAGCGCGATCGGGTTATTTAAACTCGATCGTGCTCGCTCCCGTGCTCCCACGCTGCCGGTGAGCGAGAGCGCTGGCAGCCCTGTGTGTACGTGATCTGGCGCAGGGAAATGACGTCACTGCGCCATCATGAGCGCACAGGAATTCACAGGCGGTGGATCTCTTGATCTCTCGTAACTTTTTGTTTCCCTGTCTTGTTAATTACCCCCAGCAGCACTGAGGGTAATTAACAGAAGGGACAGAGGATCTTATCGATCCTCTGTCCTTTTGAAATGCCTGAGACTGGACTAATAGTCCAGTCATCAGGTCACCATCTGCAAGCGCATTAGTATGCGCTTGCAGGGTTACCGAGGGGGCACCTGGATATCGGGGACATCTATTTTATATACATATAGATGTATATATATAAATCTGGGGCATATATACATACATCTACAGTATATGTATCAGGCACATTGGGACTGATGGGGCATGAATGGGGGCACATAGGCATAAAGGGGTAGCATATGGGGCCATAGACCCCAACGTGAGGTCATTTATATATATACATGTACATGCATGCCTGATTAAAGGGGCATGCATGCATATATATATATCATACAGGGCCAACACTTCCTTCTACAACCCCCCCTTTTATTTTGCCACTGCTTTGATATCCCATACTGTGCTGCCGAAGGACGTCTAGGAACTACCGAATTTTAATACTTACCTGACGGAAATTCGAGTTCCTAGAGTCCAGAGGCAGCACAGGGACCCACCCTATTAGACTTATTGCTGCATACAAACTCTGTGTGGATGTGGTTAATGGGGTACTTTATACAGTTGGGGGTCAATTGATTCATTATTGATTGCTATAGTCTCTTCTGCCTTGTTCTAGGGATCTAGACTTAACCCATACTATGCTGCCTCTGGACTCTAGGAACTCAAATTTCCGTCAGGTAAGTATCAAAATTTGGTAGTATGTGACGAGAAAACAATCTCAGAATAGCTTGGATAAGTAAAAGCATTCCAAAGTTATTACCACATAAAGTGACATATGTCAGATTTGCAAAAAATGGCCTGGTCAGGAAGGTGAAAACAGGCCCGGGGTTGAAGGGGTTAATCAGAGACCACAGCCTCCGGGTGTCTCTCTCTCTCTCGCTCTAGAGACAAACTCAGCATTCACATTTCCTTTGCACTGCAGACATCACAGTCTCATCAGCAGAGATCACAGTCTCAAACACAGTCTGCAAACACAACATTTCCACAATAGGCTTCTGGCCTGTTATGCATTTTCGTTTTGCGCTCCCTGCCTTCAAACAGCCATAACTGTTTTATTTTTCTGTTCACATAGCTGTATGAGGGCTTGTTTTTTGCGGGACAAGTTGTACTTTCGAACGCCACCATTTAATACTGCATATGGTGTAGTGGGAAGCGGGAAAAAAATTCCAAATCGGGTGAAATTGCAAAAAAAACGCTATTCCGCTACAGTTCTACGGGTTTCTTATTTACAGCGTTCGATGTTCATTAAAACTGACCAGTTTCTTTCATTCTACTGGTCAGTACGAATCCAGTGATACCTAATATGTATAGTTTTTCCTGCGTTTTGATAGTGATAAAATAATTATAATGTTGTTTTTTTTTTTTTTTTGTCATATCTTGACCCCTATAACTTTTTGGTATTTATGTGTACGGAGCTGTATGGGGGCTCATTTTTTGCGGGGCGATCTGACGTTTTTATTGATACCATTCTGGGGTGTGTATGACTTTGTGATCACTTTTAATTAAACAGCAAATCGCCATTTGGACGCTTTTTTCCGCCACACAATTCGCCGTTTTGGAAATTTTTTTTATATTTTAAAAGTACAGGTGTTTTCGGTCACGGTGATACCCATGATGTCTATATTTATTGTTATTTAGGTATTTATTTTTTAATTATACGGAGAGGGGGGTGATTTGAACTTTTATATATTTTTAATTTTTTATATATTTTTTACATTTTTTGTGATTATTTTAAAGCTCAAATATGAGCTAATATATTGTGTTTTTTTTTTCTTTATGAGCAATCAGGGATTTACTAGCTAGAGATAAATCCAAGAATTGCTCATTTCTTATCCTGGCCTGCCATCTAGTGGCCAGAATAAGAATTGCACTTTGAAAGCTTTAAACCTCATCAGCGAGGTTTACAGCTTTCAGATCGTGTACAGACACCCCGATTGGCCACACGTTGACCACAAGCGTACACTTCCGGGTAAAGACGCAACTAGATGCCATGATCACGTGTGATCACGGCATCTAAAGGCCCAGCAAGACGCCGCCGATGGGGTAAGTAGCGATAAGTCTCTGCTGTTAGAAACAGCAGAGACTTGCAGCCATGATGCCCGCCGCACGTGCGAGCGGGCGCCATGTGCCCGCATCGCCCCAGCGCCGTACACATGTACGGCGCTGGGAGTCTAAGGGTTAAAGGGATCCTGTCATCAACTTTATGCTGCCCATACTAACATCAGCATAAAGTAGAGACAGGTGAGTTGATTTCAGCGGTCTGTCATTTATAAGTTCGACGGAGAGAAGCAGAAGCAGATGGACGGAGAGAAGAGGAGATTATGACTACATATGACTCTTCTCAGGTAGATGTGACTCTTTCCAAGCCCTGTGCTGCAATGATTATGATGTTGGTCCTCAGCAACCGCTTACATTTAGCTCATGGATGACACACCGCTGAAATCAGCATTTGTGTCACTAATTTATGCTGCCCTCAGTGAGGTCAACATAAAGTTGATGACAGGTTCCCTTTAAGCTGTGCAGCACCCAGCTTCGTGTGCCATTTTCATACCATAGCATACCTCCACCATATGTGACAACTCGGGGATCACTTAGCTCTCCAGAATCGCCGTCTTCTAACCTTAGACGGTTGGCACACCTCAAGAAGCCACTCCAACACTGCAGATTTGGGTGCAAACTGGCCACAACCAGCTTTTATTGTCACTTTTACAGCAATCCAAACAACTCAAACACAAATCCTTGGCTGTCCGGACACTGACTACACAGTATTTTTCCCTCTCTATCGGGATCTGGGTCTACCACCCAGCTCCCCAAAACACACCACGGTGCTTACCCCACACAGGCCTTCTCACAGCCTGCTTCTTCCCAAGACTAGAAGCCCTGATTGAGGAGCCCAGCCCATCTTTACCTGAGCTTCTCAGCTGGCTGCTAATTACCTCTCATTAACAGCCAGTCTGACACACACACTGAAGAAAAACACTATTTTCCCAGCCTTTCTTCTTCTCATCCAGCTTCCTTTGGGAGAGATACGGTACACCATTTTATGGCCCTCTGGCAGCTGCACTGCCACAATATATATAGTTTCCAGCTTAAAGGGGTTGTCTGGGTTCAGAGGTGAACCCGGACATACCCAGGATTTCACCCAGGCAGCCTACCTGACAACAGTATCGGAGCATTTCATGCTTTGATGCGCTGCCTTGCCCTGCGCTGGATAGTGCAGCGCAAGGGCTCTTTTATTTACAAACACACACTGCCGGGCGAAGGCTTCCGCCCGGCAGTGTGTTTGGTAGCGTCACCGGCTCTGATGGGCTGGCTTTAGCGCAGCCCTAGCCGTTTGACTGGCTAGGGCAGCGCTGAAGCCCACCCATCAGTGCCGGTGACGTCACCGGGCTCACTGCTGGGCGGAAGCCTCCACCTGGCAGAGTCCGGTTCGTCACCGGAACTGGGCAAAATGCCTTTGCCCTGCACGATTTAGTGCAGGGCAAAGGAGAGCATCGGAGCATTAAATGTTCTGATGCTTTTGTCAGACAGGCTGCCTGGGTGAAATTCTGGGTATTTAAAGTCGAACTCCCGCAAAAATTTTTATTCTCTCACCTGTTAGAAAGCTACATGATATAATCTGTAGTGAATGCAATCTTCTCATCAGTGACTGTATCTGTGAGATATCCCCTCTCTTCTAATTGTAGCTGTGTCATGTGACCAACTCTCTGACCTCCAACTGACACAGGACAGGAAGCCAGTTACTTCTGTATTCATTCCTATGAGACTGAGAGTGAGGCTCCCATAGAAATACATAGAGAAATAGACTTCCCCTGTCCACATATAAGTCTCTGTGTCAGTTGGTGAGTGTGATTACTGGTCACATGACACAAATGAGAAACATCAGGGAGATATAACTCACAAATTCAGCCACAGGTAAGAAAATGATATTCACTACAGATTACATCATGTACCTTTCTAGCACAACAGAGAATACAATTTTTTGAGGGAGTTCTTCTTTAACCTGAACCTTTTAGTGGGAGTGGTGGAGTGGAGAGGCACAGCCTAAACAGAAACAGTGTTACATTTTTTGTCTATCATAGAATCATATAGAGCTCCAACGAAAGTTTTATTATTTTTTATAATGAATTAACCTATAGTGTCTAGCAATGTAGCAGCTACTGCCATAAGTTTAGTGGAGGAATTACTTTTTCTAATGAATTCCCCTTGTATTTCTGGTCCTGAAGCAGCTGCTGTATTGTGTTTAGGAGGTTATATAATTTAGTATAATGGGATCCCCTATAGGTTTTTGTCCTGTAGCAGCTGCCGCCATGTGTTTAGGAGACCATGCGCTTTATTATAATGGAGTCTTCTATAGTTCCTGGTCCTCCAGGAGCTTCCACTGGGTGTTTCATAGATGATACACTTTATTATTATAACGGATTGCTATGAAATCCCCAATCCTGCAGAAGCTGCCTCAGTATGTTTAGGACATGATACACTTTATTATGGTGGAGTCTTCTATAGTTCCTGGTCCCGACGCAGCTGCTGCCATGTGTTTAGGAGAAGATACACTTTATTATAATAGAGCCCCCTATAGTTCCTGGTCCTGCAACATTTACCGCCATGTGTTTAGAAGATGATGCACATTATTATATGCTGGATCAGCAGCCTGGTTTTAAAATGTTGAGCAACAATAATTACTCTCATCATGGTCACTGTATATGAAAAATCCATACAAATACAAACACCACAATATATCATTTTTCAAATGATTTTTTTTATTGGAATAGCAATAAGCAACATTGTAATAAAATATTACTGGCCCTTTAATAAAATAAACAGAGATGACAGTGACTCAGGCCAGAAGCGATGGAGACCAGAGAACTTGCTGCAGTCATTCAGACCAGTCCAACACTGTCCTGAGATGAGAGCCACCGGATCCAAAGATAAATATCTCCCTAGATTACATCTGTCCTGCTGCATATTGCTGTATATATGTATGTAATATTAAGCTCCGGAGAGGTCACCCTGGAAACAAAGAGACAACCTGCTCCTAAGAGCTTACAATCTAATATACAATAAAATGTTCTAATGTTCAGTACTAAACCTGTCCCGTAAGAGCTTACAATCTAACACAAAATGCACGTCCTACTCCTCTGGACTTGTCCTCTTCAAGCTGCCAAGCTAAAGTGATTGTGGTTTAGAACTTTGGACGTCCTGCAGCAATTGTGAAGTCATCTGCTTTGTGATGTCATCATACCTGGCACTGCTGGTATTTGTATTAAAGAGGTATTCCGGTTACCATAAATATAACTTATGTTTTAGACTAATTTATCATCAATAATTACCTAATATAATGTCAATTTCACATATTTACCGTTCAGTAGTTATAAAGTACTTTTCTTTTCCTGCTACCCACTGTGTTCCTCATAAGTTACCATGGCACCGTCCTGTAGTTCTGAGCCTTTGTCAGGTTAGGCATGCTCAGTCTGTTGCTATCAGTTCTCTAGCTAAATGTTAGTGTGCTGCTGATTACTGAGTAGAGGGAGCGTGTCTGCATTGGAATATCAGGCAGCCAATCAGTAACCATCAACACTCATGAACAAGCAGAAACTCACAGCAGGAAAGCTAGGCATTGTGTGAATTGTAGTTTTGTGAGGGTAGATCAAGAGCCATGATACTCTCAGTGTGTTGCAGGCTCACACAGGAGCTAGACAAATGGATTGCAAGGTAAAATGAATCTTTCTTTTGAAGATTGTAAAGCAAAATAAATGCCTACCTGGATGTTAAATGGGACTTCTCTGCAAATCATAGAACACTCACCACTAAGTGTATGGGGTGCTGGTTTACAGACCAAAGTAAAAATGGAAGAATCTGTAGCCCTTGCACAAGAGTAACAGCGCCCTCAGTCAGCTCAAAAGCTGTGAAAAGCCTTAGTTTTTTAATCACCTCTTTTCATTTAAGGAGTCTTACCCAGGGTTTGCCTTTATAAATAAATCCCAGAATAAGGGCTTGTTCACACATCAGTTATTTGATCAGTAATAATCAAATCAGAAATAACTGATCAAATAACATCATAATAATGTGTGAACAAGCCCTAAACTAAATCAAAACTAGTGTATAAAACACCTCCTATATGTGTAGAGGGGAAGTTTACCATTGGATATACGCTAATTTATCCAGTTTTTTTGTAACGCTAGGAAAAGCCAACTTGCATTAAAAATATTTAAAAGTGTGTGCCTGTTAATAGATTTGGCACTTGTTACGCCAGTAGACTTTGCATTAAGACTGGTATGTGAAATACTGGTTTTAGTAAATTTTCCTAATAGTGTAGTGTAAAGTAGTATAAAGAAAAAGGAGGAGTGATTATCTGATTTGAGACACTTTTCAGGGGTATTTTCAGGGAGTTTTATCCCTGAAAATATTTGGGGGGAATTTTTAACCTCTTGCCTCCACAGACATTTTCTGTTTGTGCTTTTATTTTTCACTTCTCGCCTTTTAAGAGCCATGACTTTTTTATGTTTCCATTCACATAGCTGTATGGGGGTTTTCTTTTCGCAGGACAAGTAGGACTTTTTTTATTTGATATGATTTTTTTTAATTATTATTATTTGTAAAAAGGGGAGAGTGATGCGAAGTGTTTGGCCACTAGAATGAGGAGATTCCCAGTAAGTGACCTATCAGATGTCATGATTGCAATTTCCACGGTATTTGGGGTGTCAAATGTCTGTAATCGGAGTTGATTCTGATCATGGAGTTCCCTTATTTGCAGGGTCGCACTGAAGTTTCTTGGGCCCACCAGAGGAAAAGATTTTAAGGGCCCACACTCTGTGTATACCGGACGTTAAGGACCCGCTTTTTGTAAGGCTGAAAAAAAATTTGTCCATCTAGTTCAGCCTGTTATCCTGCAAGTTGATCCAGGTGAAGGCAAAAAAAACCCCTGTGAGGTAGAAGCAAATTTTCCCCAATTTATGGAGAAAAAAATCCTTCTAGACTCCAATCAGCCAATCAGCATAACTCCCTGGATCAACAATCCCTCTCTAGTAGCTATAACCTGTAATATTATTACACTGCAGAAATACATCCAGGCCCCTCTTGAACTCTTTTAGTGAATTCACCATCACCACCTCCCCAGGCAGAGAGTTCCATAGTCTCACTGCTCTTACCATAAAGAATCCTCCTCTATGTTAGTGTACAAACCTTCTTTCCTCCAGACGCAGATCTCTGTACTGACCCCTCATATAATTATACATAGTTATTAGATCTCCCCTTTTCTAAAGTGAATAACCCTAATTTTGATAATCTTTCAGGGTACTATAGTCCACCCATTCCAGTTATTACTTTAGTTGCCCTCCTCTGAACCCTCTCCATCTCTGCTGTTTGCCTTGTTCACAGGAGCCCTAAAGTGTACACCGTACTTCATGTGTGGTCTGACTAGTGATTTGTAAAGTGGCAGGACTATGTTCTCATCACGGGCATTTATGCCCCTTTTGATACAACCCATTGTTTTATTGGCCTTGGCAGCAGCTGTCTGACACTGGTTTCTACAGCTTAGTTTGCAGTTCAGTAAAATTCCCAGCTGCTTTTCCATGTCAGTGTTACCCAGTGTTTTACCATTTAATATGTACTGGTGACTTGCATTATTCCTTCCTATGTGCATAACCTTACATTTGTCAGTGTTAAACTTCATCTGCCACTTCTCTCCCCAAGCCTCCAATCTATCTAGATCCATCTATAGCAGTGTACTGTCCTCTTTTGTGTTAATTACTTAACACAGTTTAGTGTCATCTGCAAAAATTGATATTTTACTGTGCAAGCCTTCTACAAGATCATTAATAAATACATTGAAGAGAATAGGGCCCAATACTGACCGCTATGGTACCCCACTAGTGACAGTGACCCATTCTGAGTGTGTACCGTTAATAACCACCCTCTGTTTTCTATCACTGAGCCAGTTACTTACCCACATACAGACATTTTCTCCCAGGCCAAGCATTCTCATTTTATGTACTAACCTTTTATGTGGTACAGTGTCAAATGCTTTGGAGAAGTCCAGATATATGAAATCCATTGATTCGCCGCGGTCAAGTCTAGAACTTATCTCCTCATAGAAACTGATTAAATTAGTTTGACATGACCAATCCCTCATGAAGCCATGCTGATATGGCCTTATCTGATTATTTTCATTGAGGTACTCCGAGGTAGCATCTCTTAGAAAACCTTCAAACAGTTTACCCACAACAGATGTTAAACTTACGGGCCTATAGTTTCCGGGCTCTGTTTTTTGACCCTTTTTGAATATTGGCACCACATTTGCTATGTGCCAATCCTGTGGAACACTCCTTGTCAGTATAGTGTCCTTAAATATCAGAAAAAGGGTTTGGCTATGACATTACTTAATTCTCTTAGGATACGAGGGTGTATGCCATCTGGTCCCAGTGATTTGTCTATTTTAATCTTTTTAAGATGTCGCTGTACTTCTTTCTGGGTTAGACAGGGCTCTTCTAATGGGGAATTTACTTTTACATTCTACATTTCATCTGACAGTTATTTTCTTCAGTGAATACAGTGGAGAAAAAATATTTAATAGCTTTGCTTTCTCCTCATCGCTCTCTGCAACTTCCCCCTCATCACTTTGTAAAGGGCCAACACCTTCAGATTTATACTTTTTACCTTTTTTTATAATTGAAGAACATATTAGTGTTAGTTTTACTCTCCTTGGCAATTAATCTCTCGGTCTATAGCTTGGCTGCATTTATTTTCTTTTACATATTCTATTTTTTTTTCCTTATAGTTTTTTAATGCTTCCTCACTAACGTCCTGTTTTAGTGATTTAAATGCTTTCTTTTTGTCATTTATTGCTTTCTTTACATTTCTATTTATCCATATTGTTTTTTTCTTGTTCCTTATCCTTTTATTCCCATAAGGTGTGTACCTCTCACAATTAGAGATGTCCTATGCAGAGGAACAAGGATGTAGACATCTACACATTGGCAAGCCCAACTATTCATCTTTAAGTCCTATAATGAATGGCAGCTGAATGACGACATCAGACATGTAGTGGAACTTCCCGAGCCGGGCTATGATTGGAC
Source organism: Rhinella marina (assembly GCA_900303285.1). Taxonomy (NCBI): domain Eukaryota; kingdom Metazoa; phylum Chordata; class Amphibia; order Anura; family Bufonidae; genus Rhinella; species Rhinella marina. Next base: position 125,418 of record ONZH01009927.1, on the reverse strand, counting down.
AATGGACCTTACCATGCTGTGAACTAGGGATTGACTATGTGGATCGCGGACAGCTAATGATGGGTGTGACAGTCTGTTCCATAAGAGTGTTGCAATTTGGCATATGCACCCTGTGTTGTGATCCAGTTCCCCCTGGACCATTCATTTGGTCTACATTCACACTCACCAATTGGAAGTCCTGTTTGAGAAGATGGAGAGCATGGTTGTTGCTTGTCCCTGGCATTCTGAAAGGCAGTGAACCTAGCAGGTGAAGGAGGGATACTTGAACGCGCTGGAAGTCCTGGGCTGGAACAATGTTGTCTGGAAGAGAGCCATAAGGGTCCTTGTTGTGAAGGTCTCATCCAGCTGGGTGATATAGGAATAGAATGGGCATGTTCATTGACCTGGGGTAGTCCGGGAAGGGGCATTTTTATTACATATAGAATGCCCCACGTCCATCGATGAAAGAAGGTACTGGTGCCCCATTTCCTATTAACAGCAGAGCAGCATCAAAGTCATTTACTGGTGCCAGGGAATAGTGACAAAGCTGGTTCGACTGGAGGATAGGTAGGAGCTCCAACATCACTACAGGTTCTTCACTGACTCAGGGAAGATAGAGATGGGTGACATGAGGAAAGGGTCTGTTTAGGAGCAGCTCGAGTCCCAACACAGTGAAAGTAGCAAGGGGCTTAAGGATACTGCCACCTGCTTCTGAATGGCTTTTGGGGTGGAATTAACTGGAGACCTGGGCTGGTGAGTATATCTGGGGAATATTTCAAGGCAAAGGAGGACGGGGACAGTTTTTAGGCTATGCCTACTAGAGGGGTGGGATGGTCACTGCTGTTTGGAGTTGAGGGGCCTAGAGGCCAGGATAGGGAATCCACTTGAGGATGATTATTGGAAGTGGAAGGCTGGACGAGGAGGGTTCCAATCCTTCTACCTCTCCGGGTTACGTATTTGATTCAAAACAAGATTCATTCTTTGTTTTGCAGAGCCAAGGGGTATGGTCTCAGCGCAGGAGCTAATACCAATACCAAGATGTTTCAGGCCAGTCCTGTCACCCATGACCTACATCCTGAGGTCATGAATGCCAGGTATTGTAAGCTGCTGCAATATCCGAAAGGTAAAGAATTTAACACCAGCACTCCTACTAGATGTAGACGTGTATAAAATCTGCAGGAGCCCTGAGGAGCTGATATGGAAGATGACAGTGGTAGTTGTCCTGATGAGATGATGTGTCACTTGTACTCAGGCCATTCCTCCTTGGGGATCAGTGCAGTGGAAAAGTGGTATAAGGAATCAGGCCAGAAGTAGAAGAATACAAGACTCTCTTTACTAAATGCAAAATAGAAGTAGTAGTACATCTAGCAGGAGTTTGTACACGGTGCAATTTCTCTTTAATTCACTTTATTGTAATGAAGTCTCCTATAGTACATGGTCCTGTAGCAGCTGCCACCATGTATCTTGCGATGATGTATTTTATTAAAATGGACTCTTCTATAGTACCAGGTTCTGCAGCATCTGCCTCCATGTGTTTTCAAGGTGATACACTTTATTGATGGAATCCCCTATAGTTCATGTTTCTGCAGCAACTGCCACCATTTGTATAGTGCATGATAAACTTTTTTTTTTTTTTTTTAAATGGAGTGCCCTATAGTGTCCACCTAAACAGCAGCTGTTGCCACAAGTTTAGGAGATGATTTACTTTTTATAATGAATCCCCCTTGTGGTCCTGCATCAGCTGCCGCCATGTGTTTTGGAGATGATATGCTTTATTGTAATGGAGTACCCTATAGGTTCTGGTCCTGCAGCTGCTGCCTCCATGTGTTTAGGAGATCATACACTTTATTATAATGGAGTCTTTTGTAGTTCCTGGTCGTCCAGGAGCTGCCAATGGGTGTTTCATAGATGATACACTTTATTATAACAGATTACCATGAAATCCCCAATCCTTCAGCAGCTGCCTAAGTATGTTTAGGACATTATACACTTTATTATAGTGGAGTCTTCTATAGTTCCTGGTCCTGTAGCAGCTGCCACCATGTGTTTAGGAGAAGATACACTTTATTATAATAGAGCCCCCTATAGTTCCTGGTCCTGCAGCAGTTACCGCCATGTGTTTAGAAGATGATGTACTTTATTATATGCTGGATCAGCAGCTAAGTCTAGTTTTAAAATATTGAGCAACAATAATCACTCTCATTATGATCACTGTACATAAAAAATCCAGACAAATACAAACACCACAATATATAATTTTTCAAATGATTGAAATGACAGTGACTCTCAGGCCAGGACTGGTGAACTTGCTGCAGTCATTCAGACCAGTCCAACACTGTCCTGAGATGAGAGCCACCAGATCCAAAGATCCAGAGGAAGGCAAACAAACCCCCCGGAGAGTTTTACCTCAATTCCTTCCTGATCCCAGATGTGGCGATCGGATATCTCCCTGGATTACATCTGTCCTGCTGCATATTGCTGTATATATGTATATAATATAAAGCTCCGGAGAGCTGACCCTGGAAAGAAAGAGATAACCTGCTCCTAAGAGCTTACAATCTAATATACAATACAATCCCTGATCTTAAGACCTTACAATCTAATGTTCAGTACTAAACCTGCCCCATAAGAGATTACAATCTAACACAAGATACACATCCTGCTCCTCTGGACTTGTCCTCTTCAAGCTGTCAAGAAAAAGTGATTGTGGTTTAGAACTTTGGACGTTCTGCAGCAATTGTGAAGTCATGTGCTTTGTGATGTCATCATACCTGGCACTGCTGGTATTTGTAGGAAGTTGGCTAGAGTTGAATCCATCATAACATGGTGGGGGACTATGATTATTTACTTTTATTGCAATAAGCAATGCTTTTGTTACTGTTGCTGTATACACTGCATTCATGGCTTCCATCAGGCATATACACTCAACATACAAGCCTGATAAAGTCCTGTGTTGGATGTGTTCGATGTTACACAGTGGTATCCTTCACCCAGAAGGTTTGATTGTAAAGAAAAAGAAATGGCTACTTCGATGTTGAATGGGACTTCTCTGCAAATAATAGAACAGTCACTACTAAGGCTACTTTCACACTAGCGGCAGGCCTGATCCGGCAGGTGAAGGGTGCTGCCAGATCAGGCCTGCCACAGCGACATGTGTGGAGCCGGAACGCGCTCCGGCCCCACACATGTCACACAGTACATACATACACACACACACACAGACACACACACATATACACAGACAAATACACATACATACATACATGCTCCTGGCAGGTCTTCAGAGCGACGGAGAAGCAGGATGGCTCGCAAAGGTGACGATTCCCCACAGCGCCCTCTGCTGGGCGCCTGGTGGAATCGTCACCTATGTGCGCCGTCCTGTCCTTCCGACGCTCTGAAGACCTGCCGGGGAGCATGTAAGTATGTATGTGTATTTGTATGTGTATATGTCTGTGTATGTTTATGTGTATGTCTATGTCTGTATGTGTGTATGTGTAGCTGGATCCGTCATGAACTCCATTGAAAGTCAATGGAGGGTGGATCCGGTTACCATTGTGGTCACACCAGACAGATCCACCCCCATTGACTTGCATTGGGGGTCATTCCGGATCCGTCTTGGTGCGGATGCCTGGACCGGAGAGCAAACCGCAGCATGCTGCGGTTTGTTCTCCGGTCTGAAGACGGAACGGAATGCTTTCAGGAGCATTCCGTTGTCTTCAGTTCAGTTTTGTCCCCATTGACAATGAATGGGGACAAAACTAAAGCGTTTTATTCCGGTATTGAGTCCCTATGACGGAACTCAATACCGGAATTTTAAAACGCTAGTGTGAAAGTAGCCTAAGTGTATGGGGTTCTGGTTTACAGACCAAAGTATGACTGCCCAGACTGAAACTCCCGTACCAATCTACCATACCGGCTTGCAGCAGGCAAACGCGCAACACATCCTGTTGGGTGAGGGTAAGTCACAGCTTTATTCCTCAAAATGCATTTTAAACTTCAAACTTTTATGAACCTTTGCACATAATTCCGAGACAAAGAAGCGGTATGCCCCACAGACTTTCTCCGTGGGCAAGTCTGCCTTCTTGTTCCTCTAACTTGACTCAACCAACCTCCGCTGTGACTTCATAGTATGGAATATCTGAAACAGACATCAACTGTAAGAGAACAAACAGAAAACCACATACCAAGGGAGGGGGGGTGGGTAAGATGTCAAGGGAGGTGCCGGAGAAAGAGGACGTCCTCTACGCCAGTCCTCCTTAAATTCACCTCGCCCCTACCACCAGGACAACCCATAAGGGCACGGGGGGGGGGGAGGAGTCAAATATACCACTTGTGCTTCACAATTAGTGACAGCCCCCCCCCCTTGGGGCTGCCACATTTTATAAGGCTGCCTGCCTTGCCTTTTTTAACCCTTTCCTCCACCGCAGCTACACAGTCCAGGGGGCCTTCACCTATCCCACTTGGCGTCCGCTAAAATGGAGGAATCTGTAGCCCTCACACAAGAGTAACGGCACCATCAAACAGCTAATTGGCAGGGGTGCAGAGAGTCAGACCCCACCCATCTGATATTGATGGTTTGTCTGCACAGTGATAGTTTATTCTCAGTGCTTAAACATAAATAGTGCCCCATTCAGGTCCCATACAGCATCAGGGCTCCTCTTTGTGCACCTATTAATATATAGTACACACAGTTGCAGTGTATACCAATATATAATACAAACAAGTAGAAAGATATATATATATATATATATATATATATATATATTTATACTATACTCACAAGTGACCTCTCCACTGATTTGAGTTATTCACTTTCCTTTTCTTCTCCATTAGGTCCAGGCCATCATGATGATTTCTCCTGAAAACTGCAGAGTTTAGTCTACAGACATCTTTGTCCAGGGGTGTGCAACCCCCTCTGCCATAGAAGAAGACATCAGTATTAATAAATAGCTTACTGTGGATAGGGCCTGTTAGAGATTTTACATTGGAACCAAAAGATTAGATTACATGAAGAAACGTCTATCCAGCTACCCCCTTTAACACTGTCATCTTGTAGCTTCTACCAGTATTGTGCCTGCTCCTGCCACATGTGCCCACATTACTGTACTGCTAGTGCTGCCCATTGACCCCCAAATACTGTACTGCCAATATAAAAGTGCCCAAGCACACAGATACAGAAGTATAAAATAATGGGCCCCAAAAGCAGACTTTAGGCATCAAACCCCAGGTCAACTCTAAATAAACAGGGTTGTTCAGGGTTGTTTCTAATCAGTCTTCAAAAATCAAATTTACTTGGCTGGACAAACCCTGCTTAACACAGACACCCAGATGAGATCTAAAATTGACACATACACCAGATTAGACCCCAAGATTGATACAGACCTCCAGACAAAACCCCCAAAATATGCATACTCCCAGATTACAGTCCAAAATAAATACAGACCCATAGACACCAAGATTTATACAGACCTCAAAAAGACTTAAAAATTTAAGAAAGACCTCTAGTCCCCAAAATTAAAGACCTCTAGATCAAAGTTTCAAATGAATACTGGTCCCAGATCAGCCTACAAAGTTATACAGACCCAAATTAGATCCCAAATCAACCCCCAAATTCATTCACACCTCAAATAAGACCCCAAATTCATAACACCTGTGATCAGCTCCTAAAGCAACCCCCACATTTATACAGGCTTCATATCAATTCCTAACTTTATCTTGACCCCAGATTAACCCCCCCAATTCATACAGACCCTAGATCTGACCCCCTAATTTACTCAGACCCCAGAGACGACCCCCTCATTTATAGAGAACCCTAGATCTGACCTCAAATTCATTCAAAACCCAGTTCAGACCCCAGACTACTTCACACCCTTGTGCCTCTTATAACCTACACCCTACCGTCCTCTAAATACAGACCAAAAACAGTAAAAAGCATAATCTTTTATTTTGTGCTCCAGGCTCCTTAGTTCCTAGTCAGATGCTCTCTTGCTCCAGGACCCAGGCTGCAGTGTGACCTGACATAGCACACTGTCAGGTTATAGCACGCTACGTCCTAATGCTGTACACTGTCAGGACATAAAGTACTGCTGGAGCTCAGTGAAGGTAATGCCTATGGAGGACTATTGATGCCATACTCATTGCTCCCTGGACATCGTGTACTAATGAATATTTCCACAAAAGAAGTGCTCATTAGATAAACTAAATATATGCCCTATTGTCCTGGTCCTAGGGTAACTTTTTGGGTTGGGGACCCTGGGCAATTGCTAGCTGGCCTATACAGTGTGAAAGTTATACAGGAAATGTTGTTTTAATAAACATCATTCCAAATGAAAAAAAAAATAAATCTTTAGCACAAAATTAGAAGACTAAAATGATTTAAAAAAATGTGTACATAACCTTTAAAGTGCTTCTATCGTCAGGAACATGGTTAATAAAACTGTCTGACTTTAAAGGGAACCTGTCATCTCCGAAACACCCCCTGAACTAGAGTAAGCATTGTATAGTGTAAGAGATGCTGAATCCGAACATGTAATTTTTATCTTCGTACTCACTTGCATTCTGACGCTGTGCTCTGACAAACCAGCAGTAAAATGCACTCACTGGACTCCAGTGCTCACTCACATAATGGAGAGGACTCAAAGAAGTCCAGTGAGTGCATTTTACTGCAAGTTTGTGGGATCACAGCATCGGAATGGAAGCGAGTATTAAAGTTAAAACTTACATATTCGGATTCAGCATCACACTATGCAACATTTACTCTAGTTCAGGGGGTGTTTCGGTGATGACAGGTTCCCTTTAAGAACGTGCTAATTTCAGCTAAAGCCAACTGTCTTTGTCCCTTCTTTCTATGTGCCTCAATTTTTGTGAAAAATGAATGTTTAAAATATGCAAATGAGCCTAGAGGCTCCCTCCTTTGGCCATGCCCTCATCATGCTGATTGACAGGGGCAGACAGGATGACGTGAACATTGCCTGGCCCTGTCAGCCACAATGTTGAGGATGTGGCCAGAGAAGGGAGCCTGTAGGAGTAGGGGTAACACCCCCATTGCTCCCAGAGGCTCATTTGCATAAAATAAAAGTTCTTTTTTCACAAAAACAGAGGCGCATAAAAAGAAGGGACATACACAGTTAGCTGAAGTTAGCACATGTCTAAAGTCAGCCAGTCTAATAACCTTGTTCTTGATGACAGAAGCTTTTTTAAGGATAATTGAACCAATTGAAAAAGGACAATATATTATACCAACAAACTTGCATTTTTCTTCATCTTCTTCTGGATTAGTTTAGTACTGAGACTATGGAGCACTACTTATCCAGCTTATCCAACTGCTATTACATGTGCTGTCTATTATCAGAGCAATGTCTTTCTTTTCCTTTTATACTGAGATTAGTGATATTACTCCTATATGGAGTTTACTTTACTTACTATAGGAACAGTCCACAAGTATTGTCACACTTTATAGTATCCTGTCTCTTTATTACTTCTTCTATGTCACCACCCATCATCACTACTACAACTCTCGTTTCACTACTTCTACCTGCAGTATACTGTAAGTGTCCTCTAGTACTTCTCCTATGTCACTGCTCCTACATCACCACTACTGTAGTACTATTCTTACATCAAGAATCCTTTCCTGGTGGGTATGTCTATAATACAGACCTGTAGTGCTCAGTATGAAAACAGCAATCCTTTATCAGTCTATATAATGGGGATGAAGACATTACATTCTGACAAGTATAAAGCTGATAAATGCAGTATATCACTTTCTGGTCATAGCGTCGCTTTACTATGGACAGAAGGATCAATGGTGAAGGCATCCATTATATACTGGGCAGACTGGTGAGAACAGGACATTGCTATATGTGATATTTCATCTGATTGATTCCTTCATTTCAGATGGCATTATAGATATTGCCGGTTTACAGGATGAAATGCAGCTGACTGGAGGTCAGAGGTCATGGGACTGGCATATGATTGGCAGCTGGCATATGATTGGTCACTACTGGCACATGCACAGTTTGATTTGAATATCAACTGCCCTTTTCAGGAGATTCTGCAGAAACTGCTGATTTCCCGACCGAGGGAGGAGCGTTTGTTGAGCCCCACAGGCACTTTACAGATTTCTACCCCATTCTGCTGGACGTCTATCAGTAAGTGCTGCTCTGTATACTGTACATCACACACTACACACAGGACAGTGTACTCCCATCATCTGGACTAAGCAGGACCATTCATGGTTGGATTTCATAGTATATGGCGTTTTCTCCTCTACATTGTGTAATGTATATACTAATGGGATTGTTTCTTCTTCATATAGTTGTCTCACATAATGGAACCTAAGTGTAGTGAATTAGGAGATAAAAAGCCGCAGGTTTCTTGTAGCGACCTCCAGTTAGTATGTTGGGGGTAATAGCACTAAACCTCTTTGTCCTGTAGTCTTCTCTATGGAATTAGAGCCAGTTATAAGAAAATAATAGGATATGGAAGGACACAGTAAATGGGAACTTGCTGCAGGAAATGGGGGAATCCACAGATCTCAGCTCTGTTCAACATGATATGTGGGATCAGACAAGGAAATGCCTTCTGAATTTACAACAGGCGACTTCAGTAAAGCATTGCTAGGCCAGGAGACCACAATATGAGATATGTGTAGCAGAGTTAGCACACATGGTTAATGAGACACGTTATCTAAACTATTTGTCTTCAATTGCTTTTCAATGGCTTTTGTTTCAGGATATCATGATGAATTAAGAAACTCTGCTATATCCATAGGTTTATTGGTGCTATAAGAATGAGGCCACATATAGCGGTTTCATTGCACTATTTAGCTGTAAACAAGACCAAAATGTTGCAAATTCACAAAATTGTGCAATTTTAACATGGTTTTTTAAAATGGTAAACCAAAATTGAATTAATATCACTAAGTCTGGAGAGGAATTAAAGGGATATTACATTTTAGCTAATAGATCTTCTCTCTTGTACAATACATGTTTTACAAATTTTCAAAGTATTTTTTGCATCAATCCTTCCTGGATTCAAGAGAAGTTATTCAAGAAGAACTTTTACTTTTTCCTGCTAAGGGTTAAAATTAGTCCCTTAGCAGGAAAAAGTAGAAATAAACCCTGAAGGTTCAACCTGATTCATAGGAGCTTTAGAGAAAAAGGGGCCTCTGCCACCTTAAAAGCAGCTTCCAACTGTCTATTAGATTGTTTGTAGTAATAAATGTCATAGCTTATAGTTACTGGTAGATTCTTATAAATACATAAAGTAGGTACTGTATGATGAGCTATTGGGACACAAGGGGCTCGTAATCTGCTCTTATATATGTACCTTCTACATCAGAAATCCAGGACCTGATACAGAAAATACATTAGAAAGTTCACATGGACGTATTTTGGTCAGTATTTAGTATTAGTATTTGTAAGCTAATATCAGGAGCGGCTCCAAAACACGGAAGGAGATCTTTCCATTCTTCTTTTTCTTTGTATCTTCCATTCTTGGTTTTAGCTTATAAATACTGATGCAAAATACTGAGCAAATACTGACCGTGTGAAAATGGCCTTAAACTGCTATTTGTCCTATATAACATATTCATATCACTGTATTTAACTCTTTAATATGTTGTTACATTTCATTCAACTTGTATGTAGATGGAGAGCAACAACAGCATGGATTCCTTTGAGGAGGACGAGGTAATTGCCATGTTTGTGTTCAGTTTCATGTCTTCTTTAGATACAAATAAAGACTTAATATATCAAGGTGTGGACAATTTTATTTTTGGTTAAAATCATCTAATCTTATCAGTACATTTTATAAATGTGGTTCTATTGGACTTAACCGCTTCCCGACCTCCGCCGTACATGTATAACCAAAGTCAGATCTTTAAATATGATGCCATCCAGCGAGCACAGCGGGCTCCTTAGCCACTGGGTTTCTACTGTTTGAAACAGAAGACACCACTAGGCAATGTCTATGATCACAAAATTATGTAACTTAAAGGGAACCTGTCACCTCCTTTAGGCAAATTAAACTGTAAACATTACCTTAATGTATAGACCAGTGTGATTCTAATGAAGGTCCTGATACTGAGAACTGCCCGCTGAAACTGTAGTAAATTGAACTTTTATTCCTCCTGCGCGCGCTTTTCCCAGTGATCTTGAAGTCAAGGGGGCAGCGGCCTCCTTGCTTCGAGTCAAGAAAGCCACTCCCCACTTCCTTGTGATAGACAGTTTGCCTGGGTGCCGGGGATCGCGCAAATATCGCGCATGCGCGTTGCGCGATTTCTTACTGCGCGATCCCGGCCCCGGCTCTTCAGTTTGCCGGCGCTTCTACTGTATCTGCGCATGCGCCGCATAGCAAAGCGAGCGCGCTTGCGAGAGCGCGCCCGCCGTCCCAGCACGCAAGGGGTCACAGAAGCGGCGTACCGCCCGGGCGTACGTATACTCGGGGTGAGCTATGCGGCGCATGCGCAGATACAGTAGAAGCGCCGGCAAACTGAAGAGCCGGGGCCGGGATCGCGCAGTAAGAAATCGCGCAACGCGCATGCGCGATATTTGCGCGATCCCCGGCACCCAGGCAAACTGTCTATCACAAGGAAGTGGGGAGTGGCTTTCTTGACTCGAAGCAAGAAGGCCGCTGCCCCCTTGACTTCAAGATCACTGGGAAAAGCGCGCCAAGGAGGAATAAAAGTTCAATTTACTACAGTTTCAGCAGGCAGTTCTCAGTATCAGGACCTTCATTAGAATCACACTGGTCTATACATTAAGGTAATGTTTACAGTTTAATTTGCCTAAAGGAGGTGACAGGTTCCCTTTAAAGGGTTTCTGTCATCAGAATTTACCATAGTAAACCGAGTGTCATTTGCAATGTGCAAATGACACCTGATGATAGATCTATATTTTTTATACTGCTCAGTAAAGTAGTTTTTGTGAAAATTCCGTTTTTATAATATGTATTACCTCCCCTAGGTGCAGTAGGCGTGAACCCTGCACCTAGTAGCGGCCATCATTCCTCCTCCTAACCCTCCTCCGTAGCGTTGATTGACAGGGCCAGGCAGCCAGCTCTTTCGGCTCCTGGCCCTGTTCGAGTTCCAAATCCCGCGCCTGCGCACTGCGATAGACAATCCGCGCAAGCCCGTTGAGATCCGGCGGCCGACCGGGTCCCGGCTTCATCAATGCGCATGCGCGGATTGTCTATCGCAGTGCGCAGGCGCGGGATTTGGAACTCGAACAGGGCCAGGAGCCAAAAGAGCTGGCTGCCTGGCCCTGTCAATCAACGCTACGGAGGAGGGTTAGGAGGAGGAATGACGGCCGCTACTAGGTGCAGGGTTCACGCCTACTGCACCTAGGGGAGGTAATCTACATATTATAAAAACGGAATTTTCACAAAAACTACTTTACTGAGCAGTATAAAAAATACAGATCTGTCATCAGGTGTCATTTGCACATTGCAAATGACACTCGGTTTACTATGGTAAATTCTGATGACAGAAACCCTTTAAACATTTTTTTAAAAAATTAAGCCAATTATAAATTAATACCATCAAGTTTGGAGAGTTCTCAAAGGAATATAACATTTTCAGCAAATAGATGTTATCTTTTATACAATACATGTACAATACAAATTTTCTATGTATTACTGTATCAATTCCTCATGGATTCAAGAGAAGTTATTGAAGAAGAACCTTTACTGTTCCCTGCAAGGGGTTAAAATTTGTCCTGGTTAGGTTATGACCTACTGGAAATAAACCCTGAAGGTTCAACCTGATTCACAAAAGTTTAAGAGAAAAAAGAGCCCTCTGCCACCTTAAAAGCAGCTTCTACTGTCTATTAGATTGTATGTAGTAATGAATGTCATAGTTTATAGCTCCTGGTGGATTCTTAATAATACATAAACGAGGTGCTGTATGATGAGCTATTGGGGCACAAGGGGCTCGTAATCTGCTCTTATATCTGTACCTTCTACATCAGAAATCTATGTGGACCTGATACAAAAAATATAGTAGAAAGTTCACATGGACATATTTTGGTCAGTATTTTGTGTCTGTATTTTTAAGCTGATAACAGGAGCGGCTCCAAAACACGGAAGAAGATCTTTCCATTCTTCTTTTTTTTGTCTCTTCTATTTTTGGTTTTGGCTTATAAATACTGAGCAAATACTGACTTTGCGAAAGTGGTCTTAAACTGCTATTTGTCCTATATATCACATTTAACATCTTGTTACATTTCATTCAACTTGTATGTAGATGGAGAGTGACAAGATCATGGATTCCTTTGAGGAGGACGAGGTAAATGACATGTTTGTGTTCACTTTCATTTCTCCTTTATAAACAAATAAAGAATATAGAAACATAGAAACATAGAAGATTGACGGCAGAAAAAGACCACCTGGTCCATCTAGTCTGCCCTTTTATTATTCTTTTATTGTTATCTTAGGATAGATACATGTTTATCCCAGGCATGTTTAAATTCAGTTACTGTGGATTTATCAACCACCTCTGCTGGAAGTTTGTTCCAAGCTTCTACTACTCTTTCAGTGAAGTAATATTTTCTAATGTTGTTCTTGATTTGTCCCCCAACTAACCTCAGATTGTGCCCTCTTGTTCTTGTGTTCAGTTTCTTATTAATAACCCTTCCCTCCTGAACTTTATTCAGTCCTTTAACATATTTAAAGGTTTCAATCATGTCCCCCCTTTCTCTTCTTTCCTCCAGACTATACATATTAAGAACTCAGAGTCTTTCTTGATAAGTTCTATGCTTTAGACCTTCCACCATTTTTGTAGCTCTTCTTTGGACCCGTTCTATTTTAGCAATATCCTTTTGCAGGTGAGGTCTCCAGAATTGAACACAGTATTCCAGATGTGGTCTCACTAGAGCTCTATACAGAGGGATCACAATCTCCCTCTTTCTGCTTGTTATACCTCTAGCTATGCAGCCAAGCATACGATTTGCTTTCCCTACCGCCTGGCTGCATTGGTTACTCATTTTGAGGCTGTCAGAGATGACTACCCCCAAATCCTTCTCTTCTGAGGTCTTTGTTAGCACAGAACTGCCAATACAATACTCAGATAGAGGATTTCTTCTCCCCAAGTGCATTATTTTACATTTGGAAACATTGAACTGAAGTTTCCATTGTTTTGACCACTTATCTAATAAAGATAAATCATTCTCCATATTATCGACACCTCCTGGAACATCAACCCTATTACACACTTTTGTGTCATCAGCAAACAAGCAAACCTTCCCTACCAAGCCGTCCCTTAGGTCACTTACAAACATGTTAAACAGAGCAGGACCCAGAACAGATCCTTGTGGCACTCCACTTGTAACCAGGCTCTCCTCAGAATACACTCCATTAACAACAACCCTCTGATATCTGTCCTTCAGCCAACTGCAGATCCACTGAATTATCCAGGGGTTAAGTCCAATTTTTGCTAACTTCTCTTACAGCTCTTTATGGGGAACCGTATCAAAAGCTTTACTGAAATCCAGGTAGGCGATATCCACAGCACCACCTTCATCCAGCACTTTAGTTACATAGTCAAATAAATCAATGAGATTAGTCTGACATGATCGGCCCTCAGTAAAGCCATGCTGGTTTGGGTCCATCAAGTTGTTTGTTGTTAGATGGTCAATTATCTTCTTTTCTAGTAGAGTTTCCATCATTTTTACCACTACAGATGTCAAGCTGACTGGCCTATAGTTACTAGCTTCTTCTCTACTACCCTTCTTGTGAATGGGTACAACATTAGCCATTCTCCAATCATCAGGAACATCTCCTGTAAGAAGGGACTGATTAAACAGATCAGTCAGGGGGCCGACAATCACAGATCGGTGTTCTTTAAGAACTCTGGGGTGGATGCCATCCGGACCCATTGCCTTATTTAACTTTAGCCAGACAAGTTCTTGTAGAACATCGGCCTCTGAAAACACTGGGGCTGAAACTTTACAACTAGAGTCAATGCTATGTCCAGCCATGTTCTGATTATAAAACTCACCATCTGAAAAAACTGAGCAGAAGTAGTTATTCAGATGGTCAGCGACCGTCTTATTCCCATCTATATACAGATTTTTTCCATTGCTAAGTTTTGTAATGCCACAGTTTTTCTTCTTCCTGTCACTAATATACCTGAAGAAGGTTTTATTTCCCTCCTTAACAGATTTGGCCATTTCTTCCTCCTTTGAAGCTTTAGCAGCATTAATACTCTGTTTTGTCTTCTTCCGTATAATTTTATAAACTTCTCTGTCCGCTACACTTCCAGACTCTTTATACCTCTTATAGGCAGACTTTTTATCATTCACTATAGCTCTTACCTCTCTAGTAAACCATAGTGGATTGCTCTTTCTTTTCCTTTTGCTAATTTGTCTAACATATAGTCTAGTTGCCTTTAAGAGGACTTCTTTAAATGCCTTCCACTGAGCACTCGCTCTTGCTGTTTTATCCCACCCTTTTAATTCTTTCTTTACATATTCTCCCATAACCTCAAACTTGGTCTTCGTAAAATCCAATACTTTGGTTGCAGAATGGGATTTCTCACAGTCAGTTTGGATTTCGAACCACAAACATTGGTGGTCACTAGAACCCAGATTTTCTCCCACCTTCACCTCAGATACCAGATCCCCATTTGTAAATACTAGATCTAGGATATTTTCACCTCTAGTTGGCGCTTTCACCAACTGTTTTAGGGACATACCCGTCAGGGCCTCTACTATGTTCCTACTTTTGCATGTGGATGCACAAGGGATATTCCAATCAACATCCGGCATGTTGAAGTCTCCCATAACTACAATATCTCCCTTTACTGCCATTTGGGTAATCTCGTCCACCAGCATAATGTCATGCTCTTCAGATTGCCCTGGAGGCCTATAGATAGCACCTACTCTGGTAACAGATCCCTTTTTATTTTGCAAGCAGACCCAGAGAGTCTCCAACTCCTTACATGAATTTTGGATCGCTGTTGATCTTATGGTATCTTTAACATAAATGGCGACCCCACCCCCCCTTTTCTCCACCCTATCTTTCCTATACAAAGTGTATCCTGGGATGGCTGTTTCCCAGTCATTGCAATCTCTGAACCATGTCTCTGTTATTACAACAAAGTCCAAATTATCTCTACAAACTATTGATATTAGCGCGCAGATCTTGTTGCCTAAACTGCGAGCATTTGTACACATTACATGAAGAACATTACATTTATCACCAACAACTCCATCTACCTCCCTGACAACATTACCAACATCATCCACCGCACTAACATCAGTATCTAAAGCACCAGCGACCACTTCATCTGCACCAACAACTGTATCCACCACACTAACAGATTGCTTGTCAAGACGCTCAATACCCTGGTTCACCAGAACTGTTCGGGGACAGAAATCATTCTCCTCAATAAAATTCCTGTCCCCTCCTTCTAGTTTAAATGCCTGTCGAAAAAACACCTGAACTCTTCTCCAAGTACCTCAGTGCCTTTGTGTGACGGGTGCAGACCATCTCTCTTGTACATGTCCTTGCTACTCCACCTACTAACATTGTGACTAACAAACCCAAAACCTTCATCTTTACACCACTGCCTTAGCCAACCATTGAACTCCAGGATACAACATGCCTTAATATTTTGAGAGCGGACTGGCAAAATCTCTGAAAAAGTAATGGAATCTGTCATTCTGCTAAGCTCCAGGCTGAGACTTTGAAATTCCATTTTCACCACATCAACATTTTCCTGGGACAAATCGTTTGTACCGAGATGAATAACCAGATCAACTTCAGTCTCCTTTGTTGCAGCCTTAACAATATTTGTGATCCGTCTTTTATCCCTGCTTGTAGTAGCACCAGGAAGACATCTCACCTCCTTCAGTCCATCCTCATTCTGACCTAAAGCAACACCTCTAACAATCGAGTCACCAACAAGGAGATGCCTTCTCTTCTTTTTCATTCCACTTACTGCCCCTGACTGCTTGGTACCACTTTCTCCTTTGGGACTTACAACATCCTGTGCCTGAGTATCCATGCTTGTATCTGCTGCAATATCACTTTCCAAATCAGACAGGACACCATAGGGATTATACACAGAAATTCCAACAGTATTGTGTTTATGCTCCACAACTCTCAACCTCCCAGAGCCAACTGTCTTCCACACAGCCCTTCTCCTTATGGACCTTTGGGGAAGCGGTGTTGGATTACAGGGCTGCTTGACAGCGCTCACTGGCTGGGACACTTTTTTCAATTGCAGGGTACACACTAAAGACTGCAGCCTTGAAATTTCACTATATAAAGTGGACAATTGCATACATAATGGACAATACCTCAAACTCCAAAGAGTACTTCAGAACACAACAGCCAGGCAAGTGTTACACTGCACCAAACCCGACATCTTAGAATTAAGGCAATAACTCACCAAGCAGAAGAAACCAATGTTGTGACCAAACTCCTGCTGTTTTCAAACTACTGCAGTTTTTAAAACTACACACTTCTGTCTGTTGCACTTATGTCTGGCAGTACTTCAACAGAGGATTGAAAAAAATATTTTATCTCTAAAACCTTCTAGTCTTATCATAACTTTATATGAAAGAGGTTCTATGGGCTAAACTCCTTTCAGACCACCATCGTATATATATAGCAAAAGACAGGTCTTTAAATATGGCGCCATCTCACGAGAACAGAGGGCACCTTAGCCATAGGGTTTGTACTGTTTTAAACAGCAGACACCCTATGGCAATGTCTGTGATCAGTGATAAGCCAATGGCAGACATTTATTCCCTTAGAAGCTGTGGGCAATTGTGCTGCCCTCCAGGGGCCTGAACAGCTCACCCTTCATGGAGATGGGAGAACCTTGAACCTCGAACCTTAAGATGGAAACCCATAAAACTGTGGCAGAATGACATATTTTTCCAATTTCTCCCTATTTGGGATTTGTTTAATAAGCTACCCACTACAATGTCTGTAATATTACATGGTGAAAGTACAACTTGCCCCACAAAACACAAGCCCATATACAGCTATGTTAACAGAAATATAAAAAAGTTATGGCTCCAGGAAGGCAAGATATGAAAAACGAAAATGCTAAAAAGGGAAAATCATCCAGTCAAGAAATGGTTAAAGTGGTTATCTGAGATCGAATAAAATATAAGCCCACTGTAGCAATAACATAGTTTTGGCAATATTTTACTTCTACCGACAATTACTGGCCTTGGACGGCACCACTGCCACATGTGAACATACCTATAAGCGTGTGCACATAGATAGATTTTAAGTGGATTCCATAAAATAGAAAACAAATTCACATGAAAAATCTACCATATGAATATACCCTTAAAGCTCTTGCCACATGTGAACACACCCTTAGCCTCCCTATAAAAATCATTAAGGATTTAAAATTTAGATCGTTACTTACAGAACTCACATTTGATAAATAAATAGGCAATATAATTATGTTTTTATATAATTTATGGATATAATCCATCACTGAGCACTAATATTTAGTTTACTAAGTAGAATATGCTCTGTTCTAGGTCACTGCTATGGAGGACATGAGAGAGATGCTGCGGATATTTGAGGAAGAAGTAAGTGTTATCAGGAGATATTCATATTTCTCAAATAAAAGTGTACATCTACAGGCCATAGATGTAAGATTTTATTTCATCATAAAATTTACCAGTTTTGATGGGTTGTCTAATGTTGCTATGGATATCTCCACTGTACCCGAGATATAGAGAAATAAATTGTCTTAGGGCAGTGGTTGTGGAAAAACTGTGTCAACCAACAGATTTGGCTTTCGACTTATTAGGGTGTTATCCTGGCAGTCCCTGGTATTCACCCTTTAAGCCCTATACAGGGATCTGGGCTTTGCTGCAGGGGAACTAACAGGTCGCTGCCTCCTGGAATAGTCTCTTTGTGATGGACAGCAGATTCATGGAGTCAGATACACTGATTCAGGGCACCAAGAGGTTAGGGGCAAAATCATTGGGACAAAAAAAATACAGAATGAGTCTAAGGTCTGGGGAGGAGGCATGAAATTAGCATAGATGTCAGGAAAAGGTCAGGTCAGGCAGTGGAGGGTCAGAGTACAGGGAATAGGCAGAGGTTGGTATATTGGAATACAACAGGACAAAACACACCTAGAAGGATCTTAGTGAGCTAAACGAAATGGCTCAGGCACCCTGTCATAGGGGAAGGTACATGAAGTACTCAGGTTTGCCTGCCAGAAAGAAGGCAGTGGGAGGCGGGTTTTGTCAGGTGAGGTAAGAGAAGTAGCGGCGGCTCTCAGATTCTGCTATAACCAGTTGTACATGTTCTGCCATAGACCAGAACAAATTTATAATCAGTTTTGACAAAGACCTCATTGACTTATTTAACTCGGTTTATCAGGTTTTCTATTCTTTTGAATAGAGTAGCACAGACTGCTATAGTATTCGAGAAGAAGAAGGTAGTACAATATGGGGCACATTTATTAATCCCGGCGCTGGCCTCTACATAACTTTGGTAGATCCTCCACCGACTATAAATGTAAGATAGCTTCCTAGCTGTCTCACATTTATACCATTTTTCCATGCCTTAAACTGGATTTGAAAATTGTAGGCCCGTCCCCTTCCCCGCCCACTTTTTTAGAGCTAGTGTGAGTGGGGAGAAGGACCTTTGTGCCACAATCTGCACCAGAAATACGCCTAATTTAGGAGTATTTCTGTTTAATAAATGACTCCCTATAAGCGCTATTTCTTGACAAGTGATAATTTAATAATTTTAATATCTATGTTCTTAATAACTTATTTTTTATTTATAATATTCAATCGTATTTTGACAGAGCAGAGGAGATGGACTGCAGATTCTTCAATGCTACGTAAGTGATGTTACATATAATTATTTTAAGGTAATATATACTGAGAATCCCCCTTCTTTCAACCAAAAAGGCAAGGCAATGCCAAGGAGAGATGCAGCGCCTGCCGCAAAAGCGATGTCAGTGCCGGGAAGTTGGGTAAGTATGACCATTATGAGGGGCCCAGGCATTAGGGGGGCATTATAGGGGTTTGAAAACCCCTTTAAGACCCCATTTTTGTATGCAGATGAACTCAGAAATAAGCCAATTATCATATTTCCCACTGTAGAAAAATATGTACTTGAACCCCCCATAAAATATAATATAGAACGTCATTCACAGTCTGTTTTATCTTTTTCTGTCAATAAGGATGAAGACGGCAAGAAGGATTCTGAGGATGGGGTAAGAGCCTTGTTTTCTCTACATTGTATAGTATTCCTGAAGAATGTAGAATATAACAGTGAGAGAGGAACTAATTCTTACCTATTATATTGTAGCCCATCTTCATGAAGCTGGACGATGGCATCAGGATCTCCTTGGATGAAGTAAGTGATATGAAATGCTGCACTAGGAAGGAAAGATTGAAAATGTGCCAATATTTTATATAGATCTGTATTTATCCTCCATTGTCTTATAAGCTGGTGAAATGAATTTAGTTGATACAATAACGTCCTTTACAATAATCCATAGGATGAATAAGATATATGTATGATGCATGTGATAATTATATTGAGCAGTTACATGGGGAGCAATCATTAGGCTTAGGCCGTTGTCAATATGGCAGTTACCTTGCATATTATTCATTATTTATGTAGAAAAGCATGAGGTAGATCTTACAGTATTTAATCTGAATGAATTGTGTTTGTAGGAACATCTTTCACTACAGTCATACACAGAGGAAGATGACGAAGAAGAGTATGAGTCAGATGGAGAAGTAGATGAAGAAGAGGAAGAAGATGGCGAAGATAGCGAAGAAACTGGAGAAGAAAGCGATGCCGAAGAATATGAAGGAGACAATATAGGAGAAGGAGAAGAAGAAGAACGAGAAGAAAGTGATGAGGAAGAAAGTGAAGTAGAAAATGAAGGAGACGAAGAAGATGGAGATGAAGACCAAGAAGTGGATGAAGAAACATCTTGCACCAGGTCCTGCCTTCCAGTAAGACAGATGATCAGAAGGGCAAGGACCAGGATTTTATCTTTCATCCACAGAGTCATAGATTGTATTTAATACAATATGATTTATAAAAAAAAATTTTCTCTTCATAGGTAAGGTAAGTTTAGTTTAAAAGAAAAAGTGTAATTTTAAAGCAATATTTTAGATAGATTTAAAATGGACCAGAAGATGTTAAAAATAACAAAGTCACTACATACCTGATCAACCACAGCTGCTATTCCATCCCTGCTTCAGTCCTCACTGCTCTGCACTTCCTGTCATGGCTTCACAAACCAGAAATACTAGGAAAGGTCCATTCAGTCAAACATAAGCTAAGATAGGTCACCTCTAGAGATGAGCGAGCATGCTAGGCCGAGCGTACTTGGGAGCTATTTTCTAGTAGTAGCGTACGCATTTTATAATCTGTACACTAATGCGTACGCATCTTATAAATTTGTACGCTGTGTACAAATTACAAGATGCGTACGCATTAGCGTACAGATTAGAAGATGCGTACGCTACTACTCGAAAATTGCTCCCGAGTACGCTCGGCCAAGCATGCTCGCTCATCTCTAGTCACCTCCTATTAAGGCAAGTCATTTGTCTAGCATTTCTGGGATGTTAAGCTGAGATAGGACGTACAGAGCAGTGGGTACCAGAGCAGTGGCAGGGAATTGGTATAGGTGAGGAATGACCCATTGTTATTTTTAACATCTTTAGAAATAGAATAAGAAAATATATCTTGCATTAGGTTTTATTTACCACATATTATATTTTATATAACCCTTTTTCTCTTTTCTCAGGTAAAGTAAGCTTAGTTAAACATTTTTAGAAATTTTAGTTTATTGCATAAATCAGGCATTCCCAACCTATGGCCCTCCAGCTGTTGCAAAACTACAACTCCCAGCATGCCCAGGCAGCCTACAGCTATCACCTGACAGCAGGTCATGGTGGGAGTTGTAGTTTTATAACACCTGGAGGGCCGCAGGTTGAGCATTCCTGACATAGATTAAAAAAAGAAGATGTTTAAAATAATAAAGAATTTCTACTTACCTCCACCAATCTACCTTTTGGTCCCCACTGCTCTACACTCCTTGTCCCTGCTCAACACACCTGAAAAGCTAGGAGATGCCAGCTCAGCCAATCAAGGGATGAGGCGGGTCATCCCCAAGGACAGTGATTGGCTTAGCAGCACAAGAAGTGCAGAATCATGGGTACCACAGAAGTGATAGGAATCAATGTAGATGAGTCTTCTTTTTTTTAATATCTTTAGACATAGATAAAGAAAACAACATCTTGCACCCAGTCCTGCCTTCCAGTAAGGATAAGGGCAAAGACCAGGAATGCTTTCTTTCATCTACAGAGTGATTTGGTCCCCATTGTCCTGTCCTGTGCCAGTTCCACACCAGAAATGCTAGAAAAGGCTTCTTTAGCCAATTAGTAGTACGGCAGTGGCAGTAGTGAGAAATTATTCTTTGGTATTTTTAGCACCTTTTGACCACCTTAAAATAACTTGAGAGATAAATGTGTAAAATTTAAGATATATACAAAATAAGGATACATTCACACGACTGTAAATGTTTTGCGGACAAGAATAGGACATGCTCTATATTCTTTGCGGCGCCGTGGAACGGAACAATGAATGCAGACAGCACATTGTGTGCTGTCTGCATCTTTTGTGGCCCCATTGAAATGAATGGGTCCGCACCCTGTCAGCAAAATTGTGGAACGGATGTGGACCCAGAAATACTGTCGTATGAATCCACCCTATATAGATATGCAGTAACTATAAGAAAGTAAAGAAATAGAAATTTAGTATATTAAAATAAGATAAATAATATATACTTATATATACTTATTATTTAAATTATTAACTTAGATAAATATATTCAGCATATATGAAATAGACCTGCTCAAATGAACATTTAAATTCCTTCTTTATTCAAATCCTATAAAAACTAGGGATTAATTGACCACTAGTAATTCGACCTGAATCAAACACTAGATAGGAGAGGCAGAAGACAGCAGAGAGGTAGACAGGACACTATTACTGGCCCTACCACTAGATAGTTGTAACCTACCTCAATGTGTATTCCAATTAAACAAAATCTTTAACAAATATTGTCAGGCTGATTATGATCTAAACGAGCTCACGCATTTCTGCACCATAAAATACACAGATGTGTTATCAAAGGCAGTTAGAGCCTGGCTAAGGTGCAAACATATCACTGAAGCATACTCATAAGTATCATTTATGACAAGGAGATGCCTGACTGATTGATTGTGAAGTTTGCTTCAATCTGAGGGATGTGGTTTAACAATTATATAGCTCCCTCTCTGGCGCTCCTGTTGGAGGTTATCATAATCTAAAAGTATGGATAGTAACATCCATCTCTGCCTCTTCTATCTACTGTCTGATTCAGGGAGAATTGCTGGTGGTCATTTGAGCTCTAGATTTTTTGTCTTATTATTAAACTGTGTTATAAAAGTTCATTTAGGCAAATCTATTTCTCAATAGTGAACGTTGTCTCTACAATTCAAGATAAGAATAGAATGCTAGAAAGGGACAATGGGATAGTTATAAGGTAGAAATAAGGTAGATGACATAGATACAAGATAAATTAGATAAATATCCTAAATAGATCTAAGAAAGATATAGAAAAACATTGATATAAAATGTAGTAAATAAATAACAATTTTATGATAGATATCAGATAGCTCTAAGATCTGGATGAGACCTCACTCACACAAATGTAACTGTTTTGCCAGCGAAAATTGCGGATCCACAAAATAAGGATAACGTCCATGTTGTATCCGCATTTTTTGTGGTCCCATTAAATTCAATTCGTTTGTGGTCTGCATTGTGTGGCCAAGTATAGGACATGTTCTATCTTTTTGCAAAATAGACATATGGATGCGGAAAGCTCATCTGTGTTTTTTCAGCATCCGTATGTCTGTCCGCAAAAAGATAGAATATGTCTGTAAAATGCGGACGACGGACCCATTGAAGTCAATGGGTCTTCAAAAAAGAAAAAAAATGCGAACAGCACACAGACTGCATCCATGATTTATGGACTGCAAAACAGATATGGTTGTGTGCATGCAGATCCAAGCTAGGCCTGGAACATTTAGTTTTAGATATGATATATGAATATATCGTAGAAATAAAAAATATAAAAAAAAACCCCAAAAACATTATTTAGTAGTATTATATTTGTAGTACACAGTATATATACATAGAAAAGGGTAGATATATAGATATTTAGAATATATTAGATGCAAGGCTGAAATAAGATATAGGTTAGTTATAAGGTAAATATATAACATATAAGATATACTAAGGTATATAGGAAATATACTTTTGATATAAGATGATTATTTAAAATAGTTATAAAGCAGATTAATAACAGATATTTCCTATATTATCTGCTTTATAACTTGTATATGGATAATAATATAGATATTAGATAAGATAGATCATATATAAAATAGTTATGAAGAAGATTAATAACAGATATTTCCTGTATTATCTGCTTTATAACTTGAATATGGATAATAATATAGATATTAGATAAGATAGATTATATATAAGATAGAGGATATAGTATAATATAGACTGTTATAGATATATATGTGTGACAGGGCCTCCATCCAGGGTCATCACTGCAGTGAACCAGGGATTAGCCGATCGCCAATTCTTGGGGTCAGGAAGGAATTTTTTCCCCCACAGGGGGTTATGTTTCGCCTTCGTCTGGTTCACACCTTATGATGCAGTAAATCTTAAATTGTCCTGGATGGTAAATTAGAAAAAAAGTATTAATTGATAGGAATAAAAACTATTAGATTCTATTCATCGTGTCCGTGTCTTCTTTTATGAAATCATTTGAACACTTGGATAATAAATGATTTAGTAGTGTGGTCTCTTATTTTACACATACAGATGTAATAAAATTCCTTCTGCCACAGGATTAGCCACAAATCCACATAATGTAATATCAATGGAAAATCCTAAAGGAAGAGACATAACCAAAAGCCTAGTGGTTGTAATAAGAGGTGACATTACACTTCAGATGGGAGGTTTTATGACAGATGACCAATGGTTGATGTCCATTGAAGGCATCTGTGATACATATGGAAATCAAATTTTGACTTTGGAGGTGAATCAGTTTACTGTATATCATAGAGATGCATGATATTAAAAAAATTGTTGCCAATTGTTTTTTGGGGATTTTATTTTTTATGGTGCTCATTGTGCACTAAAAGTAAATGACACCTTTATTCTGGAGATCAGTATGATTTTGGCATGCCAAACATATAGGGGGTCATTTCTTAAGACTGACATTTTAGAACCCTTTAGCTGGTGGTGGATGTGCCAAATTTATTTATAGGCGCCAGCTTCTACATAACTTCGCCGTATCCACCGCCTGTCTAAATCTATCCCAGCTCCCCTGCTGGCAGAGATTTAGACCATTTTCTATAAATAAAACAGATGTAGAAAATGAAAATTGAGTCGGGCCCTTCCCCGCCCCCTTCCAAACCCATGCCACGCCCCCTTTTAGACCTGCAAATAATTTTTGCGCCACAATCTGCAACAGATATACGCCAAAAAGTGTTTATTAAGCTTTACTACTTTTTTAAAACTAAAAAAACCTATATAAAATTATAAAATGTTTGCGTCACCATATTCTGGCGCACTTTTAGGGTGCACATAGCTGTTTGATCATTTTTTAATAAAATGTTTTAAGGAGCAAAGTGACCACATAATGTTAATTCTGCCACTTTATTTTTTGTATAATGGTTTGCAGGATAAATACTTTTAGTTCTGACATTTTTGGATATAGCTATACCAATGATTTTTTTTTTTTATTGGAACCTGAGGAACTGGCCACAGGGGGTGCTGATCAAATGTCATACTCTGACTAACCTGTCATAAGTGGTGGTGCCATTGATCATGGCATCTGAGTTAAATAGGTTAAATGACCCGGATCAGAATAATCTCTGATCCCATTCATTATGGGCACATATTGCATATGGAAGCTTGTGAGCATTTGGTCCAGACGATCATGACGATTTCTCCTAAAGACTGCAGAGTTTACTGTGCAGACATCTGTCCAGGGATTTAGAGACCCCTCTCCGATAGAAGAAGAAATCAGTATTGGCCTGTTACAGATTTTAAATTACAACCCAGGAGATTAGGTAATACCTCTGACTTTGGCTTATTGCTTCTGAAGTCCATCCCCACTCTCTATACCCTAGACTAGGGATCAGCAACCTTTGGCACTCCAGCTGCTGTGAAACTACAATTCCCAGCATAGAAAAACAGAAGAAAAAATTGGCCAGCTTCCAAAAAATGCAAATATATTCCAGCCTTTATTTTCTTCATCCAGATGCACAGTTAAAAGCCAACACTTACCCTTTTCTACGCGTTTCGAATCACGCAATACAGATCCTTAGTCATGATGTCATAGAACATCTGAGACCACTGGTTTAAATAGCTGAGACTAATTACCAGTGGGCGGGGAATGAATACTCCCACATACATGTATAAAAGCACATTTATAAAACTTCAGAAAAAACATACTGAAAATAAACATTAATGAAAAAGGATCAATAATGGAGAATCAAATCATGTTTTCTATTCAAACCAAAAGGAATGCAACAACCCATTTGAAAAATCCAAAAGGATTCCCTGTTTAGAAGCTTACGCTTATGGTCACCACCCCTCCTGGGGGGGTTAACCCTTTCCAAGCCACAAACAAGAAGACCTTTTGTATCACCTTGATGTATAGCCACATAGTGTAAACTTACTGCTGAAACATTGCGGCTTTTTGAGTATGGGATATCAGAAATATGCTTCCTTATTCTGACCTTTAGGTTGTTCGTGGTACAACCTACATATTGCAGGTGACAGATTGAACATGTGATACAATATACCACATATGCAGTGTTGCAGTTAATATATTGTTGTTGATATGATTTTTGTGATTTTTGTTTTGCTATGGAAAAAAAATAGAAGAACCCACTTGAATATAATTGCAACACGTGCATATGCGATGCCCACACCTATAGGTACCTTTATAAGTAAGCCAAGTAGATTTTTATGCTGTTGATCCAAAAATAGAATTGGACTAACTTGTTGTGCTATAGTCGGAGCATGACAAGCCACACATCTTATCCCATTTTCTGCTATACCTGTCCAATGTTCATCATAGCTCAGAACAGAAATGTGTTTTTTTAACAATATTACATATTTGTGAATATTCTGCACTGAACTGTGTTGCAAAGACAGGAAGGGAATCTTTATTACTAATATTTTGTCTCAATTTGCCAGACCTGGGAAAAATTAGATCCTTTCTGGTTCTGGATAGGGCCAATTGTTTAGCGCGCTCCAGAGTCCAGTTCGGATAACCCCATGCAGATAACCTGCTGGCAACCAACTCTGCTTCCCTAGAAAAAATGCCATCGTCTGAACAATTCCGCCTAGCTATAATGAGCTCTCCCTTAGGGATGTTATTAACTACATGTCGAGGGTGGCACGATGAGGCCAATAGAGTTGTGTTGCCAGCTGTATATTTGCGGTAACTATTGGTGTGTACCTTTTGTTTAACATGATCCCCTGTCAAAATTAAACCCAAAAATATGGAATTGTGAGGGTAGCACAAAAAAAGAGTGAATTTTAAATGGCAATCATTGTCATTAAGAAATTCTTCAAAGGATGGCTTGGCCTCCACATCGCCCGCCCACACAAAGAGCAGGTCATCGATGTAGCGGCCGTACCACCCCAAACACAAGCATCAGAGAACAAAAAACGGTGTTCCCACCTGGCCATATAAATATTTGCCAAAGATGGCAAAAATTTTGTGCCCATGGAAACACCGGTCAACTGGAGAAAAAAAACGTCCGTCAAACATGAAAACGTTATGTTTAAGCAAAAAAATATATCACGAAACTCTACCCGAAAAGTCAGAATAAGTAAGCAAGAACCATCTCAGAGATGTTTCAGCAGTAAGTTTACACTATGTGGCTATACATCAAGGTAATACAAAAGGTCTTCTTGTTTGTGGCTTGGAAAGCGTTAACCCCCCCAGGAGGGGTGGTGACAATAAGCGTAAGCTTCTAAACAGGGAATCCTTTTGGATATTTCAAATGGGTTGTTGCATGCCTTTCGGTTTGAATAGAAAACATGATTTGATTCTCCATTATTGATCCTTTTTCATTAATGTTTATTTTCAGTATGTTTTTTCTGAAATTTTTTTTTAAATATTCTTTATTTATTTTCACATCATTTTCAAACAACATAACAGTAGGGCAATTTCGCCCCCAGCAGAAAAAGTATCGAGAGGTGCGCAGACCTCAAACATAAAACACAATTTGGAACACATAGCAGCAGAATATCAGAGACTTCGTCTTCACAATACTAAGGCCATGACATACTCATTTTAAGCCAAGAGACCCTGGGAAGAGAGAAGAAAAAAAAAAAGGGGGGGGGGGGAAGGGGGGAGGAAGGGGGGGTGATAGGAGAAACAAGCAGGCGGGTAAGAGCACCAAGGAGGATTTGGGGGGGATCTCATCCAGGTTCATGTGACATTATCTCTTATCAGCAGCAATCTACCTAGTCGTCCTTTCGTCTGCTCCACTAAATACCACTCAGTTAGGGAAAAAGGTTGTATTAAATGTCTTATTTCAGCATCAGACATGTACCTTACAATAAAACTTTTCCATTTCTGGAAAAATTTCTTAGCATGTCTTTCTTTAGAACTCACGATGTCCCTACGCTCTAAGTGAAGAAGGTTTTTCAACTGTTCAATTATACAAGAGATGGATGGGGTCTCTGGTTGCAACCATCTCTGCAAGATACACCTTTTGGTAACCATGGAGATCGAGTGGAACAGGCAGGGCATGGATGAATTATCATCATCATCATAGTGAAAGAGGCAAAGCTGAGGCGTCAGTTTAATACTTCTGTCCCAAATCACTTTGACTTTTCTGAAATTTTATAAATGTGCTTTTATACATGTATGTGGGAGTATTCATTCCCCGCCCACTGGTAATTAGTCTCAGCTATTTAAACCAGTGGTCTCAGATGTCCTATGACATCATGACTAAGGATCTGTATTGCGTGATCCAAAACACATAGATAAGGACTCTCTAAGTGTTGGCTTTTAACTGTGCACCTGGATGAACAAAATAAAGGCTGGAATACATTTGCATTTTTTGGAAGCTGGTCAATTTTTTCTTCTGTTTTTGTATGCATGTCAGGCACTAGTTCCCAGTGCTGACCGCGCCTCCAATCAACTCAGGTGAGCGAGACGTTGGGGATTACTTGTTTTCTCTACAATTCCCAGCATACTCCATTCAGAGCAAGTATGCATGCTGGGAGTTGTAGTAACAGCTGGAGTGACGGAGGTTGCCTACCCCTGCCCTAGACCCTCCACTGTCCAGCTGCCTCTTTAACACTGCAATCCTGTATCTTCCACCAAAATGGAGCCTGCTGCTTTCCAATATTACTGTACCAATAGTGCTGCCCATTGACCCCAAATACTGTACTGCCAAAATGCAAATGACCAGGGACACAGATACAGAACTAGAAAATAATACAGGGTCTGCACCTCACTGTGCATCCATCCTCTAACCTCTCCAGTGTTTCCTCTTGCGTTCTTCTCTGGAAAAAAATCGAGGGTTGCTCGTCCTGGATTTTTTTACCTGGTGATAGTAAAAAGGGTGGACTCATGTTTCTTCTCCAACAAATTTTCCTATTATTTTTAACAACAATCAGGTAATAGTGTGTGCTACGTTCTTAGGCCTCATGCACACGAACATATTTTGTTTCCATGTCCATTCCGTTTTTTTTTGCTGATAGGATGCGGACCCATTCATTTCAATGGGTCCGCAAAAAATGCGGACAGCACACCGTGTGCTATCCGCATCTGTATGTCCGTTCCATAGCCCCGCAAAAAAAATAGAACATGTCCTATTCTTGTCCGTTTTACGGACAAGGATAGGCATTGTTACAATGGATCCTCATAAAAAACGGATGCCATACGGACGTCATCTGTTTTTTTTTCGGATCTGCAATTTGTGGACCGCAAAACACATACAGTCATGTGCATGTAGCCTTACTCTGTACTCTTTCAGGACAAGCGCGCGCTTCCGGTGTTGCTCCGGCTCCCCCGTGTGGCGATCGGAGGAGCCGGAGCATATATTTCCTATGGAGCCCTTGTCTGTAATAGAGCTCCATAGGAAACTAGTAAAATCACCATAGACTCCAATGCAATGATAACAGCAATCAGATGAAAAAGTGTAAAATAATTAAATAAATAAAGTTTTTAAAAATAAAAAAAATTAAAATTAAAAAAAAAACCTTTCCCCAAAATAAAAAAGTAATAAAAAAATACACATCATGAGTATCATCATATGTGAAAACGTCCATACTATAAAAATATAAAAAATTTCTTTCCCATACGGAAAACAGCGAAACAGAAAAAAGCGCCAAAATGGCCGTTTTGCCGTTTTTTGTCTCTTTATTTTCTAAAAAAAAAATTAAATAAAAAGTGATCAAAAGTCATACACACCCCAGAATGCAAGAAAAACTATACATATTAGATATCGCCAGATTTGTACTGTAGAATGAAAGTAACTGGTCAGTTTTATTGCACATCGACCGTCATAAATAAAAACCCCATAAAACTGTGGCAGAATTGTTTTTTGTTTTTTTTTGCAATTTCACCCGATTTGGAATTTTTTTCCCGCTTCCCACTACATCATATACAATATTAAATGGTGGCATTGGAAAGTACAACTTGTCCTGCAAAAACTATACAGCTATGTGAACAGAAAAATAAAAAAGTTATGGCACTGTGAAGGCAGGGAGCACAAAACAAAAACGCAAAAACAAAAAAACCTCCGGGAGTGAAAGGGTCAATGATCAATTAACCCTTAGGTGTAATTGCAACGCCCCGGTTGCTCCTTGAGTCTCATTTGCAGAAAAACATAATTTTTCTCAGTAATGTGGGCACATATGAACATGGGACCTTACAGCAGCCAAGTGCACATGTAACAGGACAGCCAGTTTCATAGTTACCAATCTGCTGACAGACGCCCTTTAAGGATGTCAACCTTAGGCTGATGTCAGCCTCTGCAGTGGTTTATCTGCCCAACCGGCAGTGTGTAACGTGTCCTAAGCCATGGCATCACCATGAAAACCAGGCACCAAAGCTGTTACTGACAGCCACACTTGGACATACACAGAAGTTATGGGGCCCCATAGCAAATCTTAGAATGTGCTTTCAAGTTAATATTGGCTAACGGGGTATATTTGGACCTGGCATTGTTTCCTTTTTTTTTAAAGGTTTCCTTCACTCTTTGTGGTGTTTTTGGTGATACTTAAAGGGGTTCTCCGGGAATTAAGAAAATGAAAATACTTAAATATTACTTTATTATAAATATATTCCCAAATACCTTTCATTAGTTATAATGGATCGTTTTGTCTAGGGAGCAATGATTAGGAGAAACAAAATGGCCACCGTCCTGTTAGTACACACAAATCCTGTCCTGTCCTCTCTGTACTTGTACATGTCTCCTCATGATCTCCATTCCTACAGATATTCAGCTGAAGATCTTATCATCTGTATTCAGGATCATAATCCCTGACAAGTAGAGATGAGGATGAGGCAGCTCTTTACCTCAGTGTTGTGAAGTAACTTGTCCTGCTGTGTGATTAGGACAGGTTTTGTGTGTACTAATAGGGCGGCGGCCATTTTATTTCTCCTAATGATAGCTCCATAGACAAAACGAGCCATTATAACTAATGAAAGGTATTTGGGAATATATTTATAATGAAGTAATATTTAAGTATTTTCATTTTCTTAATTCCTGGAGAACCCCTTTAAAGCATGAGAAAAAAAAAAATCTTGAAAAAAATGTGCCTCTCTTTTAAGCATGTTGTGTTAAATCACTGTTATAGTGGCATATATTGTTAAAACTATGTGTAACAAACTTTCACATCAGAAAAAGTGTGTTGTGCATCCAAAATGTTATATTTTTCAGTGTATTTATGATATAAAACTGTGAAATACACTGATTAAAGGGGTTTTCTGAGACTTTCTACTCTGTACGCAGATCACACCCATGACCTCCGCTGATCAACTGTTTGAGAAGGCACCGGCACCAGCAGTATCGCCAAAACTTTTTTTGCAGCTTAGCCTAGGCTATGGGACATCACAGTCACGTGGCCTAGATGCAGCTCAGCCCCATTGAAGTGAATGGGGCCGAGCACGATAACAAGCACAGCCGCTCTACAGTATACAGCGCAGTGCTTAGTGAGAGAAGGCCACAGCGCTACTGCGAGTGCAGGTGTCTTCTCAAACAGATGATCAGAGGGGACCCCTGGTGTCAGACACCCACTGATTGGTATAAAATTCTCCAAAACTCTGGATGCAGACAGCCACCACTAGGGGGAGTTCAGTGCATATGAATTAATGCAGCTACAATAGAACTAGTGTTTGCTGCAGGAAATTCATTTGACTATGTTGGGACGTTTTTCACCATGGGCCCCAGAGCAGTCATGTGGTCTGCATCCATGAAGGTACCCTGCTGGCCACACACTCCTGCCACTCCCAACCTTCTGGTGATGAGGATGCTGCTGGTAGATTGAAAAGGGCTGCCCGCTGGAGATCTTCGAGAAGCTTCAGGCCAGTCCTGGCACTGATATACTCCATCCTGAGGTAATGAATGCCACTTATTGTAAGCTACTGCAATATCTGAAAGGTAAAGAATTTATCACCAGCGCTCCTACTAGATGTAGATGTGTATAAAATCTGCAGCAAGCGCCTGAGGAGCTGATATGGAGGATGGCAGTGGTAGTTGTCCTGATGAGATGATGTGTCACTTGTACTCAGGCCATTGCTCCTTGATGATCAGTGCAGTGGAAAAATGGTATAAGGAATCAGGCCAGAAGTAGAAGAATAAAAGATTGTCTTTACTAAGTGCAAAATAGAAGTAGTAGTTAGTAGTTAGAAGTAGTTTGTACACAGTGCAATTTCTCTTTAATTCTCTTTATTCTAATAGAGTACCCTATAGTTTCTGGTCCTGTAGCAGCTGCCACCATTCGTTTAGGAGAAGATACACTTTATTATAATGGAGTCTCCTATAGTTCCTGGTCCTGCAGCAGTTACCGCCGTGTGTTTAGAAGATGATGTACTTCATTATATGCTGGATCAGCAGCTATGTCTAGTTTTAAAATATTGAGCAACTATAATCACTCTCATCATGGTCACTGTATATGAAAAATCCAGACAAATACAAACACCACAATATATCATTTTTCAAATGATTTTTTATTGGAATAGCAATAAGCAACATTGTAATAAAATATTACTGGCCTTTTAATAAAGTAAACAGGGATAACAGTGACTCTCAGGCCAGAACCGGTGGAGACCACAGAACTTGCTGCAGTCATTCAGACCAGTCCAACACTGTCCTGAGATGAGAGCCACCGGATCCAAAGATCCAGAGGAAGGGAGGGAGGCAAACAACCCCCCCACCACCCCGGAGAGTTTTACCTCAGGGGGGAAAAAATTCCTTCCTGACCCCAGATGTGGCGATCGGATATCTCCCTGGATTACATCTGTCCTGCTGCATGTTGCTGTATATATGTATATAATATAAAGCTCCGGAGAGCTGACCCTGGAAAGAAAGAGATAACCTGCTCCTAAGAGCTTACAATCTAATATACAGTACAATCCCTGATTTTAAGACCTTACAATCTAATGTTCAGTACTAAACCTGCCCCATAAGAGCTTACAATCTAACTCAAAATGTACATCCTGCTACTCTGGACTTGTCCTCGTCAAGCTTAGGCTACTTTCACACTAGCGTTTTAAAATTCCGGTATTGTCAATGGGGACAAAACTGAACTGAAGACAACGGAATGCTCCTGAAAGCATTCCGTTCCGTCTTCAGACCGGAGAACAAACCGCAGCATGCTGCGGTTTGCTCTCTGGTCCAGGCATCCGCACCAAGACGGATCCGGAATGCCCCCCAATGCAAGTCAATGGGGGTGGATCCGTCTGGTGTGACCATAATGGTAACCGGATCCGCCCTCCATTGACTTTCAATGGAGTCCATTACGGATCCGGCTACACATAGACACATACAGACACAGACACACACATAAACATAAACATACACACACATATAGACATACAAACACACATACATACTTACATGCTCCCCGGCAGGTCTTCGGAGCGTCAGGGACAGGAGGGCTCACACAGGTCACGATTCCCCACAGCGCCCTCTGCTGGGCGCCTGGTGGAATCGTCATGATTCCACCAGGCGCCCAGCAGAGGGCGCTGTGCGGAATCGTGACCTGTGTGAGCCGTCCTGTCCCTCTGACGCTCCGAAGACCTGCCGGGGAGCATGTAAGTATGTGTGTGTTTGTATGTCTATATGTGTGTGTATGTTTATGTTTATGTGTATGTATGTACTGTGTGACATGTGTGGGGCCGGAGCGCGGTTCCGGCTCCACACATGTCACTGCGGCAGGCCTGATCCGGCAGCACCCTTCACCTGCCGGATCAGGCCTGCCGCCAGTGTGAAAGTAGCCTAAAGAGATTCCGGTTTAGAACGTTGGACGTTCTGCAGCAATTGTGAAGTCATCTGCTTTGTGATGTCATCATACCTGGCACTGCTGGTATTTGTAGTAAGTTTTCTAGAGTTGAATACATCATAACATGGTGGGGCCTGGGATTATTTTACTTTTATTGTAATTAGCAATGCTTTTGTGACTGTTTCTGTATACACTGCATTCATGGCTTCCATCAGGCGTATACACTCAACATACAAGCCACTAGGTGTATGGGGTTCTGGTTTACAGACCAAAGTAAAAATGGAAGAATCTGTAGCCCTCGCACCCTCAGTCAGCTAATTGGCAGGGGTGCAGAGAGTCATATCCCCACCCATCTGATATTGAAGGTCACTCCTAAGGACAATCCCTTTAAATCTAGTGCACAAACCCTGCACAAAGCCTTAGCTTTTTAATCACCTTTTTTCATGTAAGGAGTTTTACCCAGGTTTTGCCTTTATACATAAATCCCAGAATAAACTAAATCAAAACGAGTGTATGAAACGCCTCCTATATGTGTCCTGTTTTACCACACTACAGGGAAGTTTACCATTGGATGTATTCCAGTTTCCTTGTAATGCTGGAGAAAGCCAACTTTTCCCCCCAAAATGTGGGACTTTTTGTTGATTTACACTGCTCTTGCCACTTTTCTATTTAGCTGGTGGGACAACTGTGGGTAGGGGCTACTCATCCTGACAAATGTAATGCTACTTGCACTAGAAAACTGGCATAAAAATACCTGAAATCTACACCAGGCCCTAGCTGCTGCAGATTTTATTTCTGGTGCATGGATATTAGTTTATAATTAATAATCCCCTAGAGGATTAGAACATTGATCATTAGATACCATAAAATGTAATAGTTTACTACTGTATAGTCTGTGCCAAAATTGCTACGTATGTGCCTGTTAAACCCTAGGTCACCAGTACAAGGAGACTCCCAATAAGTGACCTATCAGTTAATGCCATTATTGCAATTTCCACAGTATCTGGGGTGTCAAATGTCAGTAATTGAAGTTGATTCTGATCATGGAGTTGCCTTATTTGCAGGGTCGGACTGAAGTTTCTTGGGCCCACCAGAGGAAAAGATTCTGAGGGACCACACTCTGTGTATACAGGACCTTAAGGGCCCTGCTTTTTTAGGGTTCCATTATTGTCAGAGCTTAGGCCCACCGGAGGATCCTCAGGTGCTCTGGTAGGCCAGTCCAACCCTGCTTACTTCACTAAATTCAACTCAAATCAATGTTTGATAAATTTGGTAAAGTCTAACTCTTCTGTCCCAAGATGTTACTCTACTGTCTAGACCACCTTTTACTGGACTAAGATTCTGAAATTTTTTTTAAAAAACTCACAATTGATAGATCTACTGTAGTTAGATCTACAATTGATAGATCTAGTGGGCTTGAATCCCCACCTTTCCTCCCACATTTCAAGACTGGAGTAGGTGGTGTAAAACTGAAGCGTCACAAATAAGCCCAAAAAGCCACAAAGCAGAAAGGATGGTAAGATGTGGTGCACCTCAATGGGAAATATGTCCACTTAGGCATACTGGTAAACCAACGTGTTTCTTTCCTGGAGGAGCGCAGGTGCAAAACAATATAGGCAAGGCACTAAGCTGGCTTCCCTAGTATCCTTCCTGTCAGAAGAAGATTTCATGATAGGGAAAGGCCTGAGCTAGCTATCCCTCTCTCTTTCAGAAGGCTGTCTCACTGGCCAAAGGTTGGTTGCCAGGGTTCTGTGGCTCAGGCTTCCTGTTCTCTGGGCTGGTGACCCAGGAGCTGTGGCAGAGTATTCCCATCTCAGTGTCTCAAGTCTGGCAAAGCCTCTCCTACTAAGCACTGCAGTTAACTAGGGGCTATGACAGTGCTCTTTTTATTTATATAGTTTCTATCTTAACTTGAATCTTTTATTGGGAGTGGTGGAGTGGAGAGGCACAGCCTAAACAGAAACAGTGTAGCAATTTTTTGTCTATCACAGAATTGTATAGTGCTCCAATGCATGTCTTATGGGAACCAATAAGTAGTTCAGCTATTGTGTCATATACTATACAGAACATAACGTTTCCTGTTAGTTCCTGAGCCCAGGGAAGAGACAGAAGAATGGAATTCTTTACAACCTGTTCCTGAAAGGCCGGAATCAGTTGAATTCGCCCACACATCAACTCGCTCCTGCGAACACGTGATGGGGCAATGAGGGTAATGTGAGATTATAAAATTGCTCTGATCTGGTTTACATTAGTACATTTATTGATATTTAGATTGACTATTTTAAAAAATCCTTTGATTTTTTCTGTTTATAAGATCTATATACTTTAGTAATCCTGGCCTTAATCACGTGGTGCATTGTTGTGAGGTGAGTAATCAACTCGGTTTATGGACACCCTGAGTTCACTCTGGGCATACGCATAGCGGATGCAGGAGCCATCTTTGATGAGGGTGCTTCGTTGGGCTGGTTTCTGGTGTCGGCGGGGCGCATGTGCATAGTGGATATGACGGCCATCTTAAATGCGGGTATTTTGTTAGTTCGCTGTGTTGGGAAATTATCGCGATGACATGACGCATTTCTGTACAGTAAGTGGGAATATAGATCTGCGGGTCACATGATGTGACTAAGCAGAGCGGAGGCAAGCCAGGATGTAATGCCCTATGATGATGGCGTTTCTTACCTCATGGTATACCATGCATGGCATTCAGGTGACCTACTCAGGTGATTTACAGACTTCCTAATTTGTGAGGGTATATATGAACAACCATTCCACTGTCTGTTTTGTGAACTATGATGAATTGAATGTGTCACTGTGACACTAAAACTGCTGTAATATATATGATACCCCATAAGCTAGCCTTTTTCCTAGTGTCCCCTAATTTATGTTTTTTACCTTGTATTGTGGACTCTTATGTATGTTTTTAACTTTAATAAAGGATTTGATTATTTACGATTGTTTGAACTTCAAATGGTCTGGGTATACATCTAAATGGCCTATCTATTGATTTTCTATCCGGAGGAACAAGGATGTAGACATCTACACATTGGCAAGCCCAAATATTCTCCTGTATGTCCTTTGATAAATGACAGCTGAATGATGACATTAGACATGTAGTGGACCTATACGAGTTGGGCTATGGTTTAACGATGGACCCAACCATGCTGTGAACTGGGGATCGACTATGTGGATAGGGGACAGGTAATGATGGGTATGACAATCTGTCCCATAAGAGTGTTAGACTTTGACATATGCACCCTGTGTGTGTAGTCCAGTGGTCCCTGAACCATCCATGCGGTCTACATTCACACTCACCAATTGAAAGTCCAGTTTGAGGAGATGGAGAGCATAGATGTTGCTTGTCTCTGGCATTCTGAAAGGCAGTGAACAAAGCAGGTGAAGGAAGGATACTTGAACGCACTGGAAGTCTTGGCCTGGGACAATGTTTGCTGGAAGGGAACCGAATGGGTCCTTGTTGTGGAGGTCTTATCCAGCTGGGTAATATAGGAATAGAATGGTGGTTGCCATGGGTAACTGGGAGATGACAGTATGATTCCTCTTCGATACTCTGATAGTCCCATGGTGAAGAGGACCTGGAGGAGCAGGGTTGGCAACCGTCCAGAAATTTCTGGACAGTCCGTAAAAATAGGCAACTTTTTTCCTCTGTCCGTGAAAAAAAATATTTTTTTGAGGCTGGTGGTACCTGACTAGATTATTTTGGTGGTAATTATCATCATTTTACAGCTCACAGTAAATGGTGGTAATGAGTTCTGATCAGTATATTGAGCTATAGAGCTGTATTACTTATAATATTTATCCTTCATTATGGTTTTCCAATTTGTCCGTAAAAAATGTTGGCCGTCCGTGATTTTGGGATAAGTTGTCCAG
Organism: Rhinella marina; assembly: GCA_900303285.1. NCBI lineage: Eukaryota > Metazoa > Chordata > Amphibia > Anura > Bufonidae > Rhinella > Rhinella marina. The sequence goes on along the minus strand of ONZH01009927.1, from coordinate 87,987 downwards.
AAAAAAAGAAAAATTGGGGTTGGCAACCCTGTGGAGGAGGAAGGAGGTCTGAAAGCTGTGCCTTCTGGTGTTGGGGATGCTGCTGGTTAGATTGAAAAAGGCTGACTGCTGGAGATCTGGGCATTGACATTGTGCTTGGGAGTAGTCCAGGAAGGGGCATTTTTATTATATGTAGAATGCTCCATGTCCCTCGATGCAGGGAAGTACTGGTGCCCCAATTCCTGTTAACAGCAGAGCAGCACAAAAGTCATATACTGGTGCCGGGGAATGGGGGAAAAGCTGGTTCCACGTGAGGGTAGGTAAGAGCTCCAACATCAGTCTGCACTGAATCAGGGAAGATAGAGATGGGTGACATGAGGAAAGGGTCTGTTCAGGAGCAGCTCGGGTCCCAGCACAGAGGCTGCAGGAAGGGGCTTGAGGATGCTGCCACTTACTTCTGGGTGGCTTTTGGAGTGGAATTAACTGGACACCTGGGCTATACCTAGGGTGGGCCGGTCCAGTGTCATGTGTGGAAGAGGATTTTTTCATATGTGAAGGGGGACGGGAACAGTTTTTAGGCTATGCCTACTAGGGGACGGGATGGTCAGGGGCGGTCTTGGGCACCACGCATCCTATGCATTTGCGTAGGGCCCCCGGCGTCCAAGGGGGCCCCCACGCTCTTCTCTTGCGCCGGTGCCCAAGACCGCCCGCAGAGGGAGATGAGCGCTTCCATTGTGGAAGCGCTCATCTCCATAGTCATCTGTATCGCCGTCCTCAGGACGGCGATACAGATGCCTGTATTGTACTGGGGCAGGGGAGGGAGAGGCGTCTCCCCTGCCCGTTCCTCTGATAGGCTGCAGGCACTGGGCCTGCAGCCTATCAGAGGCCGGCTCAGGCGGCGCGATGACGTCATCGCGCCGCCTGAGCCGTACAGCGCGGGACACAGGCCGGAAGAGGCCTGCATCGCATCGCTGCCAGCACCATGGAGGTAAGTATAAGTGTTAATTTTTTTTATTTTTTATTTTATTGTAGCAGTCACGGACCGGAGCTCAATTGGGGGCACTGGGGGCATTTTGGGGGCATTTTTTACTGGCACATGGGGGCACTGGGGGCATTTTACTGGCACATGGGGGCATTTTACTGGCACATGGGGGCATTTTTACTGGCACATGGGGGCACTGTGGGCATTTTACTGGCACATGGGGGCACTGTGGGCAATTTTACTGGCACATGGGGGCACTGTGGGCATTTTACTGGCACATGGGGGCACTGTGGGCATTTTTTCTGGCACATGGGGGCACTGGGGGCATTTTTACTGGCACATGGGGGCACTGAGGGCATTTTACTGGCACGGGGGGCATTTTTACTGGCACAAGGGGGCACTGGGGCATTTTTACTGGCACTGGGGGCACTTCTTACTGGCACTGGGGGCATTTCTTTATGGCATGGGAGCACTAGGGGCATTTTTACTGGCACTGGGGGCACTTCTTACTGGCACATGGGGGCACTGGGGCATTTCTTACTGGCACATGGGGGCACTGGGGGCATTTCTTACTGGCACATGGGGGCACTGGGGGCATTGTTACTGGCACATGGGGGCACTGGGGGCATTTTTACTGGCACATGGGGGCATTTTTACTGGCACATGGGGGCACTGGGGGGCATTTTTACTGGCACAAGGGGGCACTGGGGCATTTTTACTGGCACTGGGGGCACTTCTTACTGGCACATGGGGGCATTTCTTTATGGCATGGGAGCACTAGGGGCATTTTTACTGGCACTGGGGGCACTTCTTACTGGCACATGGGGGCACTGGGGCATTTCTTACTGGCACATGGGGGCACTGGGGCATTTCTTACTGGCACATGGGGGCACTGGGGGCATTTTTACTGGCACATGGGGGCACTGGGGGCATTTTTACTGGCACATGGGGGCACTGGGGGCATTTTTACTGGCACATGGGGGCACTGGGGGCATTTCTTACTGGCACATGGGGGCACTGGGGGCATTTTTACTGGTACTGGGGGGCATTTTTACTGACACATGGGGGCACTGGGGGCATTTTTACTGGTACTGGGGGCATTTTTACTGACACATGGGGGCACTGGGGGCATTTTTACTGGCACATGGGGGCATTTTTACTGGCACATGGGGGCACTGGGGGCATTTTTACTGGCACATGGGGGCACTGAGGGCATTTTACTGGCACGGGGCATTTTTACTGGCACATGGGGGCATTTTTACTGGCACATGGGGGCACTGGGGGCATTTTTACTGGCACATGGGGGCACTGGGGAATTTTTACTGGCACATGGGGGCACTGGGGCATTTCTTACTGGCACATGGGGGCACTGGGGGCATTTCTTACTGGCACATGATTTTGAGGGGGAATCAATGGGGGGAACTTCTGGCGCATTATTGGGGCATTTCTTACTGGCACATAATTTGGGGGGCATCTATGGGTGGGGAGCACTTCTTACTGGCACATTGGAAGCATTATTACTTCTGGGGCACAGTGGGGACATTAGTACTGTGGGGGGCACTATTACTGTGGGGGGCACCCTGGCACAGTATCAGCGCAGTTATTTCTGGGGGACGTTATGTTTACACTATTTGCTGGGCGCAGTTATTTTAGGACACTGTGTGCCAATAATTATTGAAGGGCACTATCTGTGTGGTACTAGTGGCACAGTACTGGGGGTGGTAGGATGATTTGTCCAGAAGACGGGAGGATGATGGAAAAGTAGTAAACTAAGATTTTTTTCTGTCAAACTGCAGAGATAAGAAATGGCTGAAAAATGGCGTCTGGTCTGAAAGGAGAAGATGAGGAAAGAAAAGATCTACATGAGAGGAGACGTCACTGGATGTAAGAGGTATGAGGCGCTGGATTATACTGGATGTAAGAGGTATGGGGCGCTGTATTATACTGGATGTAAGAGGTATGGGGCGCTGTATTATACTGGATGTAAGAGGTATGGGGCGCTGTATTATACTGGATGTAAGAGGTATGAGGCGCTGGATTATACTGGATGTAAGAGGTATGAGACGCTGTATTATACTGGATGTAAGAGGTATGGGGTGCTGTATTATACTGGATGTAAGAGGTATGGGGTGCTGTATTATACTGGATGTAAGAGGTATGAGGCGCTGTATTATACTGGATGTAAGAGGTATGGGGTGCTGTATTATACTGGATGTAAGAGGTATGAGGCGCTGTATTATACTGGATGTAAGAGGTATGAGGTGCTGTATTATACTGGATGTAAGAGGTATGAGGCGCTGTATTATACTGGATGTAAGAGGTATGGGGCGCTGTATTATACTGGATGTAAGAGGTATGGGGCGCTGTATTATACAGGATGTAAGAGGTATGAGGCGCTGTATTATACTGGATATAAGAGGTATGAGGCGCTGTATTATACTGGATGTAAGAGGTATGGGGCGCTGTATTATACTGGATGTAAGAGGTATGGGGCGCTGTATTATACTGGATGTAAGAGGTATGAGGCACTGTATTATACTGGATGTAAGAGGTATGGGCGCTGTATTATACTGGATGTAAGAGGTATGAGGCGCTGTATTATACTGGATGTAAGAGGTATGAGGCACTGTATTATACTGGATGTAAGAGGTATGGGCGCTGTATTATACTGGATGTAAGAGGTATGGGCGCTGTATTATACTGGATGTAAGAGGTATGGGCACTGTATTATACTGGATGTAAGAGGTATGGGCGCTGTATTATACTGGATGTAAGAGGTATGGGGCGCTGTATTATACGGGATGTAAGAGGTATGGGGCGCTGTATTATACTGGATGTAAGAGGTATGGGGCGCTGTATTATACTGGATGTAAGAGGTATGGGGCGCTGTATTATACTGGATGTAAGAGGTATGGGGCGCTGTATTATACTGGATGTAAGAGGTATGGGGCGCTGTATTATACTGGATGTAAGAGGTATGGGGCGCTGTATTATACTGGATGTAAGAGGTATGGGGCGCTGTATTATACTGGATGTAAGAGGTATGGGGCGCTGTATTATACTGGATGTACGAGGTATGGGGCGCTGTATTATACTGGATGTAAGAAGTATGGGGCGCTGTATTATACTGGATGTAAGAGGTATGAGGCGCTGTATTATTCTGGATGTAAGAGGTATGGGGCGCTGTATTATACTGGATGTAAGAGGTATGAGGCGCTGGATTATACTGGATGTAAGAGGTATGGGGCGCTGTATTATACTGGATGTAAGAGGTATGAGGTGCTGTATTATACTGGATGTAAGAGGTATGAGGCGCTGTATTATACTGGATGTAAGAGGTATGAGGCGCTGTATTATACTGGATGTAAGAGGTATGGGGCTGTATTATACTGGATGTAAGAGGTATGGGGCGCTGTATTATACTGGATGTAAGAGGTATGGGGCGCTGTATTATACTGGATGTAAGAGGTATGGGACGCTGTATTATACTGGATGTAAGAGGTATGAGGTGCTGTATTATACTGGATGTAAGAGGTATGAGGCGCTGTATTATACTGGATGTACGAGGTATGGGGCGCTGTATTATACTGGATGTACGAGGTATGGGGCGCTGTATTATACTGGATGTAAGAGGTATGGGGCGCTGTATTATACTGGATGTAAGAAGTATGGGGCGCTGTATTATACTGGATGTAAGAAGTATGGGGCGCTGTATTATACTGGATGTAAGAGGTATGAGGCGCTGTATTATACTGGATGTAAGAGGTATGAGGCGCTGTATTATACTGGATGTAAGAGGTATGAGGCGCTGTATTATACTGGATGTAAGAGGTATGAGGCGCTGTATTATACTGGATGTACGAGGTATGGGGCGCTGTATTATACCGGATGTACGAGGTATGAGGCGCTGTATTATACTGGATGTAAGAGGTATGAGGCGCTGTATTATACTGGATGTAAGAGGTATGAGGCGCTGTATTATACTGGATGTACGAGGTATGGGGCGCTGTATTATACTGGATGTAAGAGGTATGAGGCGCTGTATTATACTGGATGTAAGAGGTATGAGGCGCTGTATTATACTGGATGTAAGAGGTATGGGGCGCTGTATTATACTGGATGTAAGAGGTATGGGGCGCTGTATTATACTGGATGTAAGAGGTATGAGGCGCTGTATTATACTGGATGTAAGAGGTATGGGGCGCTGTATTATACTGGATGTAAGAGGTATGGGGCGCTGTATTATACTGGATGTAAGAGGTATGGGGTTCTGTATTATACTGGATGTAAGAGGTATGGGGCGCTGTATCATACTGGATGTAAGAGGTATGGGGCACTGTATTATACTGGATGTAAGAGGTATGGGGAGCTGTATTATACTGGATGTAAGAGGTATGGGGCGCTGTATTATACTGGATGTAAGAGGTATGGGGCGCTGTATTATACTGGATGTAAGAGGTATGGGGCGCTATATTATAGTGGATGTAAGAGGTATGAGGCGCTGTATTATACTGGATGTAAGAGGTATGAGGCGCTGTATTATACTGGATGTACGAGGTATGGGGCGCTGTATTAGGCGGGGGGGCCCAAGCTGAACTCTTGCACCAGGGCCCGTGAGCCTTTAGCTACACCCCTGCAGCCCAGCCAATAGAGAGCTGGGAGTCTGGGACACGCCATAGGCTGTGGGCAACCTTGACCCCCCCTCCAGTGAGGTATAGGGGGTGTGTCATTGGGGGGGGCGTGTCATCAGAGGCCGTGTCATCAGGGGTGTGAGGTGTCATTGGGGGGGGGGGGGCCCCCAGACATAACTTCGCTTAGGGCCCCAGAAATGCCAAGACCGCCCCTGGGGATGGTTACTGCTGTTTGGAGTTGAGGGGCCTAGAGGCCAGGATGGGGGAACCCACCTCAGGATGATCATTAAAAGCGGCAGGCTGGGCGAGGAGGGCTCCAGTCCTTCTGCCTCTCCGGGTGACGGATTTGATTCAAAAGAAGATCCATTCTTTGTTTTGCGGAGGCCAGGTGTATGTTCTCAGTCCAGGAGCCAATACCAAGTGACGGGGAAATACTAGAAAACAAGCAACACCAAGACATGAAAATCCCACCCTCAAACACAACAGCCAATGGTTAAGTTTGCTCATATGGAGGGAGTGATGTAAAGGGGCGAAGCTCCATTCATTTAAGGCATGTGGGATGCCGTGCATGCTGTCAGCCAGAGGAGCGCCCGTTGCCTCCAGTTTAGCAAAGAGCCATACGCTATTCTAATATAGGGATCAACAGTATTTATCTGGCCTTCTTTTACCTTGCAGACCAGCACTCCCACTCTGCACTAGTTACTGGAATGTTTCTCAAATCTAGCAGGTACATTTATATATTTTCTCTCAAGGTCCCCTGATAAGGCAAAACATTAACGTTTGGCGGAAACATGTTGGGACCCATGTGATCCAGCTGTCTCACTGGGCCATTTGTACCCAATACCCAAGCGGGTGGACAAAACCATTATCTATACCCAATATTAGATGGGTTCTGCTGTAGGCAGCTGATAGGGGCATTCCAAGAAACCATAAGGCGGTCATTGCCCACCTGAACAACTGGAGTAGTTCAGGGTATTTAGGGACAACTAGGGGCAGCCTTCTGTTCCCACTCAATCATCTGTGTTTGCTTATGGAATAATACAGCTAGAAACCAATGAACCAAGTATGATCGCTTCATTTTTCTTCTTCGAGCACTGGTTATTGATATGTCACTTTAGTGATTTTATTTCATCACATTTTTCATCCTTTATGATATTAATAAGCGTTAAGCTTTAATTAAGATTGTCCTTCCAGTAGTGGCATGCTTCTGGTTTATGACCAGTGATAAATAGCTTGTCTCCACTGACAACTATTCATCAATTTATTTTAATCCTATCTCTTCTCCTCACTATGAAACACAATGACTGACACTTATCCACTATCTATCTGTATTCTGTGTTTTACTATGTTGCTTTCTGTGTCTGACATCCTGTTTCTCCTTTGTATAATCCCATACAGGGGCGGACATACCGCCTGTGCAGCAGTTTCAGCTGCACAGGGGCCCAGAGAGGGAGGGGGGCCCTTCCCACTGCCAGCAGAGGTGTGGAGGATGGAGCCCTGATTAGGACTTACAGTCAATCTGCTGCCGTTCTCCCTATACTCCATAGATGAAGGACCTGCGATGACATCATAATCATGTGATCTTTTCAACACTGGAAGTGGTGATAGGACCTGTGATGAGGTCACTATCATGTGACCAGTGCAGAGAAAGGCAGCGCTGAGCACTGGAGACCTGTGATACCATGTAAGTGCCAGTGACATGCTGGGAGATGTGGTTCTCCTCATACCTCCTTCCTGCTTAGTGATAGGGAAATATGTTATTTAATTGGGACTGTAGGGGCTGAAGGGGGAAGGAGGTTGTTAGTTACATGGGACTGTATGTTACAGAAGATTGGGGGGAGATGACTGGTGATATTTACATGGGACTGGGTATTATAGAAGTCTGGCGGGTAAGGAGTGATGTTATTTACATGGAACTATGTGTTGGAGGGGCTGAAGGAGGGGATTTATGTTATTTACATGAGACTGTATCGTATAGAAGACTGGTGGGAGAGGACAGGTGTTATTCACATGGGACTGTATCATATAGAAGACGGGTGGGAGAGGACTGGTATTATTTACATGGGACTGCATGGTATAAAAGACTGGAGGGAGAGGAGTGATGTTATTTACATAGGAATATGTGTTGGAGGGGCTAAAGGAGGGGATTTATGTTATTTACATGGGACTATATCATATAGAAGACTGGTGGGAGAGGACTGGTGTTATTTACATGGGACTGTATCATATAGAAGACGGGTGGGAGAGGACTGGTATTATTTACATGGGACTGCATGGTATAAAAGACTGGAGGGAGAGGAGTGATGTTATTTACATGGGACTGCATGGTATAGAAGACTGTAAGGAAGAGAGGTTATTTACATGGGACTGTATCATATAGAAAACTGGTGGGAGAGGACTGGTGTTATTTACATGGGACTGCATGGTATAGAAGACAGGAGGGAGAGGAACATCATTATAATTTATGGGAGCACTAGAGAGAATATTATAACTCTAGGGGGTACGGCAGGAGGCATTATAATTACAGGGGGCACTGCAGGGAACATTATAAATACTGTGGGCGGTGGTGGCGGGCATTACTACTACTGGGGGCTCTATAGGAGTGCCTTATAGATTGGCCTTATTTCTATTAGGGGCGCCTTATTAGTACTTACCACTGGGGGTACTATAGGGAGGAGGGACTTCCACCTAGCAGTGAGCCCTGTGACGTCACTGGCACTAATGGACAGGCTTTAGCGCAGCCCTAGCCTGTAAAGCCGCCCATCAGTGCCAGTGACGTCTCCGCTTAGCAGTGTAAAAATGTAAACAAAACAACCCAGGGCAAGGGAGAGCGTCGGAGTATGAAATGTCAGAGGGGCTAAGTGGGGGTAGAAGGGGTTATGTGCAGGGGAGGTCGGGGGGCCCAGGTACATTCCTTGCACAGGGGCCCTCTGCTGTCTGTGTCCGCCCCTGAATAGCAGCATTTTCTGATTAGGTTTACAGTGGCTATAACTCATCCAATGAGTCATCAGTGAGTCACACCTATATTCCCTTGTGATGGTCTAAGCTACAGGGAGGGTTTTTTTTTCTTCTGTAAAATGGTGGCAGCCATTTTCAGTGATTCATGAGGGATAAATCCCAAAAGTTTGGGATCCACTGAAATCAATTCACACATCTACTCTATAGTTCCTGATATTCAGAAATCTTTTTTGCACTCTTCAGGACTGTTCATGGAAGTGTCCACCAGAAGCCGAATTCATCTAGACTCCTAAAGTTTTTCTCCAGTGTCATAATTATTTTTTATTTCTGCCTCTCTCTCAGCATCACTGCATCCTGGCAGGATGTTTACATGCAGAACTTCCTTTTCATCAGCAACTCTGCTTGGCCTGACCTTGACCTGTTAGCTGACTACAAGCATAGCCTGTTGTATTACATGTTGTCAGTAACCTTCTAAACCCAAGGGAAGTGCAATACTTCCAGTTCAGAATGACTCTTCATGAGTCGGGGTTCATTCCATTCAGTGTACAAATAAATGGGAGTCAGGTTGCAGGCAAGTATGTACCGTAGTTTTCGCTTTATAAGACGCACCCGAAGATAAGACGCACCCCAGATTTTTAGAGTAGAAAAATGAAAAAAAAATATTTTTCTTCAGACCTCATATCAGACCCCCCATAAATTTCAGGACATTACATCAGACCCCCATCAGACCTCAGATTAGCCCATTGTGCCCCCATCAGACCTCAGTTCAGCCCAATGTGCCCCCATCAGACCTCAGATCAGCCCAGTGTGCCCCCATCAGACCTCAGATCAGCCCATTGTGCCCCCATCAGACCTCAGATCAGCCCAGTGTGCCCCCATCAGACCTCAGATCAGCCCAGTGTGCCCCCATCAGACCTCAGGTCAGCCCAGTGTGCCCCCATCAGACCTCAGATCAGCCCATTGTGCCCCCATCAGACCTCAGTTCAGCCCAATGTGTCCCCATCAGACCTCAGATCAGCCCAGTGTGCCCCCATCAGACCTCAGATCAGCCCAGTGTGCCCCCATCAGACCTCAGATCAGCCCATTGTGCCCCCATCAGACCTCAGATCAGCCCAGTGTGCCCCTATCAGACCTCAGATCCGCGTATTGTGCCCCATCAGACCTCAGATCAGCCCAGTGTGCCATCAGACCTCAGATCAGCCCAGTGTGCCCCCATCAGACCTCAGATCAGCCCATTGTGCCCCCATCAGACCTCAGATCAGCCCATTGTTCCCCCATCAGACCTCAGATCAGCCCAGTGTGCCCCCATCAGACCTCAGATCAGCCAATTGTGCCCCCATCATACCTCAGATCAGCCCAGTGTGCCCCCATCAGACCTCAGATCAGCCCAGTGTGCCCCCATCAGACCTCAGATCAGCCCATTGTGCCCCCATCAGACCTCAGTTCAGCCCAATGTGTCCCCATCAGACCTCAGATCAGCCCAGTGTGCCCCCATCAGACCTCAGATCAGCCCAGTGTGCCCCCATCAGACCTCAGATCAGCCCATTGTGCCCCCATCAGACCTCAGTTCAGCCCAATGTGTCCCCATCAGACCTCAGATCAGCCCAGTGTGCCCCCATCAGACCTCAGATCAGCCCAGTGTGCCCCCATCAGACCTCAGATCAGCCCATTGTGCCCCATCAGACCTCAGATCAGCCCAGTGTGCCATCAGACCTCAGATCAGCCCAGTGTGCCCCCATCAGACCTCAGATCAGCCCAGTGTGCCCCCATCAGACCTCAGATCAGCCCATTGTGCCCCCATCAGAGCTCAGATCAGCCCATTGTTCCCCCATCAGACCTCAGATCAGCCCAGTGTGCCCCCATCAGACCTCAGATCAGCCAATTGTGCCCCCATCATACCTCAGATCAGCCCAGTGTGCCCCCATCAGACCTCAGAACAGCCCAGTGTGCCCCCATCAGACCACATATCAGCCCATTGTGCCCCCATTAGACCTCAGATCAGCCCAGTGTGTTCCCATCAGACCTCAGATCAGCCCATTGTGCCCCCATCAGACCTCAGACCTCTCTTACTTGTCCTGCGCTGCGGCTCTGCTCCGGGTCCAGCGCTCCTCTGGCTTCTAAGGCTGGCGCTGCACTGTCACCTGACTGGGTGCAGCGTCAGGTCATAGTGCGCGCACTACGTCCTGATGCTGTACGCAGTCAGGACAGTGCAGTGGCGGCACGGGAAGCCAGAGGAGCGCCGGACCCGGAGCGGAGCCACGGCACAGGACAGGTAAGAGAGGTTTTTATTTTATTGTTATGGGGCTGGGTGGGCTGATCTGAAGTCTGATGGGGGTGCCGCAGCTATAACATACAAGTGAGCGCTTCCATAATGGCCAGTTCCAAAGCTCAGTCTAATCACCAGTGAGGGCAGACACATTGATTGACTAGTTCCTGACATCCCACTGACTATATGCGTCCTGGCAGTCAGAACTTATCACTGAACGGACATTTTGGATTGCAGCTGCATGCTAATCATGCAACTGCTGAGCAGTGTGGGTCCCTATAGAGAAGGCAGGGATGGTTCCTTTGTGTCCCTGCCTTCTAGATCGCTGTATACACAGTACTGAAGGAGCACTTGTATAAAGCTGAGGAAGCTCAGTAAAACATATATATATAAATTTGGTATCACCATAATCATACCAACACGCATAATACAGTTATTATATCATACTGTATTTACCACATGGTTAACCCTAAAAAATAAAAAAGCGATCAGAAAGCCAAATATACCCCAAAATGGTGCCAATAAAAACGACAGCTTGTCCCGCAAAAAAATGAGTGCACACAGCTCTGTCAACAAAAAAATAAAAAAAAATCATGGCTCTTAAAAACCATTTCAGCAAATTCCATTTTAAAACATCCAGATACTGCTCCTTCACTTTTGAGCCCTGGTGTATACCCAAACAGCAGAAAATGGGCAACAAATTGTGGGGTGATATTTTCCTGTAATGCCTTGTGAAAAAGAAAGTTTGGGACTAAAGCACCATTTTCACACAATTTTTCATTTTCATTGCCATGTGTAATAAATTCTATGAAACATCTGTTGGGTCAAAGTGCTCACTACACCCCTTACAAATTCCTTGGGTGGTGTTGTTTCCAAAATGTAGTCACATTTTGCGGGTTTCCACTGCAAGGGTACCTCAGGGTCTCTTCAAATGCAACATGACACACAAAAACCATTCCAGCAAAATCTGCCCTCCAAAAACCTTATGGCCTTCTGAGCCCTTCCGTGTGCCCATACAGCAGTTTACGACCACATATGGGGTACTTATGTAAACGACAGAATCAGGGTAATAAATATTGAGGTTTGTTTTGCTGTTAACCCTTGCTGTATTACAGGAAAGAAATACATTAAACTGGAAAATCTGCAAACAATTGTGACATTTTTAAATAGGCTTAAAATTCTAAGCCTTTTAACGTTCTAAAAAAATGACATTGCCAAAATAATGTCAACATAAAGTAGACATATGGTGAATATTAATAACTATTTTATGAGGTAGCATAAGTGTGAAAATTGCAGGATTTTATGTTTTTGTCCTAAATATAGACAATGACATTAAAAATTAAACATAACATAAAAAATTATTTACAAATGTGATTAAAACAATAGGTAATTTTCTGGTGACACATTCCCTTTAACTCAGCTTTACATAGCAGCAAGAAACTAAAGCTACAAGTTAAAGGGTTTCTGTCACCAGTTTTTTCAGTATGAATCAGGCTGACATTAGAGATGTGCTAATGTCACCTGATTCCAAATATATATGTGTTTTATTTACTGGTGCCCCCATTTTTATATAAAATGAACTTTTATTTTATGCTAATAAGGCTTCTAGGTGCAAGGGGCGTTACCTCTGCTCCTAGAGGCTCTGTTGATTGACAGGACCAGGCAGAGAAGAAACACTACATTCACCATAGCTTTCAAGGACCTTCAATGATGTCATGACCATCAGTCACATGGTTAGGATCACACAAATAGCCTGTCTCCTCCTAAACCATGTGACTGATCACATGGTCATGACATCATTGAAGGTCTTTGAAAGCTATGGTGAATGAAGTGTTTCTTCTCTGCCTGGTCCTGTCAATCAACAGAGCCTCTAGGAGCAGAGGTAACGCCCTTTGCACCTAGAGGCCTTATTAGCATAAAATAAAAGTTCATTTTATATAAAAATGGGGGCACCAGTAAATAAAACAGATATATATTTGGAATCAGGTGACATTAGCACATCTCTAATGTCAGCCTGATTCATACCGAAAAAACTGGTGACAGAAACCCTTTAAAAGGGTTGTCCTTTTTTCACTATTGATGACCTATCCTCAGGTGCTGGAACTCAGGCCCCTGTCAATCTGATATTGATAGATTCCTGAGGATAGGTCATCAATATCAAATTGACGGGGGCCTGACTTCCAGCACCCCTGCCGATCTGCTGTTTGAAGAGAAGGCAGCGCTCATACGCAGCAATTAAAGTGGTGAGCAGGTGTAATTACAAGAATGGCGTCCCCATTCACTTCTATGGGGCATCTCTGCAATATTCAACAACCCCTTTGAGAAAGAGAGCACATAGCAGACTCTGCATGTGGAGAGGAATCACACACACATCAGTATTGGTGACTGGTAGAGATGAGCAAACGTGCTCGGAACGAGCACTGTACCGTTCGGCTCCCCTGCGCTCGCATGGGCGCAGGCAGCCGCTTCCGTCGGGTGAGGAGGACGGAAGCGGCTGCCTGTGCCCATGCGAGCGCAGGGGAGCCGAGCGGTACAGTGCTCGTTACAAGCACGTTCGCTCATCTCTAGTGACTGGCAGTACAAATGGGAGCAGATCACTTGAGCAGAAGGCATTCAGGAATGAAGCTTTGCTGATACTTGAGAGCTAATGGAGGCAGCAGCACCCTGGACATATAAAAAATCACATCCAGTATGTATCACTAAGGCCTCATACACACAACCTTATGTATTTTGCAGTTCCCAAAGAATGGTTCCGCAAAAAATACTGATGACATCCACGTGCATTCCGTATTTTGTGGAACAGAACAGCTGGCCCCTAATAGAACAGTCCTTGTCCATAATGCGGACAATAATAGGACATGTTCACATTGAAATGAATGGTTCCGTATACGGTCCTAAAAAAAACGGAATGACATGGACAGAAAATACATTCATCTGCATGAGGCCTAACAGGAGCATCCTCTGTGATTTAAATGAAGCTGCGGTCATTCTAACACTCTACCTAATGTATTTATACAAGTGTTTGTCAATGTTTTCTATAGTTTGGGTTGTTTTAACCCCTTCACGCCCAGCGCCGTACATGTACGGCGCTGGGGCGATGCGGGCACATGGCGCCCGCTCGCGGGTGCGGCGGGCGTCATGGCCGGCAAGTCTCTGCTGTTTCTAACAGCAGAGACTTGCGCTACCTACTGTGTCGGCGGCGTCTTCCGGGGTGACTAGATGCCGTGATCACACGTGATCACGGCATCTAGTTGCGTCTAAACCCGGAAGCGTTCGCTTCCGGGTGGTGTACAGACACCCCGTGTGGCCAATCGGGGTGTCTGTACACCATATAAAAACTGTAATCCTCGCTGGTGAGGATTACAGTTTTCAAAGTGCAATTCTTATTCTGGCCACTAGATGGCAGGCCAGGATAAGAAATGAGCAACTCATGGATTTCTGAGTCTATAAAATCCATAATTGCTCATAAAGAAAAAAAAAAAGCCACAATATATAAGCCCATATTTGAGCTTTCTAATAGTAAAAAAAAAAAATAAAAAAAAATGTTAAAAAATATATAAAAAATAAAAAAGATGTAAAAGTTCAAATCACCCCCCTTTCCGTATAAGTAAAAAATAAATACCTAAATAACAATAAATATAGACATCATGGGTATCACCGTGACCGAAAACGCCCGTACTTTTAAAATATAAAAAAAAAATTCCAATACGGCGAATTGTGTGGCGGAAAAAAGCGTCCAAATGGCGATTTGCCATTTTTTGTCGCTTTTTTTTCTAAAAAAAAATAAATAAAAAGTGATCAAAACGTCATACACACCCCAGAATGGTATCAATAAAAACTTCAGATCGTCCCGCAAAAAATGAGCCCCCATACAGCTCTGTACACATAAATACCAAAAAGTTATAGGGGTCAAGATATGACAAGGAAAAAAAAAAAAAAAGGGCAACTTTCTAATTATTTTATCACTATGAAAACGCAGGAAAAACTATACATATTAGGTATTGCCGGATTCGTACTGACCAGTAGAATAATATTAATGGATCAGTTTTAATGCACATCGAACGCTGTAAATAAGAAACCCGTAGAACTGTAGCAGAATAGCGTTTTCTTTGCAATTTCACCCGGTTTGGAATTTTTTTCCCGCTTCCCACTACACCGTATGCAATATTAAATGGTGGCGTTGGAAAGTACAACTTGTCATCAGGATACATAGTAACATAATTTGTAAGGCTAAAAAAAAAAGACACCCGTCCTTGCAGTTCAGCCTGTTATCAGGGCTGGTTTCAGACAAAATGTTGCCCTGGGCGAAATAAAAAGTGGGGCCCCAAATTCTGAAGTACTGTATCAACAGTCGCATTTATTCACTTGACGCAAGGGGAGAAGTTACCGCCATGGCCCACGATTGGTTGCAGGCAGCGTCAAAATGGATGATGACATCCAGGGACCTGAGCAGAGGTCGGAAGACACTGGAGCCGAGAGCCAGTGTCAGGAAGCAGGTAATGCCCAGTTCACACTTCAGTTATTTGGTCAGTGATTTCCATCAGTTATTGTGAGCCCAAACCAGTAGTGAAGGCTACTCAGAGATAATGGAATAATATAATGGAAAAATTTCCTTCTATTCTGTGTTTTTGACCCACACCTGGTTTTGGCTCACAATAATTGATGGAAATAACTGAAGCGTGAACTCAGCCTAAGGGCTCATGTAGACGGTCGTTGCAGTATATGGGCACCAACCATGTGCTCACCATATCACGTATGCGGACCCACTTCCATGGGTTTTCTCTCCGTGCCTCCGCACTGCAAAAAAAAAATAGAACATGTTGAATGGGTCTGGATCCGTCTGCGGCAACCACATGGATGGTGCCCATGCATTGGGGACTGCAAATTGCACACGTTTGTGTGCATGAGCCCTAAGTGTGCTTCCCTTAGCAAGTTTGCCCAGGAGACTTGCTTAACTCTCTTAAATAATCAGAAAACACCTGTTACCAGTGCTCTGTATATGGAGATATCAGGGACATGTAGATAATTTGTTTTCTGCATTCAAAGCAAAAAAGTACAATAACAAATAGAAAGAAATATGAAAAAAATGCAAGTAAAAATGAATTTCACTGAATTCAAAATGCTGCCTTTCTTCTATAATTTTATATAGATAGACAGACAGATAGGGGATAGATATGAGATATTTTTATAATGCTTGTAGAGATGAGCGAATCTATTTGCCGCTTCGTAGATTCATATCCGAATCCTCCATTTTTCCTACTCCGAAGCAAATCTGGATTTTGTTAGATTTGCTTCGTATTATTCGTAAATGTTCTTAAAATTTTGAACGCTAATGTACGCATTCTTCTTGCCCCTTGCCCCAGTCCCCTGAAGCGGGAAAATGACAATACTCCCCCTCAAGAGCGGGAAAGTGAAGATACGCCCCCCTCAGAAGCGGGAAAAAACAGCCTGGCCCACCGGGAACTAACTATTTGCACGTATAGGGAGTGAAGACTCCTCTCTCATTACTCTGCCCTCCTCTCCAGTTCAAGCCAGCGGTGAACAAGATCCAGAGTCAGACCACAGCAAACAGCATGACGAAAGAACTGCGACCCAAGTGGGGAGAGGTGGGCTTTGGGGACTAGTACCCCGAACCACTGCCCACTCCAGAGATCAGAGCGGCACTACTGTGCAAGAGAGTCTCACCGGCTCCTGACTCCATATTCATCTTGCCGGCTGGTGTGGAGGAGGCGATTGGAGCGTCCACTTCACTGCCCAGGAGGAAAACAACACCTTCCATTCGGCAGAACCCGATTGTGCCAGCATCGGTGATGGCCCACGCCCAGACCCTATGGGACTACAAGAATGAAGTGGAGGACTTGGTCATCCAAGTACTGGACCATCCAAGGCCGGGAGACCCTACACTCGAGCGGCGAAAGAGAACTGTCCTGTGGTTTTCTGTGGAGCGAGGCTCTGGCTTCCTGGCGAATGACAAGGACAACAAGGAGTACTATATGGGCCGCAGGTCAGTGAAACGGCCCGGTGTAACGACCAGGGTTACCGTATTATCTAAGCCCCTGGTCCCTGCATCACCACCTGAAGTTTGGCTGGAAGAACCACCAGGCGAAGTACCAGTGCGCTGCCTTCAGGAGTCACCAGATGGCACCAGAAGAGGGCAGTGGAGTTCCACAATGGCAGCGAACTTGGCCTACAGGAGGCAGGAGCATCCTCTGATGTCATTCAGCAATAGATCCAGCGAGGAGGACTTTAGGTCCCTCATCTGAGGAACCCTACTACTGGCTGATTTAAAGGATACCTCAGGAGGACCTATGGGAGCCACACCATGGACTGCACCTGACGGGTGAAAGCTAGTTGGCACTTGCTTTATTTGTTTAGTTTGTATTGCCCCCTGTTTGACTCTCACCCAGATGGTCATGGCTTGTCAGGACTCCCCCCCATTCTGCAGAAAATTCCCAGTTGCGCCTAAGTGCGCCTATTTTCCTTCCCCTTCCCCCACTTCTCAGGTTATTTGGGAGCCCCCTTTGCAAAGAGGGTTCTCTATTTGCGGCTATTTTATATTATCCATGTGGATTACACGTAACCTGTTTGGATTACAAAATTACCTCACGTGGATTACAATTGAATTTTGAACTGTGTTCCGATGTTTTATCATGCCAGGCAGCCACGAGGAGAGACTCAAACGTATATCTGAGCCTTTTATGCTTGCAAATGTGAAATTGCACTAAAATGTTTGCATAATTATCTTTGTTGGATTTTAGCAATAATGTTTTTACAGGTTCAGCAACGTTCAAGCACTTTAGCCCATTGTGTGTATTTTTTTTCAGGTACTGCAAAGTGTCCTATATTAATGCACTTATTGTACAGTGTTTTTTAGTAAATTATGCACTTAGCCGGATAGCTAGCACCTTACTTTTCTACCTCATATGGACTGCCTGTAAAGACTGTATGCCGCGGCCTAGCCTCGTGCGTATGACGCAATCGCGAGTCAATAGTACGCTAAGGATTCGTACGCACTTTGTGTAGGAATGTTCGCAAAGCAATGATTATTTTTTAGCACTAATTCAACCAAATAAATTCGTCAGAAATTCGCTGATTATTCGCTGAAGCGAATTTTGGATGATTTGCTCATCTCTAAATGCTTGAGAAAAGTCCTGGTAAGAGGACTGAAACGTTGCATTGAACAACTTTTGGGAGTAACGTGGAATTTTCTTTTCTAGATAGATAGATATAAATAGAAATAAAGATATTTGTTAGATAGACAAGCATTATATACATTATAAATATTACATTATATTTAGACAACTGTGTTCCAGGCAGCAAATAGTTAAAAAAAATAGCTACAGTGGTGGGGAAGGGGGTGCAGAGGACAGGTCCTGTATATTCTCTGTAGGCTGCCTCCTCTCCTGTTAGTCCAGAGAGGAGGCAGATATAAGAGCAGGAGGGAGGGGCTAAGGCAGAGCTCACCAGTGGCAGAGAGGACATGCCCGCCCGCCCTGATTTGGGCATATTGCAGTGTTCCACCTGTAGTGTGAAAGGGACACTACAAACTTGTTTCTTTTTCTCTGTATAGCCATTTCATTGTGAACTGTATTTATATGTATAAAAGTGTTGTAAGACCATCCTAGGCAGTAATACCAATTTCCACCACTAGATGGACTACTGGCGTATAAATATACCCCTCTATGGTATAGGGAGGAGGTTAAACAGTTAGAGAAGAATGTGAGAGGAAGGCAGAAGCAACCTAAGCTATGTGCAGGAGGAGAGAGTCACCCCAAGGCTGCCATTCCTGCTGGACACTAGCCATGTCACAGCACCATGATGGCAACTTACCATTTCTTGGCCGCTAGAAACTGGCACAAACTGGATTACAAGCCTGTCAAAGGTAAACGCTGAGCCCATCAGCTTCAGGGACTTTGTCAGCAAAACTTATGACTGGGAGTAGCTCCACAGCACCCGGACACGAACCTAGCAACTTCAAGCTAAAGTTGTGATTTAATGACCTACTGAAAATCCCAACAGGCAGTCAGGTTTCTGCTATAGTAACACGGTACAGAAGTATTAATTCCTGCCATATTTAAAGCTACAGTAACCTACAATCACTGCCTTAGAAGTCTTACAACACCAATCTGTAACATCTGCTGCCTACTAAAGAAATTGTACCTTCATGACATCCAACCTCAAGGCAAAAGTAAAGAGTTTATTTTACATCTGCAACTGCCTCATTATTGCTACCAAGGGTGTGTCACTGGTGTCACGGATAAGACACTGGCGTCACGGATAACCAGGACCCAGCTGACTGACACAGTCAAAATTACCACCATGGGCACCTCATCTGACCATCAGGTGGAGTCCTGCGTACGGAGTGTGCCCCAGAGGAAGTCATGTCCACCCTCCACGCAACTGCACGCCGGTCCAGGGGCAGTCAGCAGAACCGTGAGTAAAAACCATAGGCAAAACCACACTGTGACATAACCCTGAAGCTCACGTGTTCCCCTCCCTGCGGTACCGGCTCGCTGCATTATCATTTACTTTAGTTGGTGGTTTTTGGTTTTGTGGTGTTGTTTTTTCTTTTCTTTCTTTCAGAATTGTCATAGCTGGCGGAAGGTAGCTCTGAAACAAGTGGAAAATCCTACATGCATCGCTGCCTACAGTGCTCGGCAGTCGGCATAACAGGAGGTTATGTTCTTTGGAAATCAAGTTGGGTTGTTTTAAAATGTGTTTTCATGGCTCACATTTTTATGGTTAAATAAAGCTGTGGCCACTCCACAATTCTGCACAAAAAAAAGTGAGATGGTTTAACTTAATTACATGGTTTGGTTGAGCCTGGATGGATTCGGTAATATTGGGTTACTCCCTGCAATCCTGGACTGTCCAGCTGTACCTATCAGGTTATGTCTGCCAACAAGCAGCCCTTGTAAATTATTGCAGCACAGAGACGAGAGAGGGGTGCAAATATGTCAGGTCGTAAGAGGGGTGACATTCTGAACTCACCAGTAAACCTCGGGAGCAGGCTACAGGAGGCCATTACATCCACAGTACAGGGCCTTCATGAGAGAGAGAGGAAGGGGGCGGGGCCAAGGTCTGTCTGACTGCAGTGGAGCCAGTGCTATGGATGCAGCACCCAGCTCCTCACTACAGTATAAGGACCCTGCGGGAGACCAGGGAGCAGCGCTCCTTGCTGTGCTGTCTGTGCTCTTCTCAGGTGCGGCCACCAGCTCTTTCCCACATGTGTCTGGGCAGCTCAGCAGGGCGCCCTGCCTGTTATCCTGCAAGTTCGTCCAGAGGAAGGCAAAAAGACCCTGTGAGGTAGAAGCCAATTTTCCTTACTTTAGGGGAAAAATTTCCTTCCTGACTCCAATCAGGCAATCAGAATAACTCACTGGATCAACCACACATCTCTAGTAGCTATAACCTGTAATATTGTTACCCTCCAGAAATACACCCAGGCACCGTTTGAACTCTTTTAGTGAACTTACCATCACCACCTCCTCAGGCAGAGAGTTCCATAGTCTCACTGCTCTTACCGTAAAGAATCCTCTTCTATGTTTGTGTACAAACCTTCTTTCCTCCAGACGCAGAGGATGTCCCCTTGTCACAGTCACAGTCCTGGGGATAAATAGTTCATGGGAGAGATCTCTGTGCTGACCCCTGATATATTTATACATAGTAATTAAATCTACCCTCATTTGTCTTTTTTCTAAAGTGAATAACCCTAATTTTGATAATCTTTCTAGGTACTGTAGTCCACCCATTCCAGTTATTACTTTAGTTGCCCTCCTCTAAACCCTCTCCAACTCTGCTATGTCTGCCTTGTTCACAGGAGCCCAGTACTGTACACAGTACTCCATGTGTGGTCTGACTAGTGATTTGTAAAGTGGCAGGACTATGTTCTCATCATGAGCATCTATGCCTGTTTTGATGCAACCCATAATCTTATTGGCCCTGGCAGCAGCTGTCTGACACTGGTTTCTACAGCTTCCATACGGAACGTCATCCGTTTTTTTTTGCGGATCCGCAATTTGCGGACCGCAAAACACATACGGTCGTGTGAATGAAGCCTTACACAGTGTTTTACCATTTAGTATGTACTGGTGACTTGCATTATTCCTTCCCATGTACATAACCTTACATTTGGCAGTGTTTAACCTCATCTGCCCAAGCCTCCAACATAGCCAGATCCATCTGTAGCAGTATACTGTCCATAGTTTGAGTGATATGCCCACGCCATTCTGAGGTAACTACAGATTTCGTGGTTATGCTATATTTTCATGTGGCACAGAAATTTCTCTAACTAAATAATAATTTCATACGTCTGAATGGGGCTTGGATTTCTCCATGTCTCATTCAGATGTATGAGAAAATTAAAGAAGTTTTGGCTGCACGGTTCTTAATAGTTCAAGGTGAAAAAATAGAAGTTAAATTTACATGAATAGAATAAGAGAATTAAGGCAAGTGTCCAGCAACACCTGATAGCATGCGAAAAGCAAACAGTGAAGTAGGAGCTAGGAACTAAAGATAAGTATGAGGTCCTTTAGTTCTAGAAAATACAACTCTCATAGTCTTCTAAGCGCAGAACCCTGCTGCAGCTCCATATACTGTAGGCATCAGACATGGGCAGTAATAAATCTGACTATATTGAATGTATTCCCTGAATTGTGCTGCGACAAACTCAGTAAGCGTATGTTCACACAGCATTTAGGCTACTTTCTTACTCGCGTTTTTGCCTGATCCAGCAGGGATCAGAAAAATTGCTTCCGTTACTGATAATATAACCACCTGCATCCGTTATGAACGGATCCGGTTGTATTATCATTAACATAGCCAAGACAGATCCGTCATGAACTCCATTGAAAGTCAATGGGGGACGGATCGGTTTTCTATTGTGTCTAAGAAAACGGATTTGTCCCCATTCACTTGCATTGTGGTTTATGCCGGATCCGTTTTGCTCTGCATCCCATGACGGAAAGAAAACCACAGCTTGCTCTCTGGTATGGGACCGCAACCAAATGGAACGGAATGCATTCTGGAGCATTCCATTCTGTTCAGTTACGTTTTGTCCCCCTTGACAATGAATGGGGACAAAACGGAAGCGTTTTTCTCCGGTATTGAGATCCTATAACGGATCTCAATACCAGAAAATATAAACGGAAGTGTGAAAGTAGCCTTATTTCTGCAAAGATTTTGGGACATATTCTGCATTGAAATCATATGGAATCCACTCACAATCTGCTTACAGTTGATTTCTCATTGTTTTTAATGGGAAATTCATGATATAGCCATGGCCACATCAGATTTGTGATGTGGCCTGTGTAGGTTACACAGCAAATGCAGGTTAGATTTAATCGACAGGTATTTTGCCATGTGCACATACCCTAACACTAGAATCTTACATTCACTTTTAATGCTGTTTTTTGAGCTGAAACCATGAGTGGATCCACACGTAAATAAAAGCATAAAAATCACTTCTGGTATTTCTTCTTTCTTTTGGATCCAATCCTGACTTTGTTTTACAGACAACCGGTCATGGGATTAAAAAATGCAAAGTAATTTCATGTGCTAGTGGTTTTATTTTTTCTTCTTTCTCTTTTAGCCTCCCATTCTTGAGATCTGGTCCACCATGGTATTTGGCGTGATGTATATTAATAGATTGTAGTCTACCATCAGGGTGGCAACCATATCTCTTTTCTGTAGGCAGGGTCTATAATATTTTTCTGATGCTGTCCAATCAGAGCAGGTAGCTTCAGAGTGATTCAGAAGCCTAGCGGCATCACAAGCACATACAAGCTTCTGTGGGCACCAGAAGCTTCAGAAGACCAGTCAGCAGGACAGCAGGGGTTCACATCGCTCACTATTGTTCTGGAGCCGCTACTCCTTGATGAATGTATTCTCTAGAGTCAGAGACAGCACTCCGATTGATGCTTATTAGAAAAATGCTTTATTTACATATTCAACACCAGTGGTATATTTAAATGCTGATAGCAACGTTTCGGGCCACAGAGGCGGGGCCCTTCATCAAGCTAAAGCGGAGTTCATGTCTGGGGATCACAGCATCCATGCCGTGATCCCCAGACATGAACTCCGCTTCAGCCTGATGAAGGGCCCCGCCTCTGTGGCCTGAAACGTTGCTATCAGCATTTAAATATACCACTGGTGTTGAATATGTAAATAAAGCATTTTTCTAATAAGCATCAATCGGAGTGCTGTCTCTGACTCTAGAGAATACTTATTTGTACCCCCCAAGGTGGGAGGAGGTAACTTCAAGTGACGAGCACCCAGAACAAAAAATCCCTATTGAAGACGTGTGCTGTGGTCATCTATATAAATTCAATACTCCTTGATGAATGTACCATCTGCTTGCGATGCCACTCGGCCTCAAAATTATGTCTTCACCCTGCCTAATCTTACAAGAAAGAGCTTGCAAAAACATTCTGGACTTCTGCATTGTTGTGAAGATGACTTCTCTGATTACACTGCATCAGAGCAATGTTGTAGGCACAGAAATGAGATGTCAGACCACACTCTTATTAACATACAGCATGCTAAATACTATCCAGGTCAGCTCTCAGGAATGGGGGAAGATGAAAAAAAAGACTGATTTTGCATTTTTTAAACCCTTGACAGGTCCCCTTTAAATCAAAACTAAATGCATGAAACGGGCCTAAAACTGTTTTATTGTGAAGGAATAACCAAGACTAACAACATAATATTAAAAAATATAAAATATTTTATCATTTTACACATTTTAGAATATTTTACAGTGCTTCGCTGTGTGAACCAATATTTGAAGTTCTTCACAGTAGTTAAAAGAACCAACTGGGTTGCAGTGCAGTTTCACTCTGAGATAACGCTTTGTGCCGGATCTTCAGCTCCAGGCACTCCACTGTAGGAGGATAACTTGAAAGCTCAACTTTGTTGGCAAAAAGATCTGTGGAGTTGTAGAGCCATTGTAAGTCTCCCGTCCCATAAACACACACTTGTCTGACATAGCGACCTGTAACAGATGGCAGAAACAAAGCAAAATTTCAGTTATTTATAGTGTCATCAATGTTGGGATATTGTATATTTGAGAGCTTAGAGGCACTTATACTGGGAGGGACAATGTTTATACAGGTTTACTATATCAATAATCCAGATGTAACTGCAGAACAAGTCACAATTCTACTGAACAGGCTGCACTATAGGTTTCTATAGTATTATAAGTTTAGATTAATACAACCACATGATGAGCCCCAATTGAGTGTTTTCCACTTTAAGAGCATGTTTTGACATCTGTCAAGTGGTTAAAAATTCTTCTCAGCCATTTCATAGTTCCATGTGTCCTTGCTTACTTTTTCCAGTTTTGTTTATCATATAGAGAAGTTAATACAAGGCACTTACTAATGTATTGTGATTGTCCATATTGCTTACTTTGCTGGCTTGATTCATTTTTCCATCCCATTATACACTGCTCATATCCTAGAGTTACAAGTGAACATGAGCGAAGTTCTCTAAAATTCAATTCAACTGCTTTGCCAAATTTTACAAAAAAATTTGCTTTGTGACAAATTACTTTGTAAATAGCGGGTGCAATGAAAGGGAATCCTGATTGTGCTGCCCCTCATCAGTGAACCCCTCATTCATCACTGATCGTGGCATCTGAGATCCATATTAAAGCATTTTACTGTTTGCAAATAAAAAAATTAAATCATACTTACTTCATCCAGCGGGATGAGCGAATTTCATGTTATGAAACGCAATTCTATGACGGAATGCATAACGGAATGTCTTTAGAGGGATTCTGTTATTCATTCCATCATAATAGAAGTCTATGGCCTGCATAACAGATCCGTCCGGTTTCCGTTATGCTGGAGTCCTCTCCTACATAACAGAGACTGGAAGGATCCGCTATGAGGCCATAGACTTGTATTATGACGGAATGAATAACAGAATGCCTCTAAAGACATTCCGTTATGCATTCCGTCATAGAATTGCGTTATGGTCCGTGGTAACGGAATCCATAACGCAATTCACCTTTTACCACCAAATAAAGCGTGAACGAATTTTAAAATATGAAATTCAGTCATCTGTATTAACTTCGATTTGCTCAACACTAGTTATGACCACCCTGAAATCCAGCAGCGGTGGCCATGCTTGCACACTATAGGAAAAGGCTCCAGCCTCTCTGATGCCTGGACTGTGGTAAGCGTGCATAGACACGCATGTTCAGCAGATCCAATTCCAGCCACCTTGTATCTACACAGCAGTGATCATAACCCCTTGAAATGAGCAGTGTATAATGTTATGGAAAAATGAATCAAGCCAGCAAAGGAGACAATATGGACTATGACAATACATTAGTAAGTGGCTTGTATTAACTTCCTCTACATGATAAATACCATTTGCTGAGGTGACACAACCACTTTAACTCTTCAGGAATGAGAATAAGCATTTTAAGCACAACATAATAATCATGATTATAGTGGACTGCTGCTCTGCTGTGTTGATCTATCAGTTATAAAAGAATAATGTCATTTTCTAAGAACTTGCATTGATAATGTAATGGAATACAGTCGTCTGTCAGCATTGTAAGATCAGGTAAAGTTGTCTGCATCAATAGTTGAAATTTTAAATAGCTTGTTTCAAAAAGAAGTCGCCCCGTAGAGCTGCTATATCTTGTTCTGCTATGTGTATCAAGTGTCCTGTTATCTTTGACTTTCATACTACAGTAAAAACAATGAAAGCGTGTTACCATGGCAACCATCGTGACCACTGTCATCACTCCACTTTATTGCTCTGAGATTACCTTCCCATTTAGCATCTGGCATGGACCCTGGAAAATCTGTTGGAAAAGGAAAAAAAACATTCTCTCAGTAAGAGTACATCACTGGTGCCTATAAATGAGAGGCATTAAAAGAAAGTTTTATGCTTTTACCCAACCACATTTTTAGGCAGAATGCTTTTGAATGAATGTATATTTAACATTACAGCTGGAATGACAATGTGTCAAAGGGGTATTCTGAAATTACAAATGTATGGTACATGCATAGGATGCAGGTCCCACCTATGTGACGTGCAGGGTTTCCCCAACCTTTGACCCACCTGGTGAGGAGATGCATATGCTCCAACCAGGTGGTCACTCATGTTCACAACTCTTTCTATTTACTTTTATAGGAGTTACAGAATTATCCAAGCACTCTTAACTGTTTCCATAAATCTCATAAATGCTCATCCACTTCTACTTTCATTTTCCACTCCGATGTGGTAGATAGTGGTTGTCTCACCACAGGGGAATAGCGGGTGGAACCTGCATCTATCGGATGTTTATGGCATTTCCTGTGTAAACAGGCCCCTTTACACTGCCTGAACGCCTGGAGGCCTTTGTAACCATCAGCACCCCTCAACTGTAACATGGGGAACAGGTGGGTTGAGAGTGGAAACGTCCTTTCTCTATAAACCCCTCAGGTGCGGTTGTCAGCAATGACCGCCACATCTAAGGGGTTCATCCACTTGCATCTTCGCTTCAGTTTGCTATCAGTACATGTACAGCGTGAGTTGGGAAGTTGTCACCCATTGCACCGTACATGTACACAACATGTCGGGAA
Source organism: Rhinella marina (assembly GCA_900303285.1). Taxonomy (NCBI): domain Eukaryota; kingdom Metazoa; phylum Chordata; class Amphibia; order Anura; family Bufonidae; genus Rhinella; species Rhinella marina. Next base: position 61,590 of record ONZH01009927.1, on the reverse strand, counting down.
CAGGTTAATCCTGCAGTACTCATTGTGATTCAGTAGTTACATGTACATGTCCTGAAGCCTCCACCAATAATTATATAATGTATTGTAATTATATTGCATAACTATATATTGTTTGATTATATAAAAGGGGCCTTACCTGCCTTAGCTTAGCTCCGGACAAAGCTGTATGCTATAGCACCATACCCATGAGGGAGGTGCTCCATGGCACTTTTTTTTCTTATTTTGCACTATTTATCTCTTTGGATGTCACATTCGGGATTTATGTCTTTATACTTATTGCATTTTTTGCATTTTAGCAGAGTAGTACTATAGCAATTTTGCTTATTTTAGAGGGGTTTTTCTCAGGATAGGTCATCAATATCTGATCGGTGGAAGTCCGACACCCAGAACGGCCATTAATCAGATGCACTGCAGCCTTCTGACCGCAAACCAAGTGCAGCACTATACACTGTATCGGCTGTACTTTGTATTGCAGCCTAGGACCATTCAGTTGATTGGGACCGAGCTGCACATTGGCCATGTCACTGATAAACAATACATCAATGGCCTAGGAAGAGGCCACACTGCTCAGCGCAGTGTCACAGCCTTTTCAAATGCTGATTCGCGAGGGTACCAAGAACCAGACACCCATGTAGGGCTGCAGTAAACGATTATTTTAGTAATCAAGTAATCTATCGATTATTCCAACGATTAATCGAGTACTCTAATAAGAAAAAACATCTTAAAATAACGTATTGCTTTATAAAAACAATATTTATTATTACTTACAGTCGTACACAGTGTTTTGAATGCACATAAGGCTTCTTTCACAGATGCCATATACATTCCTTCAGAAGAACAGCCAGCCTGAATGTACCGTATCAGGTATAACTGGATACTGCTGGCTGCTGCAGTGATTGACTGTAATGGGGTCCGGCCTTGTTACAGCGTTCAAGCTGGGTTTTGGCTGGATACTACAAAAAATATGCTTCAAGTAGCGTTTTTTTGTTTGGACCATACCCATCGTGTAAGCTAGAACATGGACAGATGGCCTGCCCTGGACCACATTATAGTCAATGAGAGCATATAGCAGCTGGAGTATGCGGCTATACCCAATATGGTATATACAGCAGGCTGCTCTTTTGCCAGTCTGTGTATCTATTATACACCAAGGCCATCAAATTAACCCCTCCATGTCCCCCAGCACCATCATTAGCCCCTCCATGTCCCCCAAGGCCATCAAATTATCCCCTCCACGTCCCCCAGCACCATCATTAGCCCCTCCATGTCCCCCAGCACCATCATTAGCCCCTCCATGTCCCCTAAGGCCATCAAATTAACCCCTCCATGTCCCCCAGCACCATCATTAGCCCCTCCATGTCCCCCAAGGCCATCAAATTAACCCCTCCATGTCCCCCAGCACCATCATTAGCCCCTCCATGTCCCCCAAGGCCATCAAATTATCCCCTCCATGCACCCCAGCACCATCATTAGCCCCTCCATGTCCCCCAAGGCCATCAAATTAACCCCTCCATGTCCCCCATCACCATAATTAGCCCCTCCATGTCCCCCAAGGCCATCAAATTAACCCCTCCATGTCCCCCAGCACCATCATTAGCCCCTCCATGTCCCCCAGGGCAATCAAATTAACCACTCCATGTCCCCCAGTGCCATGAGCCAGCCCCCTACTCTTTTAACAATACTTACCTTACCAGACAGGGTCCGCTCACCACGCTGCTGGGCGACATGGAGTCCGCAGGAGACGACCGCTGCTTCTTCCCAGCATGCAGTGGGAGGGGCCTGACGTCACACACAGTGCCAGGCAGCGCGCGCTCTGACACTGTGTGTGAAGTCAGGCAGCGCGGTGCCAACAGGAGACCACGGAGCGGTGAGTGAAAGCCTTTTTTCACTCACCCTCTGTTGCCACGTGATTTAAACGAATCCTCGATGCAGGAAAACTGCATCGAGGATTTTTTTGTGTCGATTTCATCGAGTACCTCGATGAATTGTTTCAGCCCTACACCCATGATCCGATATTGATGACCTATCAATATTCTACTCCCAGAAAACCCCTTTTAGGTACAGTACCTTTTGCACTGCATTTCTATCTGCATTTTTTCTGTATACTTTGCCACACATGCCAGCTAGCCTTATCAAGGACCTTGTACGGACTTTGAATTGTGAGTCTCTTGTGAGTCAGTTTTTATTTTATTATTTATTACTATGGCTTTCTCAATAATGATAGATGTTTTTTATATGGGTTTTAAATGTGCACAGTTTTTGTCTGTGTATACTGCTGCATGCTTGTTGCACCCTATATTTTATTTCTTCTTGATTTATTTTAATAAAGGAAGAGGGTCATTTACCAATACCCAGCAATGAGATGCACTGTTATTGCCTTTCAGATCCCTCAGCAAACTACAGACTGTTGTTTATGCAGCCTGTAGTCTGCAAATGGAATGCAAACTGCAAGCTGTTAGAACACAGCTATATAGGAAATCTTATCATTTTTGTTGACTGCTGTAGAAGGACAATATTTTTAAAAATTTTGTATACAAAGGGAGGAGGACCGGAGACAACACCCTTAGGTCTAGCCCAAAGGTTAGTTGGCACAGTGGCTCCACGCCCGTTACACTGTCTATTTACCGTAGGAAGTCTTATCATTTGTGCTGACTGCTACAGAAGGGCAATATTATTAATTTTGTATACAAACAAAAGGGAGGAGGACCGAAGCTGTGGAGCAGAGAACAGTGTAAAAGAAACAGGGGATTATAGGATGATTATTTATTTTATATTTAGTGACACGGGGAAAATTTTTTATTAAAGGGCCCTTTACACTGCCTGATGTTCAGACAGATTATCACTGTATGAGCAGTCGTACGAATGCTTGTTAGCGATATCCTGCCGGTTTAAAGGTGCCGCCGATTACCCGGTAAATGACCATTTGTGCGGACACCTAAATCATAATTTGCCGGCAACAAATTCTGCTGTCTAAACAGCCTCTGCTGCTGGCAAACAATGATTCTGTATAGAGATGAACGATGACATTAGCGATCACTCCTTCCATTACTGTGGAGGAGATCACTGCATGTAAATGCAACTTTCTCCTTCAATGATGATGAAGCGATAGCCAAGAAGGAAGGCTTCCTTCCCGACAATCGCTCTGCATCAGGCCATGTAAAAAGGACCCGATCTTAGCCAACCTCTTTAATTGATACCAACAAATAGAAACTATTAAAGGGGTTGTCCGGGTTCAGAGCTGAACCCGGACATACCCTTAATTTCACCCAGGCAGCCTGCCTGATGTTAGCATCAGAGCATCTCATGCTCCGATGCCCTCCCTTGGCCAGCGCTGCATAGCGCAGGGCAAGGGCTCTTTTGTTTACATAATACACACTGCCGGGCGGAGGCTTCCGCCCAGCAGTGTGTTCGGTGACGTAGCTGGCTCTAATGGCTGTAATTAGCGCAGTGAGCCTGGTGACGTCATCGGCACTGATGGGCGGGCTTTATCGCTGCCCTAGCCAGTAAAATGGCTAGGAAGCCGGAAGCCTCCGCCCGGCAGTGTGTATTGTGTAAACAAAAGAGCCCTTGCCCTGCGCTATGCAGCGCTGGCCAAGGGAGGGCATCAGAGCATGAGAAGCTCCCATGCTAACATCAGGCAGGCTGCCTCGGTGAAATTAAGGGTATGTCCGGGTTCACCTCTGAACCCGGACAACCCCTTTAAGTAATAAAACTGAAGTGTTTACATGATTGTCAAACATTTAAAGAGTAACAGGGCTGCACCAACAAACTATATAAGTGATTAACCTATGCAATGAGTGAATGCACCTCTAAAATAAAATAAATCACTTTACTGGAACAATTCATAAAATACAATAAAATATTTCATGTTTCCTGTGCACCGAGCTGTGGGCAGGAGGCGAGAGAATGGGAATGGTAGTAGAGACACAAAGGTGATGCTAGTCCCCTTGGTGGCTATGGTCCTCCCCAGCGCTCCCCGGGGCTAGTGCACAGTGAATAGAAGGAACACTGGGGTGCCCTTGATGTTGGTAATAATCAGGCCGGTTTTGGTGAAGCACATAGCTGTTTTTAGTGAAAAGGCTTGGCAAAGTGCAAATATATGTATTTTTCCAGAAAGGCACACTTATTATGTACAGTCTCGCAAAAGTAGGCACAAGTCTTGTCAATGGTTGTGGGAACAGTTTATCCTGACTATGAATATGGCTTGAACAGGCCAGGGATTCTCTTACTCTGAGTCACTCTTTAAAAAAACAAGCTATATTTCTGTTCCAACAAAAGGGGTACAATATTTCCTTTAATATATGGTCCTTTAACAGATGACCAATCTGTCTCTTTAGTATGCTGGGGATTTGTAGTCTCTAACTCAACCACTTTGCTGTGAAGCCCAAAGCCTTACACATGAATGATTTTCACAGACCGCTTCCATGCACAATTCCCAATAAATAAAATAATAAATAGATAAAACAAACAATGGATGCTTTCCTTCTATTGAGTCCAGTTCTCCTTTCCCTTAGGGGCTGGCATCTATTCTATCCCCTTTTGTTCCCTAATCTGGCTGTTCCTGTTACAATTTTAGAGCTGTTCACACTCCCTGTCTAATATTACTAACTGACCTACTTCCCCTATAAAAGAAGTGGGTGGAGGAGCCACCCTGTAACTGCTGTAACTATGGTCGGCTAGTTAACTCCATAATCACAGTACTCAGGGCAAAATTTAAAGGTGAAATAAATCCTGAAAAAAACATAAAAGAACACAAATGCATTTAATCAATATTGCACACAACTATGACTACAGGGTGTTTCCCAAACTGCTGTCATAAGCAGTTTAGGAAAGATCATGCAAATAACAACACCCCCCCCCCAGTCTGCTGGATAAGGAACCGGTAATTGAATCTGCCTGATGTCACACACACAAACTGAACAGAAAGTTTAGAAGAGGCATGGGTCTTCACCAGCCATACTGAAATGCCGGCAGATTGATTTGCCTGCACTGATATAGCAGTCCATGCCCTTGGTACCCACAGACATTTTCTCTCTCACTCTCCTGAGATCTATCATCTGCCTCCCAGCTTTTCAAACTTGCTCATTTGACTGCAGCCATTTTTATTTCCCTTTTACCCAATGAGAGAGAGCTCAGCAGTGCAGAGATGTGGTGAAGGACCTGTAAGGACCTGTGTGATGTCACAATGTGGACGGAACTCCTGTGCTGTGTGTGAGAAGTTAACATTTCCCTCTATAAGTTATCAAATACTAGGAGTTCTTTCCTTATACTCATTTCCTGTAATGTCCTCTGCCAATAATAACATCCTAGGAATGCTAGGAGTTGTAGTTCTCTATCTTATATCATGTAATGGCCACTGGTGCCCCATAATAACAGTCTGGACATACTGGAGTTGTAGGAACCGGAATGTCAAATCTATCTAGCTGTGACACTATTCACGAGTGTGTGTGTGTGTGTGTGTGTATGGGGGGGAGTAACTTGGTAGATTTAGTATGCTGCAGTCTATTACAATTCCACATAATTGTAACCCAGCTTTCCTGGGATCCTGAAAGGCAAATCTGCCTAGCTACGGCACTATTTAGGAGTGAAGTGGAGGATTTTTCTTGGTAGATTTAGTATTCTGCTTACTCCATTACAGATCCATTTAGTAGTAACCCAACTGTCCCTGGAACCTGAAAGGCAAATCTACCTAGCTGTGGTGCTATTTAGGAGTGAGGAGGGCAATGTACCTTAGTAGATCTAGAGTTCTGCAGTCTTTTACAGTTCCAAATGATTGTAACCCAGCTTTACTGAAGCCCTGAAAGGCAAATTTTCCTAGCTTTGGCACTATTTAGGAGTGAGGGGAAGATTTTTCTTGGTAGACTGTAGTATTCTGCAGACATTACAGGTCCATTTGGTAGTAACCCAGCTTTCCCAGGAACCTGAAAGAAAAATATACTAGCTGTGGTGCCATTTAGAACTGGGGAAGGGATTTATTTTGGTAGATTTAGTATTCTGCAGTCTATTAGAATTTCACGTGGTTGTAATCAAATCTATTTGTACTAACTAGGAGATTCCTTCCAGAAAAATGGCTACCCTCACTGTGTAAACAAAAATTATTCAGACTAAATCCATCCCGCTCCTTCTGTACTTCCTGGCTCACATGCATTAGCTGACATGGCTGTTGCCTGAGAGAACAATGCATTGCTTTGCTATTACATTTTTCGTGGTCTGCAATTGTGATATACAATGAAACAAGAGTAAATAACAAAGATACATAAAACTATTATATGAGGTTTTGTTGGTTTTTCTCTTTTTATGTTTGGAGTTAGTTCCCCTTTAATACACAGAGCAAAGCCTCATTCACATGTCAGTGTTTTGGTCAGTGATTTCCATCAGTGATTGTGAGACAAAAGCAGGTGTGGCTCCAAACAAAGAACAGGTGCAGATCTTTCTCTTATACCTTATGTCTGTGGAGGCTCCAGTCCTGGATTTGACTCACTAATGGAAATCATTGACCAAAAAAGCACTGACATGTGAATGAGGATTAAGTACGCAATTTGGGCTGCCAGCCCACTGCAAGTACATGTATTGTTATTGAATCTGGCTTAGATAAAAAAAAAATTCCTTTTCTAACAGTTTTTTTGGTAGAAAAGTGACAGATTTCATTTTAATTAAAAAGTAATGCCCTGCACACTCCTATAAATGCATTAGGAAAATTGGAAGCCCTTACATTTCAAATATGCAACAAAATTCCGGTATTCTTTTCTGGCATAGGAATGAAAAACTGCTGTATCCATTTTTATGCACTAAGCTCCCCCTAGCTATGGCTGAAGGCAGACAGTTTTATCATCTAAAACTGCGTGTGAAGGGAAATAGGATCAAAAATTTTGTGGATGAGGATTGCATGCTTATTTTGTCCAACAGGAGGCCAGTATCCATGCCAGAAACCCAATGGACCCTATTAAAGTCAGTGACATCTGTAAAGTAGCAGCAGTGTCCAACATGTATTAGATCCTGTGATTCCAGCTTTCCCAGGAACCTGAAAGAAAAATATACTAGCTGTGGTGCCATTTAGAACTGGGGAAGGGATTTATTTTGGTAGATTTAGTATTCTGCAGTCTCAAAGCAGGAATCAAAGCAAAAGGTGGCTACTTTGAAGAAGCTAGAATATAAGACATATTTTCAGTTGTTTCACACTTTTTTGTTAAGTACATGTGTTAATTCATAGTTTTGATGCCTTCAGTGTGAATCTACAATTTTCATAGTCATGAAAATACAGAAAACTCTTTGAATGAGAAGGTGTGTCCAAACTTTTGGTCTGTACTGTATATTACTGGCCTTCCTGGCCACCTCTGTCATTGTCCACATCCAGCTGCATTATGGGGCAGGTAGCTGTTATCTGTTGCCAGTGTCTTCCCATTAACCGCCATGGACCTGTGCTCTGTCCTTGCAGGCATCATCCTTCCTGGAATCCACCCCAGGGTTTCCTTCCAGCTCTGCACACCGTATGCCTTCCAGCCTGTTTCCTGTAGCACCTCTTTAAGGGCCAGCGCTCGTCACTTTCTGTTCTTTACAGGTTTAACACATGTGACCTGTGTGACCAATCCCAGCGATCCTGCACCTATATAAGTGGTCCAGCCTCCTTCCTAGGTGCCTGAGCGTCAAAGGTCCTTGTGTCCTGCAAAGGTGAATTTGTCTGTGCTTGTGTTCCTGACCTGTGCTTGTCTTCTAGATTCTGCTACCAGTCTGATCCTTGCCTGCTACTTCTTGGCTCTCCTGTTGCTGACCTGGATTGCCTGACATGTATCTGTGCCACCTGCCCTGACCCATTGCTTATATGACTAAGCCTCTGCTTCATCCTCGGTCCTGCACTGTCACTCCTGGTTACAACTCAGCCTGCTTAATACATTCCTACCTCTAGTACCTTGCTCTGGCGCCCCCTGGTCCACCTGGACCAGCTGCTTTGTGTGCCAATCTTCCTCAAGAGGAAGCAACCTGGTGTTCCCCTCGGCATAGTCTATCCCCACCCTCAGGGCTACTGCAGAGAACAAGGTGTTCACTTAGACAACGTTCTTAGAGGAGGTTAGTCACATGGCACAGTGGGTTAGCACCCACCCACTGGTTTGTGCCATCTCAAAAGATCCGCAATCAGGAACAATCAGGAAGCATTGTCAAAGACTATCACTGGCAATGCTTCCCTGACAGGGGATTTAAATAGAGACCCACGTCCCCGGATCAGAACCTGATTGGTCCAGTGACCTGACTCTCCATTGGTCAGACACAAAATCAAAGATAGGCATGTGTGCTGTGAGGAGAAAGAAGAGCATTGTGCTCTATAACTAGGGACACGACTGTGTCACTGTGGGACATGACTCCACAGTGCATCTCTCATGCCATGGCCGCGCCAAAGCCGAGGACCGAACCGCTGGAGCCCAGACAGTTAAGTTTATTACATAAGGCTAGGGCTCACATAATTTAAAAAAGTATCTACCATCTGCAACATCACAACACTTCAATAAAAGGAAGAATTACATTTTTACAACACCCCAGATTTGTTTCCTTAATGAAAGAATGCCAGGTCAAAAACAAAAGGCAATTTTTGTGCTATTCTCAAACTTTGTATATATGAAAATATATTTGTCTAACGTAAATCCACTGGATAAATGAGTAAAACTCCTTTAGGAGCAACATGCAAATAAGCTTCTCCAAATGGCTTTACTACAAAATTCTGTACAGTATTTGCATAGTGTTTCCTAGTAATCTGGTCACCTTTTTTTCGATGGATGAACTTGTAGTTACTCACACCTGGAGATACTACAATTGTAAATAGTTATGTTTTGTATTATGTGTCATATGTTTCTACGTTTGGCCATAACTACCAGTTAAGGTAAATATTGGCAACAGTGACATAACTAGAAATAACTTGGCCCCACAGCAAATTCTTGAATGGCCTATTGTCCCCAGTAACTTCTTTGCAAGCCATTCCTCCCATGCAACCCCCATTGGCACTGTATATAATGTCATTATATAATACTGTTGAGGGGGCCCTGATAAAATCTTTTATTCCTCCTCCTGGGTAGGCCCCTTCTGAGTTTGGGTCCTGTAGCAGTAGCTTCCCCTTTTGCCACTATAGCTAGTTGGCAAAGATTCACAGGAACCAGGCTAACCACCCAGTTCCTCCCATTTTGGTAGGGGTAGGCTGGTCCTGGTTCCTGTCAGGAGAGGGAGTTCCTATGAAGACAGAGAGGAGAGAAGAAGCAAAACAGAGCTTCTTCTCCTAAAAGAGGTTGTCCAGGGAGATCTACTTGATTGTGCCTCATGTAAATTCTTGACAAGACAGACAGAAGAATGAACAGCTACAACCAGCATTTGAAGACATTGCTGTAAGTTCAGGGACTACGGTTAAGACACCCATCACCCAGAATTCTATTAGGCCAGCATAATAATAGTGCTAAATTGCAGCCATCCAACCTGCCTCTATATTTCTTACTGGTACCAGAAAATTGCACTTGAAAACAGCTGCTACTGAATGTATTTGAAGTTTTATGTTACCCTTAGGCCCCATGCAGACGACCGTATTTCAAGGCCCGATACGGGCCGTGAAAGCCCGGCCTGTGCTGCCCCAGAGGACGGGAGCGCATGGCGTCATTGGTTGCTATGACGCCGTGCGCTTCCTGAGGCCGCCACCGTACAGTGAAACACTGTACACGCCATGTACAGTGTTTCACTGTACGGGGCGGCCTCAGGTCCTCTGGGGCAGCACAGGCCGGTCTGCATGGGGCCTTAGTAAAAAAGAATTTATTACCATTAATTCTGCCTTCATTCTTCAATATACATTCCGACTGCACCGATCCCCAGGGAGCTATGGCCTGAAGGAGTACACCGTGACACAACACTTCATCATGGCCACTACCACTATCATCCTCTCCATCGGCTCCTCCAGGGCTCACTGCAGACTTGCAATGTATATTTTGCTGCTATGACAAAAAGCAGAAATCCACACAAAAGTAGTCTGACTAACCATTCTGAAGATCATATTGTTGGAATCCATGAGCTTGAAGCTCAGCTGAATTTCAAACGTTATTGGGCCATCAATGAAATGTATAAAAAATAGAGCAGACTAGACATTAGAGTTTAACTCCCATCACAGTTTTAAGGGGTTTTCCAGGATTTCTATGTTGATGGCCTATAAACAGGATAGTCATCAAAATCAGATCAATCTGGGTACAACCCCTCCCATCTGATATTCTGAAGAGAGGCCATTAATATAAAAATTCTGGAAAACCCCATTAAGCTTGTGGGTTCCACTAATGTGATCTTCTGAGTATAGACAGTAACTACCTAACATACAGACCATGTGAGAGAAAAATCAGAGGAACACAGAGATACAGCAAAGGCCAGCTGAAGGCTATGCTTGCAGGTTACTTCCTACTAGGTAACTCAGAATTGAGAGCAGGGTGTAAGTATTAGGGAATCTCTGCAGAGGGACTGTGGATTGGTACACTGTATATGAGGCTGGGGTACTGCATATGGTGGCTCTCTCTGGATTGGATACTGTTGTGCCCAATAGAAGAATGTCTTGTTACATGTTTTTTTGCTTGATACAATTTTCTTGCAGTGATGAATTAAATAATCTCTCCTATTTTTCTGCTTGAGGGTTTCTGTAATCACTGTGTTTTTGGCTCAGGAGAAACTACAGTGTATTCAGGAAGCTCATATAAACATCAATCTTTGTGGGGGTGGGAGTATGCAGCATATTCTTCAAAAGGGTTATTAAAGCAGGATACCCCCCAATAGAGTATATGGATGAAACAGATGATGCCCTTCAGGAGCCCTCTATATGAACCAGAATGCAGAGTTGCTGAGAAGCAATGGCTGTTAAAAGGATCGGCCACTTTCTGGTTACTGTTGACTACTATGTTTGTAAGATAATTATATGGCACTTACTAATATAGTTTATAAAATAGCTGCTGATGGAGGGTCATCACCTCCATGTGATGGCTCCTACATTCAAATACAATGCACATTCCATCTGCACTTGTACTGTTGTGAGTTTAATTTAGGTGCAGTGTGTTTAAAGGGAGGAGGCTGAGTGATGTGTCTCCACCAACAGCCATTTTATGGACAAGGACCTCCCTGTAGACAGAACAAAAGACTTAGTAAACAAGGGGGATATCTTATGAAATATAGAAAAAGGCATAGAATATCAACAAAAGTTATATTACTAAGTGTCATCAAATCAATGGTAGCCAGAAAGGGGCCAATCCCTTTAAGACCACTCAGGTGGTCCATGTATTACATAACCCATAGATAGACTATCTGGCCGTGCAATACTACATATAATACTAAAGAAGATGCTGGCAGAAAAATGCATAATCGGCAGGATCTTCTGCTCCAGAAAATTCGCTTGTTTGCCAGAGACAATCCATTCAGTGGAAATGTTGTATATGGTAAGCTCATTGCACTTCATGTCTCTGGAAAGTGAAAACCCATTCACTGGTACAAAACGTGATTGTGCAAACATTGAAAAAGGATCCAGATTCCTGTGCTTTCCAAAACAGGATTTTCTTTAATCCAAGTAAAACAGGATACAGTTGAAATGACATGTACGGGATTCAGCATCTTCAGAGTATGGGCAAAGATGGTAGGATTAACACTGAATTACAACAAACATTCTCATAAGCACATAAGCAGTTCCACTGACACCAAAAATGCCCACTGGAGGTGAGGCCAAAGTATAATTCATTAAATCACATAATACACAACTGTGGTGCACCTACCATGGAGACAAGAACTTTTTTCAGCATGTAGTTGTGGTACAGATGTCTTAGCATTGTTAATGTAATCAATTCCATCTTGTCTTAAAGGGGTTGTCCCACGAAAAATATTCCACAGTTTTCAAACCAGCACCTGGATCTGAATACTTTTGTAATTGCATGTAATTAAAAATTATGTATAGCTACTGAGTTATTCAGTAAAATGTATCTGTATTGTGCCACTTAATTTCTTATTTCTTTGACCTGCTCACTGAGAAGGCCGCACATGCTCAGTTTCATCTTTCAACTGCCTCCTGAGCTGTGATAGGGAGAGCTCAGACACACCTCTTGAGCTGCAGCAGAAAAGACACTCCCCTCGAGCTGTTAGCTTGATATAAATCTAGCAGATCAATGAATGGGGAGATCTCTGGATCTATATGAGGTACAGGGCTGGTTCTAGCTTTGTTAGAAAGGTAATGTCATGTAATATATGATGTCTGATTTTCATTTTCTACATTATTCGTGGGATAACCGCTTTAAAACAAACTTTTCCAAACTTCTTAAGAACATTCCAATATAGGGTATGGGAAGTGGGTGGTGAGCTACAAAACTTGTTTAGGTCGCCAGAGGCTAAGGCCAGGATCAGCGTCCTATACCATAAGCATCTGATTGGCTTGTGTTTGCTTTTTAATGTATAAACACTAAGAGAGGGGAAACCCGAACTCTATTGTACAGCAACTCTGCGTGTGCTTGTCCCCCAGCCAGTGAATTGCTTGACCCTCAACAACTTCATTTTCAGTAGAGGAAACTACTCTAACAGCATAGTCACATGCAAAACACATGCAAACTGATAGCTCAAACAGGAACACCATTAACGGAGGCAGTCTCTTTCTTGCTTTTGTTAACATATCTTATCCACAATACAGACACTCAGTTTTATCAGCTAGTTCACAATATATATATATAGGGCATCACACATATACTGATGAGTCTCTTCTGAGGCAGTACCCCTTAAATGTGCAGCACTGCCTGCTCAGAAAACAGTCTCTATCTCTGTGTGGGCAGTCTGGAAAATCTAACCCCTTTTTGGGCCAGAACCGCAGCTCAACGTTCCTCTTATTTGCAGAGCTGTATTACACTCTTCTTTCTGCTCTCACCCTGTTCTCCAGCCATACTCGAGAGCCATGCCCACTTCCAGGAAGTGACATCATTCCAGGATCCTTCTCCACGCAATATGTAATACTGATTGCTAAGTTCCACCACTAGATGGCATAAAAGAAACCGTATTTACATTAGTATGCACAAGTCAATACTGTTTAGAAGGGGAGTTGCCATTATTCAACTTGTACCCATTATAGGCCTGTAAAGAAAGGGTGCCCATTGACTAACAACTGGAGGGGTGAGAAAGGGCTGATAGGTTTTACAGGAAGTGGAAGAGCAGGGCTGTCTGGTTAAACAGTCATGTGTGAAAGGAAGTGTAATGCCCTGGAGAAAGAGTACTTTGGGATATTTATGGGCATTTGCACTTTTTGCTACTAATCAAAGCCATCAACTTCCCACTTTATTGCACTTAAAAGGGTTTACTTTAAAGGGAACCCGTCATCTCCGAAACAACCCCTGAACTAGAGTAAGCGTTGTATAGTGTAAGTGATGCTGAATCCGAATATGTAATTTTTATCTTCATACTCACTTCCATTCTGACACTGTGCTCCCACAAACCAGCTGTAAAATCCACTCATTGGACTCCAGTGCTCACTCACATAATGGAGAGGACTCAAAGAAGAGTCCTCTCAATGCATTTTACTGCTGGTTTGTGGGAGCACAGCATCAGAATGGAAGTGAGTATGAAGATAAAACTTTCATATTCGGATTCAGCATCACTTACACTATACACCACTTACTGTAGTTCAGGGGGTGTTTCGGAGATGACAGGTTCCCTTTAACTCTGATTTATTCTGTTATGTGCACTTATACTGTTTCATATTGTTGAACAGCATTTATGTTTCTTGTAATATATCCTGTTCATTTCCTCTGTTATTAAAATATAGCTGCACTGCAGAAAGGGTTAATGCACAGCTATCTTATACTTAGAGATTTTATTTTTTTTCTCCCTATGCAAAGTTTTGGAAGGAAGAAAACACACTGTCCATCTGCCTGTCTGGTTTAGCTCTATTGTTCATTCTTTAAGACTTGTTTATGTCTAAACTGCTTATTCATTTCCATAGACCTGCAGCTCTATACAAGTCTATGATAGACAGAAATTGTAACATTGTTTCCAACTATACAGTTCAACTAGGAACTGTATATAAGGAGAATAGTTAGAGCCCTTCGTTTTCTGCAGATAGGGGCTAGTGCTTGGTAGGAGAGACTCTGCCACACTTCATGAGTGACCAGAAGAAGATGTTGAGGCAAGGATACTCTGCCATAGATCCTGGGTCAGCAGCCATATGACCAGGGAGCCAGCCGGACAACTGAGCCACAGACCCTAGACCTCCAGCCTTTGGCCAGGGAGCCATCCTTCTGACAGAGAGAGTGATAGCTAGCTCAGGCCTTTCCTCAGCACGAAAATTTCTTCTGCCAGAGAGGAGACTGAAGAAGCCAGCTCAGTGCTTTGCCTGCATTGTTTTGTATTTGAGTTCCTCCAGTAAAGAAGCACACTGGTTTACTGCAGACCCTAATTCTCTGGACTTATTTCCCATTCGGGTGCACCATGAATTACCCACACGTGGTGACACTTCAACCCGAGCAGTGCAGTAGGGTCTATACTCCATGCGCTCACATGGGTGATATGACATGCAAAGCCTCAATTTCAAAACTTTTGCATTTTATTTTTTGCAGAGCACACACAGACCCATTCATTTCTATGGGTAAGCAAAAAAGAATAAAAAAAAAAAAAACTACAGCACATGGACCATGTCCTATTCTTGTCCATTTTGCAGACAAGGCTTTTTTACAGTCTGTCCTGCAGAAAATGGTGAGATGCACAGTGGCCACAAAACAGATATGACTGTGTGCAGGAGGCCATAGTCATTATTATTTTTGTATTATATTACTAATCTTTATTACCACAGTGCACGGGTTGTAAATTTCCTTGAATAAGAATTTATACCCCTTGAACCTTTCCACATTTGTTCACATTACACCCACAAATTTAAATGTATTTTATTGGGATTTTATGTTATAGGCCAATACCAAATAGCAATTATGTATGAAGTAAAAAGAAAATGATACATGGTTTTCAAAAATTTTTAATAAATAAAAACCTGGAAAATGTGGCATGCATTTGTATTCAGAGTCAATACTTTGTAGGACCACCACTTTGTACATCTAGAGGCTGAATTTTTCAATAGGATGTTGGTCTGGAAATTTTCTCAATAGGATGTAGGTCTGGACTTTGTGCCAGTCTAACACATGATTATTCGTTGATCTAAACCATTCCATTGTAGCTCTGGCTGTATTTTTAGGGTTGTTCTCCTGCTGGAAGGAGAACCTCCACCCTAGTCTCAAGTCTTTTGCACCAGGTTTTACTCCAGGATTGCCTGTATTTTGCACCATCCATCTTCCCATCAATTCTAACCAGCTTCCTTGTCCCTGATTAAGAAAAGCATCCCACAGCATAATGCTGCCCCCACCATGTTTCACGGTGGTGATAGTGTGTTCAGGGTGATGTGCAGTGTTAGTTTTCTGCCAGACATTGTGTTTTTTCAACCTTTAGGCCAAAAGGTTCAGTCTCATCTGACCGGAGCACCGTCTTCCACATATTTGCTATGTCACCAACATGGCTTATGGCAAACTGCAAACAGTTGTTTTTAAGGCTTGCTTTCAAAATGTCTTTATTCTTGCCACTCTTCCAGGGACAGATTTGTGGAGTATATGACTAATAGTTGTCCTGTGGACAGATTCTCCCACCTGAGCTGGATCTCTGCAGCTGCTCCAGAATGACCATGGGCCTCTTGACTGCTTCTCTAATTAGTGCCTGGGCTGTCAGTTTAGATTGACAGCCATGTCTTGGTAGATTTGCAGTTGTGCCATACTGCTTACATTTCCGGATTATAGATTTAACAGTGCTCCATGAGATGTTCAGAGCTTGGGATATTCTTTCTTACCTAATCCTGCTTTACACTTCTTTACAACTTTATCCCTGACCTGCCTGGTGTGTGCCTTGGTTTTCATGATGCTGTTTGATCAGTAATATTCTCTAAAAAACCTTGGAGGCCTTTAACAGAACAGCTGTAGTTATACAGAGAATAAATTACACATTTGTGGACTCTATTTACTAATTAGGTGACTTCTGAAGGCAATTGGTCACACTGGATTTTATTTAGGGGCATCAGAGTACAGTGGGCTGAATACAAATCTATGTCACACTTTTCAGATTTATATAAATTAAAAATGTTGAAAACCATATATCATTTTCTTTTCACTTCACACATACTTGATACTTTGTTTTCATCATAAAATCCCCAAAAAATATATTTAAGTGTAACGTGGAAAAATGTGGAAATGTTCAAGGGCAAAATATTGTAAATATTGCCCTCCTGATACATCCGTGTCTGCTTCAAAGCCACATTACTTTAGTATGTCACGTGACCCTGTGACATCAGAATGTCCTTAGCATGCATGAAGTTTATACACTACCATGTGTGGAGAGACAGAGGATTCCTGTTCGCATCCGGGAAAGCCTCCTGTCAGTGAATGAAGGACATACCAGCAGGGGGAGGAAGGACTGTGTTTCCGCCTGCAGCATAAAGAAGCTTGGACAGTCCCCTGCTGATCTCTGAGCTGATGAGTGGATGGTGCAGCTCATGTGTTTTGATGGGGGAAGACACTCCTTTGGGTGCTCTGTGGTGAGTGAGGATCATGATTCTGTGTGATGCTGGTGGGGGAATTTCCCTCAATGTGTAGTACCCCAGACCTGGGGGTCCTACAATTTTTATTGTTTATTAATGGGCATTATGTATTTTACTGTTTGCTTCTGGCTGTAGCTTCCGGCAAGGAATGGTTGGCAAAGGTCGGCAAAGAACAGGACTAACCACCCTGTTCCTCCCCTCTTGCTAAGAGTGGGCTTGACCTACTCCCTGAAAGGGGAAGATCCTGTCCAGAGAAAGAGAAGAGAGGAAGCAACTTGCAGAGCTACTGCTCCTGATACAGATTCACCAGAGAGAACCATATGAATTCCTCCTAAGTAAAGTCTTGAGACTCCAGACAGCAGTGTGAACTGCTACCATCAGCAATGAAGACACTGCTGCGAGGTGTGGGATTATAGCCAGGCCACCCATCACCAAACAACCACAAGGACAGTATCACCTAAGTGCGGAATTGCCACCAACCAACTTGCCTCCATAGTAAAAAAGACTGTGCTACATTTAATTCTGGCTTTGTACTTTAGTACTATATTTCCAGGGTTGCCAACTAGAATTTTTCTTTTTTCTGGACAACTTATCCCAAAATCACGGACGGACAACATTTTTTTCGGACAAATTTGAAAATCATAATGAGTGATAAAGATTAAAAGTAATACATGTCTATAGCCCAGTATACTGATAAGAACTTATTACCAGCATTTACTGTGAGCTGTAAAATTATGATAGTTACCACCAAAATTATCTAGTCAAGTACCACCAGCCTCAAAAAAATCACTGACACATCTATTTTTTTTTTCATGGAAAAAAGTTGCCTATTTTTACGGACTGTCTTGAAATTTCTGGATGGTTGGCAACCCTGATTTCCACTGCACTAATTTCCAGGGTTCAACAGCCTGAGGGCGTACACTGTGACACAACACTCCATCAGGGCCCCTACCTCTCCTATCCTCTACACTGGCTCCTCGGAAAGGGGGGGTGTCACTGTAAATGTGTCTAGGGGGAATTATACCTCTGCTTGATTTGAACATAAGAAGTGCACTTTTAATGGCATATTTTAAAAAGCCCCAACCCCCTGTAAAACTTATTTCACAGTGCAATTCTGGAAGGAATGCCTTAAGAATGGATTGTATTTTATAAATTCACATGCACATGGGAGAAAATGTTTGGCTTTTGGGGCATTCTGCAGATTAGAAATTTCACAGTATAATTTACTGTAAAACCTGCTGGGGCAGATATACTAATCCTATAGATGGTGTAAACTTGGACAGGTTGTCCCACAGCCATCCGGGGAACCAACACTCCACTCAGGGAGTGTTGGTTCCAGCATGCATGTGGAACCAACACACCCTGAGTTTTGTGGTGGCCATTATGGCACATAACAGGTAGAAATGAGTTGACGTATGGCAGATGGGCTCAAATATTTTGTACAAAATGATTTGCCAAGATTCTCAATTTTGCAAAATAAGCATAGTACTAGTACCAAAATGTTTTATATGACTATGGCATTATTGTACATTATTTGTGTTTGCAGAGTGCTGCTGCACTGTTTTTTTCCTTTTTGTCTCTAGCCATGGCAGCGTGCACCTGCACTTTGGATGTGCTGACTGGCCCCCTTTTTTTGCAGCTATCTTGAGGATAGGTCATCAATATCAGGAGCGCTCGGCGCTCGTGCTGTACAAGGATGGGGACTGCTGGCTGCTCCATTCCTGTACAGCATCTGCAGAGTTTTAGCACAACCAAAGGTATCAAAACACAGTTCCAAATAATTCACAGTGCAAATCTTCCTCAATAGCAATGTATGGATATAGGCCAGGATGGGGATTGTATCACTCCTTCCCTGTATCTCTCCAAAGGGGGTGAAGGCTGTTTTAGTGATGTCCCTCTCACTGCAGTATAGTCTTTATCAGCCTTAAAGGGGTTCCCCGGGCTTTTAATATTGATGATCTAACCCTAGGATAGGCAATCAATATTAGATCGGCATAAAGTAGGACTAGAAAAAAAATTGACAGAAAAGTTTTCTTCAAGAATGTCATGTTTAGCACTGGTAAAATGAAACAAAATTGTTATATCTCACCTTTTTGTGTACCTGACTAGAAAACATGAAGTTCTAGCTTCTACAAAAGCCATCCTGATGCACTTCTCCATAGCTACTAGGATTTGGGTGTTTTTTGTAAGGTCCAGAATATTGTGTTCTGTACTGTATATGATGTTAGTAGTCTTCATGACGCCATGATATCTTCACCATAGCTATTGGATATTATTTCATTCTAAACTGAACTCATGGTTATATGTTCAGATTTCTCAATATTGTGCAAGCACAATGAATCGGTTTCGTGCCACACCTTTAATTATTTGCACTTAGAAACTTGGCCAGAACCAGACATTGTTCTCATTCCTTCCAAATGTTATCCTATTACAATCAATTAAAGAGAACCCTTCTACAGAGTGTGCCTATACACCAAAGGACACATGCAAATTACACAGTTTTCAAACTTTTTTTTCTTAAAATTTCTTTGCTGAAATAAAAGTTAGTATTTAGTCCTAATCTGACATCATTGTGGGACCAGGAGTCACAGGGGTATAAAACTGGAATTTCAGTTATATGCCCCTATGATCCTACAATGACTTCAGGTTAGGACAATATACTAACTTTTATTTCAGCAAAATGGCTTAATAGGCTTAAAGAGGTTATCCAAGAGACAGAGGCGTAGCTAGAGGTTCAGCACAGGGGGGGCGAAACATACTTGAGTGGGCCCCCCACTTAGTGGCTTCCCAAACGCACGTTTCCAACTTCACAGGCACATACTACTAGTTGTGGTTATAATATTGTATTAGAAAGATGACTGTATAAACTGCTAGATCATCTATGCTGTTAAGTACAGTACAATAGACTTTCTACATACCCTAGTCTAAATACTCTACCACATAATGCAGTAAAATATAGGATTAATAGGGGTAAAAAACAAGAGGACTCCTATGTTAAAGGAAACCTGTCCCCAGTTTTTACATCACTAAACTAACAGTCCCCTGCCCCTATCAGACCTCAGATCAGTGTATTGTGCCCCATCAGACCTCAGATCAGCAGAACGTGCCCCCATCAGACCTCACATCAGCCTACTGTGCCCCCATCAGACCTCAGATCAGCGTATTGTGCCCCATCAGACCCCAGATCAGCGTATTGTGCCCCCATCAGACCTCAGATCAGCCTACTGTGCCCCCATCAGACCTCAGATCAGCGTATTGTGCCCCCATCGACCTCAGATCAGCAGAATGTGCCCCCATCAGACCTCACATCAGCCTACTGTGCCCCCATCAGACCTCACATCAGCAGAATGTGCCCCCATCAGACCTCAGATCAGCCTACTGTGCCCCCATCAGACCTCAGATCAACGTATTGTGCCCCATCAGACCTCAGATCAGCGTATTGTGCCCCCATCAGACCTCAGATCAGCTGAATGTGCCCCCATCAGACCTCACATCAGCCTACTGTGCCCCATCAGACCTCAGATGAGCGTATTGTGCCCCATCAGACCTCAGATCAGCGTATTGTACCCCCATCAGACCTCAGATCAGCAGAATGTGCCCCCATTAGTCCTCACATCAGCCTACTGTGCCCCTATCAGACCTCAGATCAGCAGAATGTGCCCCCATCAGACCTCAGATCAGCCTACTGTGCCCCCATCAGACCTCAGATCAGCGTATTGTGCCCCATCAGACCTCAGATCAGCATATTGTGCCCCCATCAGACCTCAGATCAGCAGAATGTGCCCCCATCAGACCTCACATCAGCCTACTGTGCCCCATCAGACCTCAGATCAGCGAATTGTACCCCCATCAGACCTCAGATCAGCAGAATGTGCCCCCATCAGTCCTCACATCACTCTACTGTGCCCCCACCAGACCTCAGATCAGCGTATTGTGCCTCCATCAGACCTCAGATCAGCGTATTGTGCCCCCATCAGACCTCAGATCAGCCTACTGTGCCCCATCAGACCTCAGATCAGCGTACTGTGCCCCATCAGACCTCACATCAGCCTACTGTGCCCCATCAGACCTCAGATCAGGGTATTGTGCTCCATCAGACCTCAGATCAGCCTACTGTGCCCCATCAGACCTCAGATCAGCGTATTGTGCTCCCATCAGACCTCACATCAGCCTACTGTGCCCCATCAGACCTCAGATCAGGGTATTGTGCTCCATCAGACCTCAGATCAGCCTACTGTGCCCCCATCAGACCTCAGATCAGCGTATTGTGCCCCCATCAGACCTCAGATCAGCGTATTGTGCCCCCATCAGGCCTCAGATCAGTGTATTATGCCCCCATCAGACCTCAGATCAGCATATTGTGCCCCCATCAGACCTCAGATCAGTGTATTGTGCCCCCATCAGACCTCAGATCACTGTATTGTGCCCCCATCAGACCTCAGATCAGCGTATTGTGCCCCCATCAGACCTCAGATCAGCGTATTGTGCCCCCATCAGACCTCAGATCAGCGTATTGTGCCCCAATCAGACCTCAGATCAGCGTATTGTGCCCCCATCAGACCTCAGATCAGCAGAAGGTGCCCCATCAGACCTCACATCAGCCTACTGTGCCCCATCAGACCTCAGATCAGCGTATTGTGCCCCCATCAGACCTCAGATCAGCCCACCCAGCCACATAAGATTAAAATAAAAAACCTTTCTCACCTGTCCCGCGCTGCGGCTGCCCTCCGGTCCGGTGCTCCACTGTCTCCCTGGCCGGCGCGCACTATGACCTGACGCTGACGCTTAATATATATATGACTAGGGCACTACAGGGGGGGGGGCAGGGGGTCAATGGAGACCACATAATACATGAAGAGTATTATAAATATGGGGCCACTATACTACAGAGCAGATCATTATATATGGGAGCACTATACTAAAGGGGAGGGGAGCATTATATATATATGATGGCACTATACTACAGGGGGAAAATATAATAAGGGGGAAGACCATTATATGGGAACACTATACTGCAGGGGGAGAATTGTATATATAGGGGTACTCTACTGGGGGTGCGCATTATATATCTGGGGGCACTAAACTCCAGTGGGGTAGGGAAGTTTTTTATATGGGCACACTATACTACAGGGGAGGGCATTATATATATGGGGAACTATAATATGGGGGTGAAAACATTATATATATATATGGGGGCACTATACTATGGGGGAGAGCATTATAGAAACAGAGGCATTATACTATGGAGGGAGTGCATTGTACTATGGGAGTGAGAGCTTTATATAAACTGAGGCATTATACTATGGGGAGCATTATATATACAGGGGCATTATACTACTGGGAGAAGCGCATTATATATACGGGGCCATTACACTACAGGGGGAGAGCATTATATAAATGGAGGCATTATACTACGGGGGAAACATTATATATATATATATATAAATATATATATATATATATATATATATATATACACACACACACACATTATACTACAGGGAGAGAACATTATATACACTACTACCACAAGCGGGAATTATACCTCTGGGGGGATTGATGAGAGCATTATGCATGCTAAAACTACAGGCGAGCATTACACAACAGGGGGACTATGGGGGGAGGGTGAAAGCATTATACATAAAAGCACTACAGGGGGGAATTATACTGCAGTGGGCACTATGGGGGACATTATAATACAAGCCAAGCCACTACAGAGGAGATAATAATACAGGGGGAAGTATAATAAAGGCTGGAGCACTATAGGGGGCACATTATAATACAGGCTAGACAATAGAGCAGGCATTATAATTCAGGAGCATTATACAAATGGGCACTATAGGGTGGCTCGTTAGACATACTGGCACTGCAGGGGGCATTATAATGTAGGATATAATACATGGGGTTATTATAATCACAGGGGGCATTGCATCATGGCTGTATACCTAGTGGGGCTACTACAGGGGACATTATGAATACTGGGGATACTATGGGGTTTATTACTACTGGTAGCTCTAAAGGGGTGCTTTATAGAGGTGCCTTTTTACAGCTGGGGGCACTATAAGGGGGGTCTTAATGCCTTATGGGGGCACTATGGTGGTATTATTATTGGGCACAGTATGGCGGGCATTTATATTAATGGGTTCGCTATTGTGGTACTGTAGGGGGCACTATAATTGAGGGCAGTCTGCAAGCTATTTTGGGGGGACTATCTGTATGGTACTATTATTTCTGTATCATAGTGTTTGTGGGCCTTGGGGAGAACAGTGGGCACAGTATTAGGTGTAGTAGCAGGATGACAATGTTGGGGCACCAGGAGAGGGATGATAATGGAAAAGCAAGGAATCTAAAATGTCTCTCGAGAGACGAGACGTGGCTAAAAGAAGTTATCATGGTGGTCTGATGTCTGAATGGAGAAGATGAAGAAAGAGAACGTCAACATCAGAGGAGACATCACTGGATGTAAGAGGTATTTAGTGCTATATTAACTTGAATGTTTCATAGTGATGTATGTAATGTCCATCCAAATATGTCTTTAAAGCCTCAAGTGCACAACTGTATTTTCAGTCCGCATACCATTCGCATTTTTTGCAGTTTAAATGTGGACCCATTCATTTCTAAATCTATGTGCCATCCATATCCATGTGGCTGGACTGCAAATAATAGAACATATCCTCTTCTTGTCAGTTTTGCGGACAGGAATAGGCATTTCTACAATCGGGTCCGCGAAAAGTGCCTGACTGCAAAATGGATATGGTCATGTGCAGGAGGCCTAACAGTAGTGCTGGGAGGAGTGGTTGGATTGAGAATCTGTGCATGTCTGTCCATTTAAATTTTCATCTCAGGCAGCAAAATGGCTAGAATTGGCTCTGATATACACACTATATATGACAATTTGTAATGTGAAAGTAAATTAATTTCATTGACATTATTATAAAATGAGAAATTCATGCAAACTGTACTAGATGAGCCTTACATTTGGTCACTAAAGCTTTTTACCGCCTTCACCAAGCTACTAAATGAATACTTGCATTTTAGTATAGCATTATACTATGACAGTGCACATACCTGGTATTCTATTCAGTGTCACCCAGTAATGTTCATCTGGACTGTAAGTGTCCTTAGACCATTTCAGTAGATCCAAGGCTCTCTGATCTTCTAGAATGAATTTGGTAAATTCCCTTGTTAGGGCAACGTATGCCGACCCAAAGTATATGGTGATATTGTGAGGAGGGGGAGGTTTTAAAACGTTGGTCTTCAACACAGATGCATGTACTATATCCTCCCGATGAACATATTTGGTGCGGGGGATGGCATGATCTGGAGGCAGGACCCCAGGAGTGATATTTTTCCCATTAAATTTTTTTAAATGTTGCACAATCTCCTTGTTGGTCTTCAAAGGGAAATCCTGTCCACAGGTATTGATCACGTACTTCCACTGCACCTTTGATTTCAGCAGATCTTTCATGCAGTTCAGATCAGCCTGCAGTCTCGATATTCCAGCATAAACCACAGGCTCCATTTTTGAGGCAAGAAAAGCATTAGGAAAGCAATTTACAAAATCATCTACTGTCTGCAAGTAATCCGCGCTCGCCTTCTCATCCACATGGATGCAGTATATATTTTGGGGCATATAGATAGCCCTAAATAGTCTCTCGAATGTATCGAATTCCTTGTGCAACACAATAATGTAGGCTAGAGGAAAATCTGCTTCTTCAGCCGAGAGAGGAGCCGTGATGTAACGGTTCTGAATTACATATGCTTCCATGCATTTCATTCTCTTCAAAGGCATTGTTAAGGAATTTACCCAAATAAAAGAATTTTCCTGTTTAGCCAATCTGTCACAGGCGATCTGTAACAGAGTCGCACTGTGGGAAAACTGAAGTCTGTGCAAGTTATTCTGTCCATTGAATTGGCTGAACTGACAAAGGAACAATAGCACAACTCCCAACGTAATCACAAAGATAAATAAGTGAAAATAAAAAGTCATTCTCCCCAGGGTCAAATAAATAAAAAGCTTCTGATATTTGTTCAAAAACCTCATAGTTCTCTAGCTGTATGTTCCAGGTGTCATCACTTTCTTCATCTCTGCCGGGGAAGGATGTTTATCAGCTTGTTTCATAGTGTGTCTGTTTCCTCTGAAAGCTCAGCTTTAACAATGCCCAGCCTTCTGGGACAGACTACTTGCATATGAGTGCAGCGGACCTGCTATTGGTGACTCGAGCATGAATGACTGACACATGCATTCCTCCTTTTCCTTTGCAGTACGCTCAGATTACATACTAAAACCCCAGCATTTTGCAAGGTGTATAGACTCAGTGATTATCTGAAATTGTAAGAACACAACTGATAATCTGCTGTCCAAATACTGATATTTTAGACCTACAAGAGAATGATTTTGCAATTATGTATGAAAAGGTTGGATCATTTTTCATGAACTTTATATCCTTTTGCAACATAAGCAGTGATCAGGTCTAGGTGTTTTGGATACCTCTGTTAGGGCTCATGCACACAACAGTTGCCATTTTTGCTAATTAACCTGTTCCCAACCACCTTACACACACACACACACACATATATATATATATATATATATATATATGTAAGAGACAGCTCAATGATATCCTAACTTTCATTAGTATGTTTAAAATGTGTTAAAGTTAAATGCATATCTGTTCCTGTATTTCTGTGATTCTGGTCCTTTAAGACAGCAGCCATTGTACTGAGATGCTGGAGTGACACGCCCCCAATGAGGTCATCCTGCCAGTTTGCAGAGAGAGAAGAGAAGCAGGAAGTGAAGAGACAAGGAGCTGCAGCCATCTTGGCAAGAGAAAGACAGGTGTCTGTGCTGTGTTAAGAGCGTGTGGAAGTATCAGAGAACTCTCCTGTGCAGCTAAGCTGTATGTACTTCAGTCCAGAGGCGGACAGAGTGTAAAGAGACAAGCACATTTAGTGGAGCCACGCTGAGAGAACTGTGTGCAGTGGCTAACCAGTGAGGCTGACATTGTGGCTGTGTATATTGCACCAAAACTAGAGACTCGCAGTGCTGTTGAGTACCGGACAGTCACTGCAAAACCCCAACTTACATCACCTCCCAGTGTATGGATACTGCTGGACTGTCAGTTTGCTCAGTGATATCTGCTGCTGGACATTGCATCCATTTGGTTCCCCGGCCTGCTGAGGATTTGATTGCTCCAGAGAACGTCATCACCGTGAGAAGAGGACACTTCGCTATCAACGAAAGGGCCCCACCGCGCGCTTCTACGGACTGTAAGCGGTCCACCTGGACCACTGGGAAAAAAGGGGGGTGCGCACCCAAAAGTGAAGTTAGGGTCAGTTAGGGATAGTTCGGAGGGAAATTGTTCGCTCAGCGTCCGTGTTTCAGAAGTGGACGTAGTAAACGTGGAATCTATTGCAGAATCTGTCTTGAATTGTTCATATTACACTGTGTACATTGCTTGTCTTTCCCCTTGTTCTTTTACCTTTATCTTGCCTTTATTAATCTATAGTAAATGCATTGTTCTTAAACTTAAACACCAAGTGTGCGTTCTTTCTGGTTGCGGAACAACCGCCTGCCTTGCTCTCGGTTTACAAATTGGCGTAGTTGGCAGGACCCGCATACCAGAATGGACGGTGACGCACCAGTTAGGGGTGATGGTGCTGGAGGAAGAATGCCAGCCGGGGCTATAATGAGCCAGCTAGCTAAATTTGATGGCAATAATATGTCTGTAAGTGTGTGGGCGGAACAGATACGAATGGTACAGCGGATGTACCAGACCATACCGGAAGTACTAGTAGAGCTAGCGATTTTGACATTAAAAGGGGATGCTAAGACCACGGTGATATTGCGGCCATTTGAACAAAGGCAGACGTTTGAACAAGTGGTCCAGATTCTAGAAGCGATCTATGGAGAAACTGCATTGCTGGGGTCCCTGCAGGCTCGGTTCTTCCAGAGGGTACAACAGGAGAATGAAAGTCTTCCCCAATATGCAAATGCCCTACAAGAACTGCTCCAAGATATACAAGGGAAGGAAAGAGGGGGCTTGCCAGCCTTCTGTAACCCTGACCGGACTCTCCGGGACCAGTTTGTCCTGGGGATCCGTGACGGCAGTTTGAATGTTACTATGCAGGACTTCATACGACGACAGACTGATGCTAAATTCCATGACGTACAGGTAGAGGCCATTTCACGTGCAAATAGTATGGTCCCGAAGCCCCAGACCGCAGTGGGAGTCACTTTGTCACAGGGGGCTAGCTCTGGCCCAGAAACCGTAGAAAAAGGGACTGTTAAAGAAATTCTCACAATAATGCAGAAATTACAAGAGCAAATGGAACACTTGCAAACCCGTTGTGATGAAAATTCTATGAGAATTACCGACGTCCAGAAAATGAGAGGTGAAGGGGTGGTCCATCCACACCAAGAAGGTCAGAATCAACCACAACGCCGCTGGAGGGATGAGGACAGGACCTACCGAAGGGGTCCAAATAATTTAGTGCAGCATTCAGTAGAAACTGAAGGGGCTTACCGAGGGGGCCCAAACCAATGGCCAGAGCGACGGGAGATACGCTGCTGGGAGTGTGGGCGGATTGGCCACATTGCTGCTAGATGTCCAGAGCAGCGACAAGCTTATGAGAAACCACCATTAAACTGAAGTCCCCTGCTGCAGTAGGGCATGTAGTAGGGGAGACTGAGAATGAGACTACGTGGAGAGAATGCCCTGAGGATCTATTCGATGCAAGTCCCATAATCCAGATGGAATTGGAAGGTATTCCTGTTACTGGAATGATCGACACAGGCTCCCAAGTAACGACCCTGAGTAGAGACTGTTACGAACGGTACTTCCGGCAACATGTGAAATATGATCCCCATACATTTGTACGAGTCATTGCAGCTAATCAGCTACCAGTCCAGGTGGTGGGAGTGACCTGGATGAATGTTCAGTTATGTGGTCAAGATCTAGGTAGGAAAGGAATTGTGGTGGTACAAGATTCCCATGAAGCAAAGGTCCCTGTTGTTTTGGGGATGAATGTCTTAAAAGAATTGGATCAGATTCTCTTTGAAAAGAAAGGTCACAGTTATTGGAAAGGAACGACCACCCATCGGCCTACTCAAACAGCGTTCCAGTGACTAATCAGAACATGTGGCTTACAGAAAAGTTCAGATGCACAGCGTCCTCTGGCTCAAATCTCGGTCCCTTTACATACAAAAGTTACATTGCCACCCAATCGGGAGATGATAGTGTCCATGCCTGTAGGCACCTGTCGAAAACTGGAAGGCATAGCTGTGCTGTTAGAACCACTGCAGGCAACCGAAGGGGGTGTTGATCCGCTAGTAGCCCGTTCCTTAGCAATAGTTCGCAATGGGAGAGTACCACTCCGGTGTGTAAACACGCAGGACCAGAGTGTAGACCTGACCCCAGGAAGGCTGCTGGCTAATGTCTATGTGACTCCAGAGGAAGTAAGGAAAGTAACTCCGATGTAGCTGAAGCCGGCTGAAAGGGATGAGTGGACCGTAACCATGTCTATGGGGGAAGATGAGGGCCCCACCTCTGAATGGAATGGCCGTGCAATTCGAGAACAGATGAAGATGCAGAGTTGTTCGTGTTCTCTAAAACAGGTCCAGAAGGTAGATGAGCTGCTGTGGGAGAACCAAGCCACCTTTGCACGTTATGATGAAGATTTTGGATGTACGACAGGGATCTACCATGAGATTCCCACAGGAGATACCCCTCCAATCAGAGAGCGCTACCGACAAATTCCTCCATAGTTATATCAGGAGGTGAAAGAA
This sequence comes from Rhinella marina, assembly GCA_900303285.1. NCBI lineage: Eukaryota > Metazoa > Chordata > Amphibia > Anura > Bufonidae > Rhinella > Rhinella marina. The sequence continues at coordinate 33,214 of ONZH01009927.1, read as the reverse complement.
CTGTTGACTAAGATGCTGCAGGGTGGGATTATCCAAGAAAGTCAAAGTCCCTGGGCAGCCCCGGTGGTATTAGTAAGAAAAAAAGATGGGACCATCCGGTTTTGCGTAGACTATTGGAAGTTAAATGCCTGAACTGTACGAGATTCCTACCCCCTGCCCCGGATTGAGGAGTCCCTCTCGGCACTAGGGAGAGCCCGGTACTTCTCCTCGCTAGATCTGGCTAGTGGGTATTTGCAGGTGCCGATGGCCAAGAAAGATAAGGAGAAGACAGCATTCATCTTGCCCTTGGGGCTATACGAATTTAACCGGATGCCCTTCGGATTGACAAATGCACCCGGAACGTATCAGCGATTAATGGAGAAATGTCTCGGTGACTTCAACTTTGAGTTCACTCTCATCTACTTAGACGACATTATCGTGTATTCTGCGACCTTTGAAGACCATCTCCACCAGTTGGGACAAGTATTTAGACGATTGCGGGAACATGGGCTCAAATTGAAACCCAGTAAATGTCGACTGTTCCAATCTGAAATTGATTACTTGGGTCATCGCATATCAGGAGAAGGTGTGAGACCATCGAGGGACAAGATAGCGGCTGTTCAAGATTGGCCGACACCGACTACCTTGCGAGAAGTGAGGGCGTTCATTGGAGTAGCCGGTTACTATCGACGGTTTATCAAGGATTTTGCCAGGGTAGCAGCACCACTTAATGCTCTCCTACGAGGCACATCCGGTGGTCCGAAGAACCGGACCGTGAAATGGGGACCTGAACAGGAACAAGCCTTCCAGGCATTGAAGGATGCTCTGACAACAGCCCCAATCTTGGCATATGCTGATTACCACTTGCCGTTCCAGCTATATACGGATACAAGCCTATATGGTCTCGGAGCCATGCTTTCTCAGATTCAGGATGGCCAGGAGCGAGTCATAGCGTATGCCAGCCGGTCTTTGCGGAATTCTGAAAGAAATCCAGAGAACTATAGTTCATTTAAGTTGGAGCTGTTGGCACTGATATGGGCCATGACTGAGAAATTCTCTGAATATTTGACCGGGGCTGAAGTCCTAGTACTGACTGACAACAACCCACTAGCTCACCTAGAAAATGCAAAGCTCGGGGCTTTAGAGCAGAGGTGGATAGCCCGAATGTCTAAGTTCAATTATCGTATTAAGTATCGGTCCAAAACAGAGAACCAGAATGCTGATGGACTTTCTAGGGTAACTGCCCAGATCCCCACAGAAGACATGGATCAAGAGTTAGAGCATGTGGAAGTGCCTGACTTCAGCAAATTTTCACAGGCCTTGGCTGCCGCCAATCAGTATGAGATGGAAGGGACTGAACTGGCTCCCTTCTTTGGTCCCTCACAACAGGAATGGGCACAGATACAGCAGGCCCATGAGGGACTGGCTCAGATTATCAAGTGTGTTGAGGAATGCAAGAAGCCTTGTAGAGAGGAGAGAGAGCGACTGACACGGGAGATGTTATCGGTTCTGAGCCAGTGGGAGAAGTTGGAGATGAAACACGGAGTGTTATGCCGAAAAGTCTATCTACCTTCTGAAATCGACATTCGATATCAAATTGTGGTGCCTAGTGAATTGGCTCGCTCATTGGCAGTTGAGGCTCATCATAAGAATGGACCTTTCGGTCACGAGAAAACCTTTCGCTGGTTACAACGACTGATTTACTGCCCTGGTCTCCGTCAAATGGTCGAAGAAATATGCCGCAGCTGTCGAACTTGTGAGATCCATAAGGCAGTAGAACAGAGGGCTTCCCTGCAAACCATAGTGACCCAGGAACCTTTGGAGATTGTCATGATAGACTATCTAATGGTGGGCCCATCCAACAGTGGTCACCAGTATTGCCTCGTAATGGTGGACCACTTCACCAAATTTGCGGTGGTGACCGCCACCAAGGACCAGACAGCTGAAACAGCGGCCCAGGCTCTGTGCCAAGATTTCATCCGAGTGTATGGATGTCCCCAACGCATCCACTCCGACCAGGGAGCCTGCTTTGAGGGACATGTGATAAAAGAAGTTCAACGTATCTACGGGATAAAGAAATCACACACAACCCCATACCATCCTGAAGGAAACGGGGCCTGTGAAAGATTCAACAGAACCCTGCTACAGATGGTGCGGACTCTGGAGGAAGACAAGAAGTTACAGTGGCCTCAGTTCTTGTCTGAGATGGTGTGGGCCTATAACAATCAGGTCCATTCTACCATGGGATATTCTCCTTATACTCTCCTTTTCGGGCGGTCTGGACGAAGTATAGGGGAATTACAGTTGAACGATGTGGATGGGTTCCCGCCGAGGGATCCAACGTCCTGGGTGCGGGCACACCGGCAGAGACTTGAGACAATCCATCGATTGGTGCGGCAGCGTCTGCAAGAACATCCTCATTATGATAAGACCCCAGTACAAGGAGCACCATTGCAGCCAGGCGACCTGGTGCTGGTGCGTGTCAAGAAGCCCCAAGGGAAATTGCAAAGCAGATGGGAAGCTGTGCCATATCGTGTTTTGAGCCGCAAGTATACGAATGGACCAGTGTATGAAGTCCAGAAGGAAGGGGATGATTGTGTTTGAGTACTTCACCGAAATATGTTGCGCCTGTGTCATTCTGAAGAAACAAATGAAGACAGAAATGTCAATGTCAATGAACTCCCACAGTCAGAGACTGGTGGTGTGGACTGGGCCTATGACGATGAGGATGATAGTTGGCCGAACCCTGCTCCTGAGCATGTTCCACCAGCAACTACTACGCCTCCAGCCTGTGCCCCCTATGGTACAGAGTCCGCTGGTCCTTCTCAGTCTATGGCTACAGCACCCCAGAGTACACCAGTAGTCCTCAGGCGGACCACTAGACCAAATGCTGGCATTCCCCCTGTTCGGTATGCGCAGGAAGAATTTGTCTGGCCTGCCATACAACGGTACACTACCACTATGCGCATAAGAGTACAACCTTCTGGTTATTCAGTCATTGGCCAGGACTGCCAATCTTAAAGTGGGGGGGAATATGTAAGAGACAGCTCAATGATATCCTAACTTTCATTAGTATGTTTAAAATGTGTTAAAGTTAAATGCATATCTGTTCCTGTATTTCTGTGATTCTGGTCCTTTAAGACAGCAGCCATTGTACTGAGATGCTGGAGTGACACGCCCCCAATGAGGTCATCCTGCCAGTTTGCAGAGAGAGAAGAGAAGCAGGAAGTGAAGAGACAAGGAGCTGCAGCCATCTTGGCAAGAGAAAGACAGGTCTCTGTGCTGTGTTAAGAGCGTGTGGAGGCATCAGAGAACACTCCTGTGCAGCTAAGCTGTATGTACTTCAGTCCAGAGGCGGACAGAGTGTAAAGAGACAAGCACATTTAGTGGAGCCACGCTGAGAGAACTGTGTGCAGTGGCTAACCAGTGAGGCTGACATTGTGGCTGTGTATATTGCACCAAAACTAGAGACTCGCAGTGCTGTTGAGTACCGGACAGTCACTGCAAAACCCCAACTTACATCACCTCCCAGTGTATGGATACTGCTGGACTGTCAGTTTGCTCAGTGATATCTGCTGCTGGACATTGCATCCATTTGGTTCCCCGGCCTGCTGAGGATTTGATTGCTCCAGAGAACGTCATCACCGTGAGAAGAGGACACTTCGCTATCAACGAAAGGGCCCCACCGCGCGCTTCTACGGACTGTAAGCGGTCCACCTGGACCACTGGGAAAAAGGGGGGTGCGCACCCAAAAGTGAAGTTAGGGTCAGTTAGGGATAGTTCGGAGGGAAATTGTTCGCTCAGCGTCCGTGTTTCAGAAGTGGACGTAGTAAACGTGGAATCTATTGCAGAATCTGTCTTGAATTGTTCATATTACACTGTGTACATTGCTTGTCTTTCCCCTTGTTCTTTTACCTATATCTTGCCTTTATTAATCTATAGTAAATGCATTGTTCTTAAACTTAAACACCAAGTGTGCGTTCTTTCTGGTTGCGGAACAACCGCCTGCCTTGCTCTCGGTTTACATATAACCCAAGAAAAACTATACATTTGGGGTATTGTTGTAATTGTACTGACCCGTAGAATGAAAGTTACAGGTCAGTTTTACTGCATAGGAAACACTGTATAAACAAAACTCATAAAACTTTGACAGAATTGTGTTTCTTTATTATAATTTCAACCGATTTGGAATTCTTTCCCTGCTTCCCACTCAGTGGCATACATAGAGAAGTAAGGGCCCATAACAAGGATCAAACCAGGCCCCCCAAACAGGACAGAAGGGTTTCCACATAAACCCTTTTCAATGAACCTTGGGACATTTTTCCACTGCTTCATTTGCTAAAAGTTGTTCCTTTAGAGGGTAGAATCCTGACCATGTTTTCACTTCAGTCTTAGTCGAGATTATCTCCTCTTCTACTTGGACACCCTCTTGCCCTGGGCCCCATAGAAGTGGCATGGTCTGGCGCTATGGTAGTTACGCCCCTGTTCCCACTATATTGCATGCAACTGTTAATGGTGCTATTAGAAAGTACAAATTTTCCCCACCAAAAAAAGCCCTCATACAGCTATGTGAATAGACAAATTAAAAAGTTATGACTTTGGGAAGGCTGAGATTAAAAAACGAAAATGAAAAAAATGAAAAATCGTCCAGTCATTAAGGGGTTAATGTGTGTTAAAAACTGATATGCACTAAGTATACAATGAAGTGATTTAAGGCCCATTTACATGGGTTGACTGGGTAGGCAATTCTCGGGAATGATTTGTTTTTTCCAGATGATTGCGTGCTCATCAGGGAAGGTGAGAACTACATTTACAGTAGCTACCTCCGCTGTATGGGGACGAGCGATTGCATTTCTGCATTTTTCCCCCTAGATTATCATTTGCACAGCATGATCTTCTGCCTAGAAACAATGCTTTCACCTGATGCTCATTCATCAGGTGATTAGCATTGGCTTTACACAGGCCGATTATTATATAAGAGTTTGTTCTCGATAATCAGCCCAATAGTCGTCCTGTGCAAAGGGGCCCTTTACTGAGGACTGATACTGAGTGTACTAGCACTTTTACATGAACAGATATATGTTGTAGTGATTGCACATACAATCACTTCCAGTGCCCAACAGTCAATATTTTAGCCATAAAGTTATTTCTAGAAATAATTGTTTCAGTTTATCATATAGCCACTAATTCGACTGTCGTTCCACCGAACACCATACCTCTCAGATCTTCTTTTCATCACTGAACGATACAGCGATTTCTGTTCTCATACAGTTGTTAACAACACGCTATAATTTAAGGGAACCTGTCATATTGAACATGGTGTCTAAGGCTGAAGGCAGCATGTCATAGAGCAGGAGGAGCTGAACAGATTGATATATAGTTTTATGGGAAAAGATTTAATATAATCTGCATTTCATTTGTTTAAATCCCCACTCATTCTGGGCTTTGAAGTCAAGGAGGCGGTCCTATCAGTGATTGGCAGCTATCTCTGTATACACAGTCATAGAGGGAAGGCTGTCAATCACTGATAGGATCGCCTATGTGACTTCAAAGCCCAGAATGAGCACAGATATAAATGAGTAAATCATAAGTTTTACTGGAAGCAGAAGTGAATTGAAGTGAATAGGGCTAAGCACGATACCAATCAATACCAATCAACCGATTAATTTTGTGCGATTATCTGTTATAAATAGACCTTAATGATCTATAGCTGGTTGTCATGATCAGGAAGAGATCCTCAGTGCTGAGGCTGCTAGAGAATATGTTTCATTAGCAGCCTCAGAGGCATGCACGCACAGGCAAGGGGCAGGATTACATTATCCTAACTCCTTGTCTGTGCCATCAATCAAGCTCACAGTCAGCTCCAACCTACAGAGCAGAAAGTGCAGAGCTAGCCAGCAGCCTCAGCCTGAAATAGGTCAGGCAACCCTTTAATATGTGAGAAAAATTATTTGTAATATTTGGGGTTTGCCAATATCCCATATTTCAGAGTGAGCCCCAATGTCATTCTCCCGTTTCTGGGAAGTTTATAAATATTTACAGAGATGAGCGAAGTTTCGGAAAATCTGATGCTTCGTCACAAAGTGCATTTTTTTTATAAGTAGCAGGTACAATGACAGGGAGCGGCAATAACGCCACTCCCCATCATTGTACCCCTCAGATGCCATGTTTAGAGCTATAAAACATACTAGAGAGTACAGCACTACGAATAGCAATGAAGTGGAGCACAGCCGTAGCGAAAATGCGGCTTGACTTTGGGGGAAGGTTTAGGCTGAGAGGGTTAATCTGTTTGCTAGTAAGGGGGGGGGGGTTACTGCAAGTCCTTTCCGACTGCCGTTTTAAGCACGAATGCTGGGGCTGTGGAGGGGCTCATAGCCTCTCCTGGTGTTTTAAGCGGGGTAGAGGCAAGGGACAGGAGGCTGGTCACAAAAGGGCGGACACCGATGAGGGTGGACGAGATGCTGGCCTTTCTAAGGAAATACCCAAATAGGGGGGCGGCGGATTTGTTGCACACTGGGTTTTCGGAAGGCTTTCATATTCCGTGTCATTCCGTCGGGTCTGGGAGGTGTGTGAGGAATTTGGTTTTTGCACTGGCTAGGCCGCATGTTGTCAGCGAAAAGATTGAGAAGGAGGTTAGAGCTGGTCAAGTGGTGGGTCTGTTTTGGGAATCGCCGTTGCCGGGATTGCGGGTGTCTCCCTTGGGTTTGGTGCCGAAGAAGCAGCCAAATAAGTTTTGGCTCATTCATCATTTGTCTTATCCGGCTGGGAGCTCGGTGAACGACGGCATAGACAGGAGTTATGTTCTGTTTCCTATATGTCTTTCGATACTGCGTTTAAGTGGATTCTGTGTTTTGGGCAAGGGGCGTTGTTGGCTAAAACGGATATTGAGGCTGCGTTCCGTTTGTTGCCGATTCATACTGATAGCTTTCATTTGTTGGGGTTTAAATGGGAGGATCAATTTATGTGGATTGCTGTTTACTTATGGGCTGTGCGATTTCTTGTTCTTTGTTCGAAACGTTTAGTTCGTTTTTGGAATGGGTGGTGAAACAGGAGTCGGGCTGGAATTCCGTTCTTCATTATTTGGATGACTTTTTGTTTTTAGGGCTGGCTGGGTCTAGGGTGTGTTCTGTTTTGTTGCACACTATGGAGCGGGTTGCGTCAGTTTTTGGTGTTCTGTTGGCACCGGAGAAAACGGAAGGGCCGGCTATGTCGGTAAAATTTTTGGGGATTGTGATTGATACGGTGCACATGGAATGTCGCCTGCCGGACGATAAAGTGGTGGATCTTGTAGCGGAAGTGTCTGGGTTGCGAAAGGTTAAGAAGGCTCAGTTGCGAGGGGTGCAGTCGGTTTTGGGAAAACTTAATTTTGCTTGTCGGATTCTTCCCATGAGATGGGTTTTTTGCCGCCGGCTTGCCATGGCGATAGCGGGGGTGTCCGCTCCGTATCATTTTGTAAGACTGTCAGCTGAGGTGCGAGCTGACTTGGAAGTTTGGGAGCATTTTTTGTCACAGTTTAATGGTCGTTCGGTGTGGATGGAGACGTAGGTTTCAAATTTTGATTTGGAATTGTTTACAGACGCGTCACGGTCGTGTGGATACGGTGCGTTCTGTCAAGGTCAATGGAGTGCAGGGGCATGGCCTCAGGAGTGGCGGCAGGCGAGTTTCCTTACTAATTTAGCCTTGTTGGAATTGTTCCCTATAGTGTTGTGGGGTGAGTTTTTACGGAATAAGCGGGTACGATTTTGTTGTGATAACTTGGGAGTAGTACAGGCGATTAATGCGCAGTTGGCTAGTTCTCCGCCAGTGCTTCTCTTGTTGCGTCATTTAGTGCTAAGGGGTTTAGTTTTGAATGCATGTTTTGTAGCGGTACATGTTCCCGGTGTTGAAAATTCGGTGGCTGATTCCCTTTCTCGTTTCCAGTGGGATCACTTTCGCAGTTTGGTGCCTGGGCCGGAAGAACAGGGATGGCCTTGTCCTCAGTGGCTCTGGAGCGTGGCCTTGGGGTCTCCACGTCTTTGATTTGACGGTCTGTGAGTAGCAGCACGTGGTCTGCGTATGCGACAGTGTGGGCTCATTGAGAGCAATTTTTGGAGCAGGTTGGGGGTTATGTATCGGAGGATTCTTTCCAGACATTGCTTGTGTATTTTGTGGGGTTGTCCTTTGGTGCGAGTTTGTCGTATTCGGTGGCGTCGAAGCGGGTGGCGGCTGTGGCTTTTTGGTTGCGCTTGCGGGGGCTAGCGGATGTCTCCAAATGTTTCTTGATAACGACAGGCCTTGAAAGGTTATCGGTGTAATACGCGTTTGAGAGATAAGTGTCACCCTGTTTCTTACGAGATTTTGCTGATGCTATGGCGGAAGGTTGGATCAGCGGGAGTTGGTGGTTTGCGTTGGGAGGATGTTGTAGTGAGTCCGGAGGGGTTGCAGTGTTTTTGTGAGAAGATCGAAGACTGATCCGGACGGCAGGGGAGTTCGGTTTTTGTTGAGACCTTTGCAAGGGGCATTAGTTTGTCCGCTGCGGTGTGTGTCCAATTTTCAGTCGATAAGGCGTCAGTTGCGGGACCATTGCTGGTTCACCAGGACGGTACAGCTTTGTCTCATTTCCAGTTTGTGGCGGTGTTTCGCAGATGTCTGGCGGCAGCAGGGTTGCCGGCTCAGGAATTTGCGTCTCACTCCTTTAGGAGCGGAGCCACCACTGAAGCGTCTAGGTGGGGCCTGGGTGATGATCCGGCACATTGGAAGATGGGAGTCGGCCTGTTTTTGATCGTATATTCGCCCGCACTTGCTGTCATCGTTGTAGCTCTAAGATGGCTTGATTTGGCTGTTGGGTAATTTGTTGGTTACTGGGGGCTGGGCTCGAATGGAAGGCAGTTGGGTTTTTCTGTTGCTGAGCTGCAGGTTCGCTGGATTGGTTTATGTGGTTTGTCGTGGGGGCGGGTGCTCCCTGAATTTAATTTTTATGTTTCCTTTGATCGCCCGCCAGATATTTTGGTGTTGCATGCAGGGGGGAACGATTTGGGGATACGCCGTTCTAGGGATGTCATTCATGATGTCAAGCTGTATCTGTTACGTTTATGGGCTGAATTTCCGGCGTTGATCATTTGGTCGGACATAGTGGCTCGTCGAGTGTGGCGTCGTGCAAGGTCTGTGGACAAGTTAAACAAAGCTCGGGCTAAAATTAACAGAGAGGTTGGTTGTTTTATGCGGAGGCAAGGTGGTTTTGTGGTTCGGCATTGGCAGTTGGAGGAGGCGTCTCCGCGATTTTTAAGGGCAGATGGTGTTCACCTTAATGAGGTGGGAATTGACTTGTGGGCCTTGGGGTTGCAGGACGGTTTAGAGACGGCCTTGAGGGTGTGGCAGGACGAACACAGGTGAGGTGTCACATGTGTTCGTTGGTGGCTCAAAAAAGAGGGGATCCTGGGAGGCAAAATGGAGAATAGGTGCATGACTCTTTGGGGGCGTGCATCTAGGAGGTTTTTTCGTGAATTGAAAAATGGGGCTCCTGTTTGGGTTGATAGCCCTGCAGGGGCATAATTTGGAAGACTTGGTGCCCTTGGGTCGGTGAGTGCGGCCGAGGGTAATGTTGGGATTATTAGAGGAGGTTTGCGAGTGGCGAACACAATTGATTTCGATTGCCTTCTAGGATTCCTTCACATTATGTTGTTGGATTTAATGTTTAGATATTTTCTGAACAATTGACATTGTTGCATTGGTTAATAAAATTGGCCGCTATGGCCTTTTACACCAAGTTAAGTCTGTGTGTCTTTGTTAGTAAAAGAGGGCACTTGAACGGTTTGTGAGCCGTAGATCCTTCCATCCGAAGAAGTCAGAATAGCAATGAAGCGGGGCGCAGCCATAGCGAAAATGCGGCTTGACTTTGGGGGAAGGTTTAAGCTGAGAGTGTTAATCTGTTTGCTAGTAAGGGGGGGGGGAGGTCTTGGTGCAGGAAGTGGGAGAAACGTTTTTTCCCGCCGTATATTTAAGTCAACGGAAAAAAGGGGAGGAGTTGTGCAGTCTGCAGAGGGAGAAGAGTGCAGTAGTTCACACCCACCCGGTGGTTCTGGGTTCGGGGGTTGAAATTTTTGTCACAGCGGCTGAAAAAAGGGGGGATCCTGGGAGGCAAAATGGAGAATAGGTGCATGACTCTTTGAGGGCGTGCATGTAGGAGGTTTTTTCGTGAATTGAAAAATGGGGCTCCTGTTTGGGTTAATAGCCCTGCAGGGGCATAATTTGGAAGACTTGGGGCCCTTGGGTCAGTGAGTGCAGCCGAGGGTAATGTTGGGATTATTAGAAGAGGTTCGCGAGTGGCGAACACCATTGATTTCGATTGCCCTCTAGGATCCCTTCACATTATGTTGTTGGATTTAATGTTAAGATATTTTCTGAACAATTGACATTGTTGTATTGGTTAATAAAATTGGCCACTATGGCCTTTTACACCAAGTTAAGTCTGTGTGTCTTTGTTAGTAAAAGGGGGCACAGTAACGGTTTGTGAGCCGTAGATCCTTCCATCCGAAGAAGTCAATACCTCTTACATCCAGTAACGTCTCCTTTGATGTAGAAATTCTCTTTCTTCTTCTCCATTCAGACCAGGAATCCATGATTTCTTTCAGCTGCATCTTGTCTCTGCAGAGTTTTTCACACAGACATCTTAGACTTCTCACTTTTCTATCATTATCCCATCCTGGTCCCCCAACAATATTATCCTGCTCCTACTCCCAATACTGTAACCGCTGCCCCTTAATATTACACTTCAGAAATAACAGTGTTCTCTAACAGTGTACAGTAGCATTCATTGTACATACTGTACAGTATATAACAGCATATAGTAGTATACAGCAGTATATAACAGCATGTAGTAGTATACGGCAGTATATAAAGGTGTATAGTAGAATACGGCAGTATATAACAGCATATAGTAGTATACGGCAGTATATAACAATGTATAGTAGCATACTACAGTATATAACAGCGTATAGTAGTATACGGCAGTATATAACAGTGTATAGTAGTATACGGCAGCATGTAACAGTGTATAGCAGTATACAGGAGTGTATAACAGCGTATATTTTTAAAAGCATCTATGGGAATAAAAAGTTCAGGAACAAGAAAAAAACAATGTGGATAAATAGCAATGTAAAAAAAGCAATAAATGACAAAAAGAAAGCATTTCAATCACTAAAACAGGAGGGTAGCGAGGAAGCATTTAAAAACTATAAGGAAAAAATAGAATATGTAAAAAACAAATAAAAGCAGCCAAACTACAGACCGAGAGATTAATTCACAAAGAGAGTAAAACTTACCCTAAAATGTTCTTCAATTATATCAATGGTGAAAAGTATAAATATTTTTTTCTCCACTGTATTCACTGAAGAAAATAAACTGTCATAAGAAATGCAGAATGTAAGAGTAAATTCCCCATTAAAAGTGCCCTGTCTGACCCAGGAAGAAGTACAGCGGCATCTTAAAAAGATTAAACTAGACAAATCGCCAGGACCATATGGAATACACCCCTGTATCGTAAGAAAATTAAGTAATGTCATAGCCAGACTCTTATTTCTGATATTTAAGGACTCTATACTGACAGCGATGTCGTATATCTGGACTTCTCCAAAGCATTTGACACTGTACCACATAAAAGGTTAGTATATAAAATGAGAATGCTTGGACTGGGAGAAAATGTCTGTATGTGGGTAAGTAACTGGCTCAGTGATAGAAAACAGAGGGTGGTTATTAATGGTACATACTCAGATTGGGTCACTGTCACTAGTGGGGTACCACAGGGGTCAGTATTGGGCCCTATTCTCTTCAATATATTTATTAATGATCTTGTAGAAGGCTTGCACAGTAAAATATAAATTTTTGCAGATGACACTAAACTGTGTAAAGTAATTAACACAGAAGAGGACAGTACACTGCTACAGATGGATCTGGATAGACTGGAGGCTTGGGCAGAGAAGTGGCAGTGAGGTTTAACACTGACAAATGTAAGGTTATGCATATGGGAAGGAATAATGCAAGTCACCAGCACATACTGAATGGTAAAACATTGGGTAACTCTGACATGGAAAAGGACCTAGTAATTTTAGTGAACAGCAAAGTAAACTGTAGAAACCAGTGTCAGACAGCTGCTGCCAAGGCCAATAAGATAATGGGTTGCATCAAAAGAGGCATAGATGCCCGTGATGAGAACATAGTCCTGCCACTTCACAAATCACTAGTCAGACCACTCATGGAGTACTGTGCACAGTTCTGGGCTCCCGTGAACAAGACAGACATAGCAGAGCTGGAGAAGGTTCAGAGGAGGGCAACTAAAGTAATAACGGGAATGGGTGGACTATAGTACCCAGAAAAATTATCAAAATTAGGGTTATTTACTTTAGAAAAAAGATGACTGAGGGGACATCTAATAACTATGTATGAATATATCAGGGGTCAGTACAGAGATCTCTCCCATCATCTATTGATACCCAGGACTGAGACTGTGACGGGGGGACATCCTCTGCATCTGGAGGAAAGAAGGTTTGTACACAAATATAGAAGAGGATTCTTTACGGTAAGAGCAGTGAGACTATGGAACTCTCTGCCTGAGGAGGTGGTGATGGTAAGTTCAATAAAAGAGTTCAAGAGAGGCCTGGATGTATTTCTGGAGGGTAATAATATTACAGGTTATAGCTACTAGAGATGGGTGGCTGATCCAGGGAGTTATTCTGATTGCCTGATTGGAGTCGGGAAGGAATTTTTTCCCCTAAAGTGGGGAAAATTGGCTTCTACCTCATATTGGTTTTTTGCCTTCCTCTGGATCCTTGCAGAATAACAGGCTGAACTGGATGGACATATCTCTTTTTTCAGCCTTATAAGCTATGTTACTATATCCAGGGAGTTATTTTGATTGCCTGATTGGAGCCGGGAAGGAATTTTGCAGGAATTGTAGCCTGAACTAGATAGACAGATGTTTTTTCAGCCTTATAAACTATGTTACTATGTTACTATGTATAGTAGTATAAAGCAGTATCTAACAGTGTATAGTAGTATACAGCAATATATAATAGCGTATAGTAGTATACAGCAGTATATAACAGCGTATAGTAGTATACGGCAGTATATAACAGCATATAGTAGTATACAGCAGTATATAACAGTGTATAGTAGTATATGGCAGTATATAATTGTGTATAGCAGTATACAGGAGTATATAACAGTGTATAGTAGTATACGGCAGTATATAACAGCGTATAGTAGTATACAAGAGTATTTAACAGCATATAGTAGTGTACAGAAGTACGTAATAGCGGATAGCAGTATATACATATATGCACACATAGAGACACGTACCAACACACATACAGACACATATATGCACAGAGATATAAACACACATAGTCCAGGGGCGGACACAGACAGCAGAGGGCCCCTGTGCAAAGAATGTGCCTGGGCCCCCCCTCCCCAACCAAATTCTCAACCTAACCTATGGTGTCCTAACATTACATACAGCAATATAAAACATACAGGGTAAGGCTAATTTCACACCTGCAGCACTACGATCCGGCCACCTAATCTGCCAGAGAATGCATGGAATTGGCAGGACACAGACTCAGGCATTCAGCGGTTTGTGTCCCGCTAATTTTTGCCAGATTGTGGCCAGATCTCTGCCAGACCCCATTATAGGTAATGGGACCAGTGGGCATTCTGCATCCAGCAGTGCCGGACCTGGCGAATTCCAGCAGGCTGTTCTCTGCTGGGACAGCCTGTCAGAATCACTAACTCAGATGTGAAGGTAGCCTAATACAGTGCTACATACCTCTTACATCCAGTGATGTCTCCTTTGATGTAGACATTCTCTTTCTTCATCGTCTCCTTTTAGACTAGACCGCCATGATGATTTCTTTCAGCCATCTCTTCTCTCTGCGGAGTTTGACAAATAAACATCTTAGTTTTCTACTTTTCTATTATCCTCCCACCTTCTTGAACACCCCATCCTGCTACCCCCAATATTATGCCGCTGTGCTCCCCAAAATTATACTGCAGAAACAGTCCCCCTGCAAATACTACCGCCTTCAGTAATTATTGACACAAAGTGCCCTAAAAAAGAGCTGCACACAGGAAATAGTGTCCCTGACACAAAAGTATAACCAGAATGTTCCCTAAAAATAACTGTGCTAAGCTAATACTGTGCCACCAATAGAAATAATTAGTGCCCCCAGCCCCCCAATGTCCCCATAGTGCCCTCATAATGTGTGCCAATGCCCCCTACTGTGTGCCCAAAAAACCCTCTTAGTGCCCCCAGTTCAGCCAATGTCTGTATAGTGCTCCATAATGTGTGCCAGTATAATGCCCCTATACAATAACCCAAATAGTGCTCCTCCCCCCCTTCTTCATAGTGCCCCCCATGTCTGCCAGTATATAAGATAGGGCCCCCATAGTGCTCCTCCCCCTCCACAGTGCCCTCATATGTGCCAGTGTATAAGATAGGACTCCCAGTAGATGCCCTGATAGTGCTCCTTTCCCCTCCTTCTCCATAGTATCCCCCCATGTGTGCCAGTATATATGATAGGGCCCCCATAGTGCTCCTCCTCCTCTATAGTCCCCCCCATGTGAGCCAGTATATATGATAGGGCCCCCATAGTGCTCCTCCTCCTCCATAGTGCCCCCCATGTGAGTCAGTATATATGATAGGGCCCCCATAGTGTTCCTCCTCCTCCATAGTGCCCCCATAGTGCTGCTCCTCCTCCATAGTGCCCCCCATGTGAGCCAGTAAATATGATAGGACCCCCATACTGCCAGTATATATATAGTGGCCCCCATAGCGCCAGTATATATATATATATAGTGCCCCACATAGTGCTCCTCCATAGTGCCTCCCATAGTGCTCCTCCTCCTCCTCCATAGTGCCCCCACTGTGTGCCAGATATATACTGATATGATATCATAGAGCCCCTATAGTGCTAATATATATATATATATATATATATATATATATATATATACAGTACAGCCCAAAAGTTTGGACACACCTTCTCATTCAAAGAGTTTTCTGTATTTTCATGACTATGAAAATTGTAGATTCACACTGAAGGCATCAAAACTATGAATTAACACATGTGGAATTATATACTTAACAAAAAAGTGTGAAACAACTGAAAATATGTCTTATGTTCTAGGTTCTTCAAAGTAGCCACCTTTTGCTTTGATTACTGCTTTGCACACTCTTGGCATTCTCTTGATGAGCTTCAAGAGGTAGTCACCTGAAATGGTATTCCAACAGTCTTGAAGGAGTTCCCAGAGATGCTTAGCACTTGTTGGCCCTTTTGCCTTCACTCTGCGGTCCAGCTCACCCCAAACCATCTCGATTGGGTTCAGGTCTGGTGACTGTGGAAGCCAGGTCATCTGGCGTAGCACCCCATCACTCTCCTTCTTGGTCAAATAGCCCTTACACAGCCTGGAGGTGTGTTTGGGGTCATTGTCCTGTTGATAAATAAATGATGGTCCAACTAAATGCAAACCGGATGGAATAGCATGCCGCTGCAAGATGCTGTGGTAGCCATGCTGGTTTAGTATGACTTCAATTTTGAATAAATCCCCAACAGTGTCATCAGCAAAGCACCCCCACACCATCACACCTCCTCCTCCATGCTTCACTATGAGAACCAGGGATGTAGAGTCCATCCGTTCACCTTTTCTGCGTCGCACAAAGACACGGTGGTTGGAACCAAAGATCTCAAATTTGGACTCATCACACCAAAGCACAGATTTCCACTGGTCTACTGTCCATTCCTTGTGTTCTTTAGCCCAAACAAGTCTCTTCTGCTTGTTGCCTGTCCTTAGCAGTGGTTTCCTAGCAGCTATTTTACCATGAAGGCCTGCTGCACACAGTCTCCTCTTAACAGTTGTTGTAGAGATGTGTCTGCTGCTAGAACTCTGTGTGGCATTGACCTGGTCTCTAATTTGAGCTGCTGTTAACCTGCGATTTCTGAGCCTGGTGACTCGGATGAACTTATCCTCCGCAGCAGAGGTGACTCTTGGTCTTCCTTTCCTGGGGCGGTCCTCATGTGAGCCAGTTTCTTTGTAGCGCTTGATGATTTTTGCGACTGCACTTGGGGACACTTTCAAAGTTTTCCCAATTTTTCGGACTGACTGACCTTCATTTCTTAAAGTAATGATGGCCACTCGTTTTTTTTCTTTACTTAGCTGCTTTTTTCTTGCCATAATACAAATTCTAACAGTCTATTCAGTAGGACTATCAGCTGTGTATCCACCTGACTTCTGCCCAACACAACTCATGGTCCCAACCCCATTTATAAGGCAAGAAATCCCACTTATTAAACCTGACAGGGCACACCTGTGAAGTGAAAACCATTTTAGGTGACTACCTCTTGAAGCTCATCAAGAGAATGCCAAGAGTGTGCAAAGCAGTAATCAAAGCAAAAGGTGGCTACTTTGAAGAACCTAGAATATAAGACATATTTTCAGTTGTTTCACACTTTTTTGTTAAGTATATAATCCCACATGTGTTAATTCATAGTTTTGATGCCTTCAGTGTGAATCTACAATTTTCATAGTCATGAAAATACAGAAATCTCTTTGAATGAGAAGGTGTGTCCAAACTTTTGGTCTGTACTGTATATATATAGTGCCCCCCATAGTGCTCCTCCATAGTGCCATCCATAGTGCTTCTCCATAGTGCCTCCACTGTGTGAAAGATAGTTCACTCAGCAAAGCGTAAATGAAAAAAATAAACACTTATACTTACCTCTTTGCCTCTTTCAGCGACACGATGCCGGCCTCTTCTGGCCTGTGTCCCGCGCTGTACGGCTCAGACGGCGCGATAACGTCATCGCGCCGCCTGTGCTGGCCTCTGATAGGCTGCAGGCCTAGTGCCTGCAGCCTATCAGAGGAACGAGGAAGGGAGATGCCTCTCCCTCCCCTGCCCCGCAGTGCTTCTATCTGTATCGCTGTCCAGAGGACGGCGATACAGAAGAATATAGAGATGAGCGCTTTCACAATGGAAGCGCTCATCTCTCCCTGCCCCTGGTAAGAAAGGGCCCCCCTCTGGCCCTGGGCCCCTGTGCAGCCGAACCGGCTGCACAGGCGGTATGTCCGCCCCTGACACATGCATACAAATATACAGACAGAGACACATATATACAAACATTTACACAGATATTTACACTAACCTTTTCTTTTGGCAGATTAAATAGGATGGCAGCCCAGACAGAACTTCACAATGTTGTTGTCTGCAGCTTCCCCTCCCCCTCCTCTTGGTCCCGATGCTGAGCATGAAGACACACAGGATTCCTCTCATGCTGCAGCTCACAAGTGCCTGTGCTGGCCCGCCCACTTATATTTCTCCTGATGCGTACAGCATCATCACAGGACGGAGCAGGCACTGGCAACAGGAAGAGAGGCAGAGGAGAGAAGTCTCAGTAATGCTGCTGCGCAGAGCAGTGTGCTGCGCAGCACATGCTGATCTGGAGGGAGTGGGTGATATGACACAGAAAGTGCATATCAGCACTGCGCTCGCTGTGAACTGGGCAAAAGCAGTGGCAGTGCCAGTGGACATATAGTACACGCTGCAGCTGTGTGCAGCACGTCCTGGTGAGGCAAGTCTTTCACAAGCGCTTTGAGTGCTGCGCTGTCATTATACTTCTTGAAACTGCCACGCCCTGCTTTCCTCTGTATAGTGCCGCCTGAGGTGGCCACCTCACCTGGCCTCATTAAAGGTGGACCCCTGCATCTAAGAGTAAAAACAGTGTCAAATTAACAGAAAGAAAAAAGTCATACTTACCGCCTTTATTTGCACGCGACAGGCCAGCTGCTGCCATCTTGCTTGAAGATCTGGCACAAATTCTCGCGCGGCCCGAGATGATGTTGTGACACCGGCCGGCGTGATGACGCCATATGTCACCATGCAGGTGATTTTGGACGAGATGGCGGCGGCTGCCCAGTTGCGAGCAAATGGAGGAGGTAAGTATTATTTTTTTTTACATCATTTCAGGTTAAATCGATTCATTACCCGAAGCATGAGGAAATTCGGCTTCTCTGCTAATCGAATTTGTCCTGAAATGCGGATCAAATTCCACTTCGTTGGATTTGATTCGCTCATCTCTAAATATTTAAAAGAAAGTGAGATGTCACCCCTGACCTTTAGTACAGTTATGCATGCTGTAATGGTAGAGTCCCTTCAGTTGCAAGAAAATTTTGTGAGCCCTTTGGAAATGTCTGGGTCTCTGTATTGATTTCTATTTGTTGGAAGCCCAACATGTTATAGCCTTGTGAATTCAGGCCTATGTAGCGAAAGGAAAATAAACACCTAAGCAACTCACCCTGTGAGCAATTCTAATCTGCTCAATGAACAATGGATAATGCTGATAAATTATGGTTGCCGTATCTGGGATACAAAATCATCATCGCTAGGATTGTTGCATGGCCTGAAGGGCGTAACCGTGAACATGTGATTGATGGTGTACTCAGGCCTGGGAAAACCCAAGGATTTCTATGACCTGTTCTGCCAGTACATTTAACGTTTAGAGGAAGGACAGCTCTGGATTAAGGAAGCCATCTACAGGAAGATATTAACACCTTAACGACCTAGGACGAGAATGCTCGTCCTAATATGGCGTTACTTAACGCCCTAGGATGAGCATTCTCGTCCTAGGGTTAATGTGGTGCTGCTGCCCCGCTGCCGCAATCTGCAGCAGGGGCCTGGCTGATACTAACAGCCGGGCCTCTGCTGTATCCGCCAGCACCGGTGATTACACCGATGCCGGCGGATTAACCCCTTGTATGCCGCGGTCACGCTGACCGCGGCATACAAGGTAATTGCGGCAGCTTTTTAAAGCCATCGGCCACAGCGCTGGGTCTCCTAGGCAACGGTCAGCGTCTCACAGTGTGAGACGCTGACAGTTGAATGCAGCACAATACAGATGTATTGTGCTGCATTCAATCAGGGATCAGACCCTGAAATGTTAAAGTCCCTTACTGGGACATAAGTGAAATGTAAAAAAAAAAGTTAAACAAGAGTTTTAATAAAAAAAAAATAATAAAGTTTCAATAAAAAAAAGCCCCTTCCCCATAAAGAAACACATAAAAATAGAAAAAAAAAAATAAAAAATATACATATTAGGTATCGCCACATCCGTAAAAACCTGCTTTATTAAAATATCACATGATCCAGCCCGCCCGGTCAACACCGTAAAAAATAAAAAATAAAAACTGTCTAAAAAAAGTCATTTTTGGTCACATTTCATCACAAAAAATGTAATACCATGCGATCAAAAAAGCGTATGCCCCCAAAAATAGTACCAATCTAATCGTCATCTCATCCCGCAAAAAATGAGCCCCTACCTGAGACAATCACCCAAAAAATTAAAAAACTACAGCTCTCTGACTATGGAGACACTGAAACATGATTTTTTTTGTTTCAAAAATGATATTATTGTGTAAAACTTAAAAAAATAAAAATAAGTATACATGTTAGGTATCGCCACGTCCGTAAAAACCTGCTCTACAAAAATATAGCATGATCTCTCCCCTCAGGTGAACACTGTAAAAAATAAAAAATAAAAACTGTCTAAAAAAAGCCATTTTTTGTCACATTTCATCACAAAAATTGTAATACCAAGCGATCAAAAAAGCGTATGCCCCCAAAAATAGTGCCAATCTAATCGTCATCTCATCCCGCAAAAAATGAGCCCCTACCTGAGACAATCGCCCAAAAAATAAAAAAACTACAGCTCTCTGACTATGGAGACACTGAAACATGATTTTTTTTGTTTCAAAAATGATATTATTTTGTAAAACTTAAAAAAATAAGTATACATGTTAGGTATCGCCACGTCCATAAAAACCTGCTCTACAAAATATAGCATGATCTCTCCCCTTAGGTGGACACTGTAAAAAATAAAAAATAAAAACTGTCTAAAAAAAGCCATTTTTTGTCACATTTCATCACAAAAATTGTAATACCAAGGGATCAAACAAGTGTATGCCCCCAAAAATAGTGCCAATCTAATCGTCATCTCATCCCGCAAAAAATGAGACCCTATCTGAGACAATCGCCCAAAAAATAAAAAAATTACAGCTCTCACACTAAAATGTGATTTTTTTTTTGTGCTTCAAAAATATTGTGTAAAACTTAAATAAATAAAAAAAAGTATACATATTAGATATTGCCGCGTCCGTAACGACCTGCTCTATAAAAATATCACACGATCTAACATGTCAGATGAATGTTGTAAATAGCAAAAAATAAAAACAATGCCAAAACTGCTAGTTTTTGTTACCTTGCCTCACAAAAAGTGTAATATAGAGCTACCAAAAATCATATGTACCCTAAAATAGCACTAACAAAACTGCCAACTTATCCCGTAGTTTCCAAAATGGGGTCAGTTTTTTGGAGTTTCCTACTCTAGGGGTGCATCAAATGTGACATGGCAACTTAAAATTTTTCCAGTGAAATCTGCCCTGGCGTTACTTTCCTTCTGCGCCCTGCCGTGTGCCTGTACAGCAGTTTACGATGACAAATGGGGCATTTATGTAAACTACAGAATCAGGGTAATAATTACTGAGTTTTGTTTGGCAGTTAACCCTTGCTTTATTCTCAGAATAAAATTCATATGGAAAATCTGTCAAAAAAGTGAAATTCGGAAATTTTGGCTACATTTTCCTTTAATTCTTGTGGAACACCTAAAGGGTTAAAAACGTTTGTAAAATCAGTTTTGAATACCTTGAGGGGTGTAGTTTCTAAAATGGGGTCATTTTTGGGTGGTTTCTATGATGGAAGCCTCACAAAGTGACTTCAAACCTGAACTGGTCCTTAAAAAGTGGGTTTTGGAAATTTTGTGAAAAATTTCAAGATTTGCTTCTAAGTTTCTAAGCCTTCTAACGTCCCAAAAAAATAAAATGTAATTTTCAAAGTGATCCAAACCTGAAGTAGACACATCGGGAATGTAAAGTCATAACTATTTTTGGAGGCATTACTATGTATTTTAAAAGTAGAGAAATTGACATTTGGAAATTTGCAAATTTTTCTAAATTTTTGGTAAATTTGGTATTTTTTTATAAATAAGAATGAAATATTTTGACTCAAATTTACCACTGTCATGAAGTACAATATGTGACGAGAAAGCAATCTCAGAATGGCCTGGATAAGTAAAAGCGTTATAAAGTTATCACGACATAAAGTGAGACATGTCAGATTTGCTAAAAATGGCCTGGTCCTTAAGGTGAAAAATGGCTGGGTCCTTAAGGGGTTAATCTCTACAACTGTGTCTGCAAACTATAAATGGGCTGTGCTGCTTGGCTAAGACAGTATCTCAGAGGGTCAAATAGTGTATGGGCTATGTGTGTATATTTAGTATGTAATGAATGTACAAAGAAGTCTAGTTCTACCCTTCTACCACCTTTTCCCTTTCTTTGTACCCTTGTCCCTTAGTTAGGTTTCCCCTGTGTATTTGTAATTACCCAGTTTATAATAAACCCTTTAAAGATCTAGTTGTCCTTGACCAATTATAAAGAAAACCCAAAACCCAGGAGATTCTACTTTATTAAAATGTGGTCTGTAAAAACACACAAACAATTATATCTATCATGTCTTTTTATTTACTATCCATTGTGCACTGCAGTAGCCAGCTACATCCACTACCCAATGAATGGAGCTGTGTACTTCCAGTGCCAGGGCTGATGCAGAACAACTAATCGGCATGGGTGTGAGTTGTCGGACCCCTGCCTAGTCAGATATTCATTGGCTGTCCTGAGGACTGGAGCTGGGACCCACCCTGATCAACACTTTTGATTTGTCCCTATGACATATCAAAAGTTGGAAAAAAGTGTACTCTTTAACCTCTTGTAATATACCAGCATATCTCTATATTAATCAGTCATGATTAATAATCCTGAGTACATTTGTAGCCCATATATCAGTGAATAGTGTATTAGTTAAGGAAATGAGATGGAGCTATCTGTGCTCACTCCTCAGACCACTAGGCCTGAACTCCAGAGAACCACTATCTCTGAGAGATCCACAGAGGGAAAACTATCTCTACATCACAGTATTCCAGGAAAAGAGAAAGGACAAAGCTAGAAGGTCTGGAATCTGCATGGCCAAGCACTGGAGTCAGTAAGGTATTTGCTGTTCAAGGCTTATAGAGACTTTATTGCAGTGAGGACATTGCTAAGACATCTTTGACTCCTGAACATAGTCTGGCCCACCATATCTTAATCCTGTACCCCTCTGCTGGGAATTACAGACAAGTTTGCAAGAATAATATTGCTAGCAATAGATTCTACAGAGAGACTTCAGAGATAGAGGGAAGAAATACTACAATCTCCATTCTGGCCCAAATTCTGGAGGGGCACCCGACGGTATAGGGAGGGGGCACAGGGACTGCCCCCGCCTTTTTCAAGTGCAGCAGCAGGACATTATGGGGTTAATTTAAGAAATATGGTTGCCCCTCCCTGTCAGGGTTTCTGGCCCTCCAACAGGGGCCTTTTGGCCCTCCCTCAGGGTTTATATACCCTTACTCCTCCTCCTGCTTTTACTCTTGGGAACGGAAGAGTCTTGGTCCCGCCCTCCCGCCCTTGGTTTTGTGTTTCTAATGGTCATGTTTAGATACGGTTGGTCTATGCTTTGCTTACAAGTTTTTCCGTTTTTTAGTGCTGAAGTTGTTTTATGAGCCTTACAAGTCACAGCAAGTGGCGGTTAAACAGATCGGGAAGTAGAGAGATGGATGGTGGACTTGCCCGCTGGGAGTCTGGCCATTGGCATATCGCTCCGTCATTGTGTTACGGTTGACATGGTTATAAGAAGTTTGCCACATTGGTTTAAAATTAATAAAAGATGCTGTGGCCGATCACCACCCAACAATAAAAGGTGTTTGATAAAGATGAAGGAGTCTTGTCTTCATTAATACCAGATTAAGGGGCAATGGTGAAGTCGAATGGGGTGGGAGAGTAAGTGTTGAGATTACGGCCATTTCCTCCTATCAGCAGTCATACATTGCTATCTGGGAAGATTTGCACTGTTATTTAGAACTGTGTTTTCATACTGTTGGATATACTACAACTCCCATTTTGCACTTTAGTAAAGGAAGACTTATTTTCTACAACTGGCATTGTTACTGACTCCATACACTGGCCTCAGCACCTACATTTCCTGCCTTGCACCCGTACAACACTCATAACACCAAGGGCACTCTAACTACCATCAGGACCATAAGGATCATTAGCATGAGGATTGCTACTGTGAATAATTATTGCAAACCAGAGCCCCACTCCCATCTCCACTCCACTCTTCTGGGGCTTGCTGCACATAGCGATGGCAGTGGCTAAGGAACATACAGCTGACACTCTGCTTCAATGGCCAAGATTGGTGCTAGAGCTGATCCTGGCTATTTAAACCCTTAGATATTGCAGTCCATAACTACAGAAAGATGAGACAAAAATAGAATTTCTTAGCACACACAGGTGGAGGGAGCTGGTTATTTTCAGGATTCCTTGCTGCCTCAGGGCCTAGGTGCCTTGTGATCATTGAGGGAACAATGAATTCTAAAACATTTTAGTGGAGAAAAGACAATAACAGTTGGGGTGCTAAGTAAATCAGCTAAAGAATAGTTATGTAACAACAGCATTTGTCAACTAGACTACAGAACTTCAACTATAGCAGCCATTCCTGAGCTCTAATTGTTTCCTGCTCGTCTTCAGGCAGCACAAAGGGGTTAAGTTTCAGACTTCCCCTATTGGACAGAAGACAGAACAATTAATTAAGAACTTTAATTGGTATTTATATTCCCTATGACAGTGCAGAGCGGGCAGTGAAGAGAGAAGAGCGCCGGAGCGGAGCTGCAGCCCAGGAGAGGTAAGATTTTTATTTTTTTTTTATGGGGCACAGTGCGCTGATCTGAGGTCTGAAGGGGGCACTACAGGCTGATCTGAGGTCTGAAGGGGGCACTACAGGCTAATCTGAGGTCTGAAGGGGGCACTACAGGCTGATCTGAGGTCTGAAGGGGACACTACAGGCTAATCTGAGGTCTGAAGGGGGCACTACAGGCTAATCTGAGGTCTGAAGGGGGCACTACAGGCTGATCTGAGGTCTGAAGGGGACACTACAGGCTAATCTGAGGTCTGAAGGGGGCACTACAGGCTGATCTGAGGTCTGAAGGGGGCACTACAGGCTGATCTGAGGTCTGAAGGGGGCACTACAGGCTATCTGAGGTCTGAAGGGGGCACTATAGGCTAATCTGAGGTCTGAAGGGGGCACTACAGGCTGATCTGAGGTCTGAAGGGGGCACTACAGGCTGATCTGAGGTCTGAAGGGGGCACTATGGGCTAATTCTGAGGTCTGATGATGGCACTGTGGGCTGATCTGAGGTCTGAAGGGGGCACTGTGGGCTGATCTGAGGTCTGAAGGAGGCACTGTGGGCTGATCTGAGGTCTGAAGGAGGCACTGTGGGCTGATCTGAGGTCTGAAGGAGGCACTGTGGGCTAATCTGAGGTCTGAAGAAGGCACTGTGGGCTGATCTGAGGTCTGAAGGAGGTACTGTGGGCTGATCTGATGTCTGATGGGGGCACAGTGGGCTGATGTGAGGTCTGAAGGAGGCCCTGTGGGCGGATCTGAGGTCTGAAGGGGGCACACTGGGCTGATCTGAGGTCTGAAGGAGGCACTGTGGGCTGATCTGAGGTCTGAAGGAGGCACTGTGGACTGATCTAATGTCTGATGGGGGCACAGTGGGCTGATGTGAGGTCTGAAGGAGGCCCTGTGGGCTGATCTGAGGTCTGATGGGGGCACTGTGGGCTGATCTGAGGTCTGATGGGGGCACAGTGGGCTGATCTGAGGTCTGATGGGGGCACACTGGGCTGATCTGAGGTCTGATGGGGGCACACTGGGCTGATCTGAGGACCATTACAGCGGGTCCTTATTATTTCTGTGAACACTACTGGAGGCACTATGGGAAAATGGTTTCTATTATGGGGAATTATTACTACTACCAGGGGTACTATTGGGGGTGTTACTATTATTAGTACAATATGGAGGGCACTACTGCTAAAAAGGGATACTGTTGGAGCCTTATCACTATTGGGGCACTATTACTAATGGGACACTCTAGGAGAGAATTATTAGTGGGAGCACGGTGACTATATGGGGTCCTACCTATATGGCACTGTTATATCTACAGTATAGTATTTGGGGACATTGGGGAGCACAGCGGGCGCAGTATTTTAGGCAGCAGCAGGATAACAGTAAAAGTGGGTAATCTATGATGTCTTTGTGGAAGAGAGAAGATGGAGCTGAAAGAAGTGTCATGGCGGTGTGGGCCAAATAGAGAAGATGAGAAAAGAGAAGATCTACATCAGGAAGACGTCACTGGATGTAAGAGGTAAGTGGTGCTGTATCATCTTGTATGTTTGGTGCTGGTGAATGTAATGTCCATCCAGATATGTGTCACCTGCCGGGATATATGGTATGTTACTGCTGCAGCCAATCAGTGCTATCTAATGCTGAGAACTGGCTGCAGTGGTCACATGCCATACACCTGCCCATCAGTGTGCACATCACCAGCACTATGACAGATGTGCACACTCGCCCATTACATGCCTGTCAGTCTTTGTTTTTATGTGGCAGCAGCAATGATGCCAGAAAGTCCAGCATGTCACAGGGGTCATATAACCAAAGCATTCAATGGCAGGGAGGGAACAGCTGAGAATTGTGGATTTCTTTTCCATCTGCCATATTTTATTTTTAATTACTGAACAATCCTCTTTATTCTAACCATACTAGAGCAGTATTTTTATAGTTAGGCTTGCTGGCTTGAATTTTCACATGGTGGGGGTGGGGGTGCCAGATCCCCATCCGACCTGTGTATGTGTGGTAAGAGCCAGGGGAGGTGTGATGGGTGACGGTGTACGAGCCGGCTCACACAGAAGCCCGGGGAGTGGGGTCTGCTCAGTGCTTTATCCCCATGATCTGCTGCCTCCACAGGTGTGCTGTCCCCAGGGTAACCCCCGTAATGTATGACCTGCCCCCTCCCCCCACCTGTGGTGACGCTGCCAACGCTGTGCTCCCTCTGGCTCATGTCTTATTGTATGTGGAGTGTCAGCTCCAGCCCCAGCACAGCTCAGCTTAAGGTTTTCCTCTTTTTTTTTTTTCTTTTGCCAGGCACTTACTGGACAAGGGACGTGGTTTAGCAGATTTGGGGCGTGGTTTAGCAGATTGGGGTGTGGTTTAACATGTTGGGGGTGTGGCCGAAAATGTCCTCCTTTTTGAGATGAAGCCGGTGGCCACCCTACTTACAGGTAGCCAACAGCTAACCTGTGTACACAGGGGCATAGCTAAAGGCTCATGGGCCCTGGTGCAAGAGTTCAGCTTGCCCACCCCCCTTCCCTCAGTGCTGGTGCACCTAGCTTTTCTGCTGGTCAAGTCAAAAATTGAAACACCCCCCCCATGCCAAATTCTCACCCTAACTCTTTTCCTCCTAACATTACTTATATCACTACAGAACATACAGGGTAAGGCTACATTCACACGACAGTTGTTTTTGTAGCCTCTGATCCGCATATTTTGTGGCTCAGATGCGGACCCATTCACTTCACTTCCGCATCCATATGTCCGTTCCGTAGCCCCGCAAAAAAAAAGAACATGTTCTATTTTTGTCCGTTTTGCGGAAACAAGGATAGGCATTGTCACAGTGGATCCGCAAAAAAAACGGATGCCATACGGAACATCATCCGTTTTTTTGCGGATCCGCAATTTGCAGACCGCAAAACACAACATTCGTGTGAATGTAGCCTAATACAGCGTCCATTACCTCTTACATCCAGTGACGTCTCCTCTGATGTAGATGTTCTCTTTCCTCATCTTCTCCTTTCCGACCATACCGCCATTTTTCGGACATTTCTCATCTCTGCAGTTTGACAGAAAAAAATCTTAGTTTATTACTTTTCCATCATCCTCCCGTCTTCTGGACAAATCATCCTACCACCCCCAGTACTGTGCCACTAGTACCACACAGATAGTGCCCTTCAATAATTATTGGCACACAGTGACCTAAAATAACTGCGCCCAGCAAATAGTGTCCCTGACAATAATAGTGTAAACATAATGTCCCCCAAAAATAACTGTGCTAAGCTGATACTATGCCAGGGTGCCCCCCACAGTAAGAGTGCTCCCAAAGTCCCAACTAATAATTCTCTGCCAGAGTGCACTTGTTAGTAATAGTGCCCCCAACAGTACTAATGTCCCCACTGTGCCACAGAAGTAATAATGCTTCCATAGTACCCATACTAGTAATCATGTTTCCCAGAGAATCCCAGTAGTAATAATTCTCCTTATAATGTGACAGTACAAAAATGCCCCTTTATGTGTGCCAGTGCAAAAAAAAACCTTTTAATGCCCCCAGTTGACATAATGTCTCCATAATGCCCCCATAATGTGCCAGTAAAATACCCCTATATAGTTCCCCCAGTAAATGTCCCCATAGTGCTCCTCGCCCCCTTCCTCATAGTGCCCCCATAATGTACCAGTATAAAATGCCCCTACATAGTGCCCTAGTAGATGCCCTTAGTGTCCCTCATAATTTGCAAGTATAAAATACCCCTTCTTAGTGCCCCCCGTAGATGCCCCCATAGTACCTGCCATAATGTGTCCCAGTATAAAATGCCCCTATACAGAGCCCCACATATAAAATACCCCTTCTTTGTGGCCTCAGTAGATGCCCCCATAGTGCCCCCGAATAATGAGCCAGTAAGAAGAACCCCCATAGTGCCCCAATAATTTGCCAGTAAGAAGTGCCCCCAATAATGTGCCAGTAAGAAGTGCCCCCATAGTGCCCCCAATAATGTGCCAGTAAGAAGTGCCCCCATTGTGCCCCCCAATAATGCGCCAGTAAGAAGTGCCCCCATAGTGCCTCCCAATAATGTGCCAGAAGTGCCCCCAAAATTCCCCCCCAATAATGTGCCAGTAAGAAGTGCCCCTCCCCATTGATTCCCCCCCCCAAAATCATATGCCAGTAAAAAGTGTCCCACCCCCATAGATGCCCCCCAAATCATGTGCCAGTAAGAAATGCCCCCAGTGCCCCCATAGTGCTCCGGTCCGTAATTGCACCATATAAAAAAAATAAACACTTATACTTACCTCCATGCAGCTTTCAGCGATGTGATGCAGGCCTCTTCCGGCCTGTATCCCGCGCTATACGGCTCAGGCAGTGCAATGACGTCATCGCGCCGCCTGCGCCGGCCTCTGATAGGCTGCGGACACTAGGCCTGCAGCCTATCAGATGAATGTGGAAGGGAGACGCCTCTGCCTCCCCTGCTCCGCCGCACTATTCATCTGTATCGCTGTCCTGAAGATGGCGATACAGATGACTATGGAGATGAGCACTTCCACAATGGAAGCGCTCATCTCCCTCTGACCCGTCGCTTAGGGGCCCGGTCACAATTGCGACTGCTGCGACACCTATAGCTACACCACTGTGTGTACACTCAAAAGCTTCCTCCCCATATGTAGTTCTGCTCCATCTCAGTGGTCCTGGCCGTAAGCACTGATTAGAACAGATACTCTGTTTGACCTTAGCCAAAATCTGATGAATCAGAAGCTATTCAGAGCAAAGGAGTTGGTGAAGTCTTTACAAGTGATTGCTTCAATCACCACCAAGATTGTCTGGGCTAATGGATACAAGAATTGTCATGTATGTCTCTCCAAGGAGCCCTGTCATTTTAGGTTATTCATGCATGGCTGCACCCTATGCCAGATCCACTACTGCCCCTGGTGTTTATTCACAAAGAAAACAGCTCTTGTTTTATGGGTACTCTTTTGCACACTGTATGTTGGATGCACTGGAACTAGGGTTGCCCCCTTTACCAACCAAAAAATACTGACCAGGTTTACACATGTATTCTGAGTTTTCGCCCTCTTTAAAAAAATTAAACTCATTTCTTTCATTGTTGTATTTAATATAAAATGCAGACTAGAAAAATGATCCAGCCTCATGTGTGAACAGGTGTAATGAATGTTCACAAAGCCAGGAAAAATCTTTCCCTTGTGCCTTTTTCACTGCTGCCTGTGAACTGTGTGGTCCTATGCAGGAGCCCAGTTTGCTTTGTTTGTTCTGTAAAAGTAATAGTTTCTGTGCTTAAGTAAGTTAGCTCTGCTAACTCCATATATGGCTGTGTCATGTATTTAACTTTTATTCAGTCTCTATTTTTAAATTGTCTCTGCTGGCTTCCCAAAACCTTCTATATTGAAGGCAAACACTCTAACCATTGAGCTACAGAGCCCAATGCTAGTAAG
Source organism: Rhinella marina (assembly GCA_900303285.1). NCBI lineage: Eukaryota > Metazoa > Chordata > Amphibia > Anura > Bufonidae > Rhinella > Rhinella marina. The sequence goes on along the minus strand of ONZH01009927.1, from coordinate 3,957 downwards.
TGGGAGATTTTCTCTGGTGTAAAATATGAATAACATCCATGTGTTAACCACATTTTTTTGCAGACCCATTGACTTTAAAGGGAACCTGTCATCATCTTTATGCTGACTGTACTGAAGGCAGCATAAATTAGTGACAGAAATGCTGATTTCAGCGGTGTGTCTCTCTTGAGCTAAAAGTGAGTGGTTGCTGAGAACCAACATCACAAACATTGAAGTTGCAGAGTCAAATCTACCTGAGAAGAGTCATGGTTATTCCTAATCTCCTGCTCTCCCCAGCCATCTGCTGATGATTGGCAGTTCTCTCCTACAGAGAAAGGGAGAAAACTAGGTAGAAGCCTGTCAATCATCATCAGGTGGGCAGGGAAAGCAGGAATTCATGAATAACCATGACTCTCCAGGCCTAATCTGCAATGTTTGTGATGTTGGTTCTCGGCAACCACTTACTTTTAACTTATAAATGACAGACCGCTGAAATCAATTCGCCTGTCTCAACTTTATTCTGCTGTTAGTATGGGTAGCATAAAGGTGATGACAGGTTCTCTTTAAAGGAAATGTGTTGGCAAAAATGTCTGCCAGTTAAAATCAGATAGTAGAACATCTCTTTTTTTTTTTAAGGGTGTATTAGACATCCAGAGGATGCTAGATTGTCAGGAGGGAAGCGTTCACTCCCAGCAATCTTCAGATAACTAGCAGAGGACACCACTGCTATTACATGCAGTGATGTCCTTCACAACATGGGGAGGAGCGATCGTTATGCTATGCTCATCCCCATGCAGGACAGAGGCAGTGGCAGATCGCTATTAGACAGTGCAATCTACGTGAATGGTATCCGTATTTTGTGGACTGCAAAATGGATGCAGTCGTGTGCATAAGGCCTTATAGTCAAATTATTCCATGAGGTGACGTGATTTGATGGAGCTTCCATTGTTTTAATTGTTCCCCTTCTCAAATTGATGGTTTTCTGATTATTGTAATTTATTTTGTTCCATCACATTTTTTTGCATTTGCTGATTACCTCAGAGCCTGACTACAAGGAGGTAGCAGGGACAAACTTCAAACTGCAAACACATTGCAATACCAGCAATAAGAAAGCGCATATAACCATGAAACCATGGGACATGACAGGATTAGTAACAGCCAAGGTGAAGATGAATGATCTCTTTTCCTCTTACTATCTTCAATGGGAGTCAGCAGGGTTGTCCCCATTTTCCCTATCATACTCAATCTGTGTTTGACACCTTATCTTTGTCACATTTAGTCCAACCTAGATATTTCAGGGCTTCTCCTTGAAGTTGTCATACACAATGGCAGCTTATGCTGACAGCTTCCATTTCTTCCTCACTTCTTCCCAGGGTCCCTTGCCCAATTTGTTAGCAAAGTTTCGGAGCTACCTTTAAGATAATGAGTCTGAGGAACTTACTATTATCTTACAAGAGTTGCTAGTCTCTGGGGTTGTGCCTTCTTTTCCTTTCTTCAATAGATGCTTTCACAGGAACCTATCTGGGTAAGGGAATATTTCACAACTTAGACCATGTGACCGCTCAAGGCCAATTTCCCAACTTGACCCCGATATACATCACGGAGTAAAACATAGCTTTCATTGAGTACATATAAAAACTCCTACATGTGAGCTATACAGTCGTTAAAAATAACTATTGCCTGTGTCCTAGCCAGCTCGATCTATGTGAAAAGGATGAACCTGTGGTAGTGGGTGTGCACATTCCCACACCACCTAAATTATGAGACCGCCAGTGACCAGTCACTGCACTGGCTCACAATACCGCTAAGTCATCTATTTCTTTATATCATGCTTGAAAAATCGTCAGAGGACACAGACAGCAGATACGTAAAACTGCCCCCTAACATGTTTCACCAGCTAACCTGGCTTCTTCAGGGATTTGGGCAGACTTCAACTGGGATGCTGCTAGTGTGGTATATATAGATGATGACACCTGATTGACAGGTGTGTTTGTCACAGGGATGACATTCCTTCATGCAGGCACATCCCTGTATCCCAGGCTGGCCAATGTAATGAGATAGCACTTACTCACCTGTACCTTTCCACCAATGCCCACAGATTTTTCCCCTGCTCATGTGCTGCGCAGCTCCGCAATGCACGAGAACTTCGGAGCTACAAGCTCCTTCCCATCCTACTGCGTCTGCGCGCCAACTTGAACACATCGATTGTACTAGGTCCCGTCTGTTTGTGGATTACTGCGCCTGCGCAAGAACTTAGAAGCATCAGTCAGAGCCAATCACAACTGCGCATGTCTTAGGACTAAGAAATTGTGATAGCTATAGCGCCGTCTTGTGCATGTACTGCGCAGGCAATAGATGGATACCGACTTAGCAGTTTGGAAGAGGATAAGGATGCCGACTCAGTAATTAATGGGAGAAAGAGGTGCCATCACTTGGAGTTGCAAAGTGTAATACCAATATATATACCAATAAATTGGAGGTGCTGATGCAGGTAAATATTAAGGCTGTGCCCACAGCATAATTGACATTATGTCACGCTCTGGTGTGGGGGGGGGAAAGCCGCACCCAGCATATGAGAGATGGGAACAGACAAAACCAGGGAACCGGTCACCTCCTGCAAGGGACCCTGAGACTAGGCCCTGGCTGACTACCAGTATGAACAAACCTGGGTCGTAGGAAAGTTCATACACAGGAACCTAATCTAAATGCACCCTAGAAAACCCTGCAGTCTAGTGACACAAGAGAGTAAACCCGTTACTCCAAGCGTAAGGAGGAACAGGAGACTCCAAAAGGAAAACAACAAAAGGAATAGAAGAAACTTAACTTAAGCAGATAACTCAGCAACTGGATCTCAGCCGAGATCCACACCACTCTCAACCAGGTAAGCAGAAGATATAAACCGCAAGGGATACTGGGAGAGGAAGGGGTAAATAGGAGAAAGCTAATTGCCAAGCGGCAACAGCTAAGGGGAAGGGGTGTGGTGAACGGCACCCAAACAAAGGGAATAGCCTGTCAAATATGTCACTTAGAAAGCCGCGCAGAACGTCTGATTCCAGACGCAAGCCTACTCGTGACTAGAGATGAGCGAGTAGTGTTCGATCGAGCCGGTATTCGATCGAATACTACGCTATTCGGCATACTCGATTTCGATCGAGTATAACGGCGATGGCGCACTTAGAATTCGTTTCCCCTCCCACCTTTCCTGGCGCTCTTTTTCCACCAATCAACATGCGGGGGGGTATGACAGGCCCGCGGAGCATGCTGGCAGCGCGAAAACGGCGTCTACATGGATTGGCTGGAAAAACCACGTGACCTCGAATCATAAAAACTCAGCTCTTCCTGCTCGTTCGCATATGCTGCGTGAACTTAGTCAGGGACAGAGGCTGGAGAAGGGAGAGATAGGTTTTAGCTGTTGGACAGGCAGGAGCGTGATTAAAAGCCCTTATCAGGGCTACTATAGTGCAGTACAGTGATAGCTTTACTACCATATACACTCTGCAGAGAACGGCTGCTGTATTCATGGATAGCTGCTGGAGTAGGGACAGAGAGAGGCATTAGTGGTGTATTAGGTGCTCTGCTACATACCAAACTATATTTGGCACTACTGTTCTGTGTTCTTTTTGGCTGCAAAAACCCTGTTATATACCTAGTGTGTATATGCACCATCTGATCTTCTGGCAGTATACGGCTGTGTACATTTTTTTTTTTTTAAATACAGTTTTCTTTGGCTCTAAGTGTTCTTGGGTTCTGTGTGCCTGCCATACCCTTTTTGTATACCAGGTGTAAATACCCACCGTCTGACCTGTAGTACACGGCTGTGTACCTAGAAATATTAAAAAAAAGGCCTTTTATTTGGCACCTGTACTGTGCGTTCTGCGTGCTTGCAAAATTATTTATATACGTGGTGTTAATACACACCGTCTGACCTGTTAGTGACAGCACTGGCTGTAGTCCGTAGAAATATTTAAAAAAAAGGCA